>JABFDZ020000050.1:5556419-5584520 GCA_019775955.2 Pollimyrus isidori | reverse complement strand
CCCCCGCCCCCCCCCCCCCCCCCCGCCCCCCCCCCCCCCCCCCCCCCCCCCCCCCGCCCCCGCCGCCCCCCGCCCCCCCCCCCCCCCCCCCCCCCCCCGGCAGTCAATCCACGGTCCCTTAGTTTGGAGACCAGTCTGTGGGTGACTATTGTGTAGAAAGCTGAGCTGTAATCAGTGAAAAATATTCTTACACAGTTCCCTTTCTAGCTGTCAAGATGGGGGAGGGATTTGCAGTGCTTTTTTGTTTTGCGTGTGTTTGTTTGTGTTTTCTGAATTTGCAGTGTATTGACACTTATCAGCCACCATACTAAAGAAACATAGAAGATGCATCAAAAGCACTATATTAAACACTAATACTACTATCCTACCCCTTTAGCCAGTAGCTGAATTCTAAAAATATTTTAAGAGGGATGGTGGAGGTGTGGGGCAATAATATTTATAGGGACATTATATTTTTAAAGGGGGTGTTTTTTGTCATTTTTTTCCATAAGGGGGATAGCATCTGCGTACACCCCATGACACACCCTGACTTTAACATTTGGCCAGTTAACTTTATTTTTGGTGTGTCGGTCTGTGTAAAACGATTTACCTTTGTTATAACAACCATGCAGGTGACGTAATGGGTTTTATTTTTCCACAGATGATGCTGCCCCCTGGTGGCAGGAGGAAAATACATTATATAACATCCAAAGCATGACATCACTCGTACTTGAAACGAACATATCAAAACAGAACAAATGTTAGAGGCTGGATGGGAAAAGTATTCGAAATCTTGACATCTTTAAGTTCAGGTGTTGCTGCTATTGTTGCTGAAGCACGTGGTAGATGGGTTTCTTTACTAGGCAAAATTGTTTATTCAATAATGCTAATGCAAAATTTCAAACGTAAGCTATATGCTGTACAGTTGAGCGACAATTAGAGGGACAGATGTTGTGGATCGTGATCGTCACATTTGCTCCAATACTGTGCTTGTAAAACAGCACAATATCCAGTAATGAACAGTAAAACCTATTTAAAAGTCTAAAAGCTACCTGCTAAAAAAATAAACAAAGAAAACAAGGAAATGAACGACTAAATTAATAAAAGTAAATTAATAAATAAATGGAATTCTATGATCTTTTAGTTAATGACCATATTAACAGATTAGATGGCCTCCTTATTGTCAATGCGCTTTGCATGCATTCCTAGCGCTAAAATAATGATGCACGTCTCCCCCCAGTGGTGTCATGAGCAAACTACAAGTGAAAGCACCCAGGGCTCGCAACTCGCTATTATTTAATGAAACTTGATTAATGAATATAGATGGATATTTAAAAAATAAAATGTCAATTAAATTATTAAATTAATATAATTTTAAATATTTTTGCACAATCTAGGACGAGGTTGTGGTGAAGGAACAGTAAAGTACTGCTAAAGTTGCGTTACTACTTTTAAACTGTTAAACTAACGTTTAATTTATGTAATTAGTTAATATACCCAATATTCATGTCCTGTAAGTAGTTCTCTCACAAGCCACAAATGCGGATTCTTTTGTCCGACGGTGAAATCCTGGCAAGCCTGAATCCAGTGCTTTTCATGAAAAAAGAGGATTGTTTAAAAACAGAGGAGGCCTAACTTCTCTGGGGGCCCTAGGCAGCATGGGTAGGGAGCAGCTAAGTGGGCCATTTGAGGTATTTTTGGAGCCGGAAGGCAAACAAGAAGGGTTTGAAAACGGTGGAACATCAATAATATGCAAACCACCGCCAGTGGTAAACCTTACCGATCAGGGAGGTAAAATTCACCAATCGGGATGAGGGGGGGTACCGGCAGATCGATCGGCCCATTTTAAGACATAGTGCATAATATTATATGTGTATTTATGTGTTTTGTTACAAAAAACAATTTAAGTCTCCCAACCCCCCAAAAAAACAGCAACAACAAAAAAAATCTGCGCCCTATTTGGAAAGAGTGTAATTGTCAGATTATTCTTGCCTAAAATTTGGTAAAGAATTATGTGCGTTTTGGCTTGAATAACGTAACTTTTTTGCTTTTTTACAGACGGGTAACTGTAAGACACGCTCCGGTTAGGAGAGCAGATTTATTTTTTAATGACTCGGAAATAAATCTTAACAGTTGCTGTCAATGAAAGAAAGTCCCTTATTACAAGGACACAGACATGCATTTGTGACAAGACTAGATGGATGAATGTTAGGCCAACCCTTAAAAAGTAACATAAAAATATGAGTGAAAGCATCTTTGTATCTTGGTAAAATGTTTTTTTGTTGTTAAACTGTATGACTTTGCCACCCACTTCACCAAACCGGAGTTCTCTTTCTACAGGTGTGTGGTGGAGAGCACGCTCACATCCTGCACTACGGTGTGGAACCACAGCTGCTCTGCTGCAAATAGGCAGCAAGATCAGTAAGGAGTAAATACTGCACAAAGGATTATGGGTAGCAGTCTGTCTACCGTTGTGGGCACCTATACCAGTGGGTGCAGGAAAACGGCCTCCTGCATCATGAAGGCCCCCACTTCCCTGCAACGCTCTGTGTGGCCCCTTGCCATCAGGCAGGGAGGTTAGGGTTAGGCTTCTGCATCATGAGGGCCCCCACTTCCCTGCAGTGCTCTGTGTGGCCCCTCGCCATCAGGCAGGGAGGTTAGGGTTAGGCTTCTGCATCATGAGGGCCCCCACTTCCCTGCAACGCTCTGTGTGGCCCCTTGCCATCAGGCAGGGAGGTTAGGGTTAGGCTTCTGCGTCATGAGGGCCCCCACTTCCCTGCAACGCTCTGTGTGGCCCCTTGCCATCTGGCAGGGAGGTTAGGGTTAGGCTTCTGCGTCATGAGGGCCCCCACTCCCTGCACTGTGTACTATGTAGTACTATGTACACCTTCCTCATTTGGCCCATCACTGCACTCAAACTCAGATTGCACTGTCACTTTACAGCCACTTATTTTTTAAATGTTTTTTCTATATATTTTTTTTTTGTATTTGAATCCCATTCCTTTAACTTATGTGTTGTATCTCTCTCTTTTCTTTTGTACTGTGCACTTGGACCCAGGGAAATACATTTCATGCCTTCATGTTGTGCAATGTTTTTATGTATAGGAATGACAGTAGAGACCTTCGAATCTTAAATCTATTGGCCTGGCAATTGTCATGTGGCACTTAGCACATTGAACTGACTTGGTTTTGAATTCACATGAAGGCTCCTCTACTGGGTACCCTAGGGTCCTAGGTTGGGCTGCAGCCCCAATGGACGGCCACGTACAAGCACACCCCACATAAAATATCATTCTCGTATGTGGGTTATGTTCCAACTATGTTAGTAATTGAGATTCTGCGTTTTTGTTGCCATCTAGTGGTCATGAAAAACAGTTACACTCAGATCAAACAAAACGCTATGGTTTGGACTGACGGTGTTTGACTTTATTCTATTTTTTTAAATTATTGTTATTATGATATTTAATTTTCTCACTAAACATCTGTCATTTGTTAGACTTGTATTTCATTGTGACCCTGGATTGGATGGAGGGATGAATGGATAGATGGATGTGGTGATATACATTATCCAGACGGCACTGCATGTGAGGAAAATGCATCCTGTAATATGAACAGTCATCATCAGTACCAGCCACACAGTCTAATAATAATGTGATGCCCCTCCAGAAAAAGGCAGAGCTGTAGCTGAACACAGTCTTATGCAGTGACTTACTGATAGTGTTAAATTACAGTAAAAATTTCAGCTCTAAGCTCTGTCTTGTCTCCACCCTGCTGTGGCCACAAAGAGCAGAGGAATATTCTGAGAGCAATTTTCACTGTGGCCGGGCTCCATTAGGACTTGACATTTGAAATTTGTTGAAACCCAAGACAAATGTTTCTCCCTCTCACACCTTCAGCTGACTCGGTATCGAAAGTGAAAATAATGCCGTTTGAGTCCTGAAGGAAACAGTCCCTGAGCACTTGTTCCTAGTTGCAGCACAATTTCAAAATTCATGTCCAATTTCATGGTAGCTCCAGGGCAGAGGAAACAAACGTCTCTCTTCTGGCTCTCTTCTGGCACTCATTATAACTACAACAGTGGGCTTACATAAACCCAGGACGTAAACTTAAGAACACGCCTGGGATTTTAAATGCCTGAAGGCATCAGCTGGAATACGGCACAGCTACTCATACAAAAAAGTGTACCTGCATCTTTGAGACTGTATGTTCACGAGGGAAATGACACTAAGTTTGAGAAACAGTGTAGGAAAGGGGAGATGGTATCATTTAACTGTTTGTCCCCCAGGACCACCATACTCCCTTTGATCTGTGTACTAAATCCATTTATTTATCCACTTATTGAGGGATACAGAGGGCCTGGAACCTGGAACCAGAGGTGGGAAATTCAGGTTCAGACAGTACAAATCCAGACCAAGATCGCTTCAAACAACCAGTACTCTGTGAATGTGACTCTTTATACTCAACTGGTTGGTTGAAATGAAATCTTTGTCTGGATTTGTACTTCCTAAATCTGAACTTTCCACCTCTTCCTGGAACCCATGTCAGTCAGCAGAGGGCAAGGGCACATCTTGGACCAGATGCCAGTCCTTAGCAGGGTAGACACACGCACTAGCATATGCTACAGGCAGTTTAGAGTCAGCCTAGCTTGATATCTTTGCGATGTTGGAGGAAACAGGAGTACTGAGAGGAGGCCAGCCTGACGTGGGAGGACAAGCAAACGCCACACAGAGGGTGGGGAAATGAAGCCCCAACCCTCAACATAAGTTAGCAGTTACCCACCAAGCTGCGTAGTTATCCGGTGAGAGTATAATACAGTCTAATAATCTGAAGGCATTCAACCTTCTGCTGCTTAGAAACAGCTAACGATGGTCCCGTAGGATTTAGTCTGCAGATCCACACGCCTGTTTGGCACTGAAGACTAAAAGCAGACCTTGAGTTTCCACTAATGCGGAGTGAATGTAAGATATTGATTTCTTGCTGCTCAAAGCTAGATAGACATGGGCCGGTTAACTGAGACCGCTGTGCTACCTACAGCCCTGTGCTCAGGTCAGAACCTGCTCCACGCGGGTTTGAAAGTACCGGGCCAGACGTCATGAAGAAAGAGGTGCCAGGGTGACAGGATAGGATCCACATGGAGTCCCGATCAGATCCACTGAACTGTTCCAAATAAATCACAGCCCACAGCGGTATAGGGATTCCACAGTGAGAAGAGAGCGGATATGAGGGTGGCCTCAGTACCCATGTTACAGAAACCAGGGGCTCTTTGTTACATTGTGGAGAAATAATAGTGATCAAACATGACCTTCGTGCCGAACATTCACATTTGTGTCATTGCCAAGGAGCTTAAACTTCCAGCAGATGGACTACAAGGTTTTACACATGAAGTGCTAATGAGCTTTGTGCCGGTGCAGACGTCAATGCTCCGAATCTCATACAAAAATGTTTCAGCTGTTGTGGTAAAAGACAGTAGCATAGTATGTCTCTTAAACGCCCATGATGTGTGACTGTGAGAGCATGTGTGCCGTCTGGGTGAATCAGACCAATTCTAAGAACCATATTACAAGATCGTCTTGGTCCAGAACTACACAGATTGTAGAAACACAGCAAAAAAAATAAAATAAAAATCAGTTGTTAATTCCTTTATTCTTTATTGCTCAGACATTGTGATAAAAAAAAAATCAGCCTCTGTATATGGGGCCATCTTAGATGTTGGTGGTGGAAAAACAGGGACAATGTCACGCTTCTCCCGGTCAACCTTCCCAGTTAATCATCTGATATGAAAGGAATCAGGCTTTACTGGGGTAGATGTCAAAGATAATCTAGGGGGCGCCAGGAAACTACCTGAGAGTTTCCCATCTTTAATTCCACACAAAGACAGGAAGCAAACTAGGAAAAATGGACGGTCATACAGCAGGTGGGTTTTATGGAGGCGGCTGGCTCCGCCCTCGCCTAACAGCAGTCTGTCAGGGCGTCCCCTCGGATCACCCCTGCCGCTGTTTGTGCCTCGGGTTGGTCTTGCAGAACACAAACAGACGGCCCCTCCGGCGGACGAAGAAGCAGTCTTTACAGCGTCTTTTCAGGGATGTCCTGGTCTTCATCCCAGCCACCTGCTGCCAACACGGCAGCTGCGGACGGGGTCCAAGCCAGCGGGGAGGCGTCGACACCAGCGCCGCAGACACCCCTATTCTGGAGATGGAGGACAGACACCTGTGCAGTGCCGTCTGCGGCAAGGAGCCACTGAGCCTGTACGTGGGCAGATTATACCAAACCTGCCTGGTGAGCGAACTGAACACACGTATGAGTGACATTGTCCCAACACCTGAAAAACAGACATAGACATTTCACACAACAGCCATGTCATCCTAAATAGCTTAAAGATCTTGTCAGTTTATGAATCCTGATATCATACTGTACTTACCTGAGTGAAACACCTCCCTCGTTGGAATAACAACAAAATCCCGCCGAGCAAACAGCCAGTTGTCTTCGTCTGTATCCACTGCAACCCCTTCCACCCACAGTGTGTATCTGTGAGGAAAAACACCTTTAAAACTCAGTCATTTTTAACCGGTTTCGTTTTTTATTTCATATTCTAAGTACCACACGTTGCCGACTCAACATTCAGGTCTACGATCATGTACGTATATATTGCATATAAGCAGTTCATTTTACGTGATCTATGCTTAATGGTTAAACAGCCCTCGCTTCCACTATGCAATAATAAATAAAAGCGAGGTTCTTAGTATGCTTTTAATAGCTGTGGAGTTATACAGCTTTACCGGTGGTCGTTTACGGGCGTTGAGAATAAGCGCAAGGAGACTCGCAGGCAGGGCATCACGCTCCCCCCGGCCGAGGCTCCCCGATCCTTCCCCACTAAACGCAAAATGCATCTGCACTACCGACGGTACAGGAAAACGCGCGATATCAGATTCGGAAAAGCCAGTGCCCACCTTCATACGGCAATTATAAGGACAATATTGTGCCAGTGAGCGGACTCAGGGCGCCGCCATGCTGCCTCCGCGGTGACCGACTGGCAGCGCTGCGCCGGACCCGCCAGGTCCCTGAACCCGCAGGGTACTGTTCCGCACACATTATACCTTCATTTCTACACATTGATCGTTATGCTTTTCAAATTACTGTATTTAAACAGATACATATTTTTGCGCTATTTTATATTTTTCCCCAGTTTTATATCTTATATATACTTTATACCTTTATATCAGATGCTTATGGTTGCTCATTAGGACCCAGAGGCACCGCCGAGCTGCTTCCACGGTCCTCTGACTGCGGTGATTTATGGGTAAAAAAACACATACACAAGCGTCTCGGGGAAGATGGCGGCTGCTAGGGTAGGTTTGTTGCCCTTCACCGGCGGGGTCCGGGTGCTGCTGGCGTCGATCAAGGTGCGAGCGGCCCCTGTGTGCTGCTACAGCGCGCAAGTGGCCCGTACCGTGGAGAAGATAACCCACACTGGGCAGGTAGGACCGCGGTTCAGTGTGAAATATCGAGCGCTGGGGCCTGTTCTGTTAACCTCGAAGTGAGCTGAGCGGATCATAGTGACACTATCAGTCAGCTTTCAGGCGCTCATCTGTTTACGGTCGTGTCATGCTGGATTTACAGTAGACTACAGTACACTTAAACATTAAATGTGCGTCCTTATGCATGCATGCATGCATACATACATACAAGTAATGTAACTTAGCGTTTTGATACATAAGCATTTGTACGGAAGTGTCGCCAAGCATTAAATCAAATTACCGGTAATTAGCATTAATGTGCTCTATTGCAGGTGTTTGACGATAATGACGTCAGGAGGGCTCGTTTTATCGGCAGACAGAAGGAGGTACGGTTGTTCTCTCTCCCAAACCACTGGTATGATCTACGTCGTGAAGGACCCTGAACACTCACTGCAGTGTCAGGGATTTCCAGGCAATATTCAATGACTCGATTTAAGATGGAATTAAATAGTAACTAATCGCACACTATTACAGTTGCGATTTATTTTGTGTTTATGCCTGTTTTTATGGAGACTGTGTGAACAGATTAGGGTTTCTGTGAGGTTTGATCATGAGTGGGCCAGTGATGAAGATGGGTGTCCTGACTGCAGGTGAACGAGAACTTTGCCATACAGCTAGTAGCAGAGGAGCCCGTGTCCTACGTCCAGACTAACGTGGTGTCCTGTGATGGGGGAGGCGGTGCCCTGGGTCACCCCAAAGTCTACATCAACCTGGTACCTAGCAGCCGCATGCAGTGGTCTTGTCTCAAACTGAGGGGATTTTAAACCTGCTGTAATTTGGCAAGTTTTTGGCTGTTTGCTCCTCCATTACAAAGGCCACAGCAATTACTGGTGTAACTGCAGCCTCGGTGGTCTTCTAGTTTGTCAGTGACGAGTAGCACTGGTGTATGGTTACAATTTGGGCGTGCTGCTTCAGCGACTGTTTCCTCGATCTTCCACAGGACAAAGAAACGAAGGTGGGAACGTGTGGATACTGCGGACTGCAGTTTCAACACAAGCATCATCACTGAGGATCTGAAGCTCTGCTCCTGTCCTTTGTGTCTCTAGTGCTTTTTCCTGCTTATTTTCTTTCATTTGTTTATGTGCATATTTTGTCTCTGGAGATGATTTAAAAACTTACCATTAAATTAAAGCTCTGCTACACTTGGTGTATACATTTCCTTTGGTGTTTGGAAAGACACTTTTCTTGTTTTGTATTTTGTCTGGTATCAGATGAATGTGAGAAGGTGACCTTTTGCATGTTTGCGTCCATCGTTGTTACATGTATTATTAATTACAATAAAATGGTAAACATATTTAAAAATCTAAAAAATAAAATCTATGGAATATATGCTTATTTTAGAATATATGTTCAGGATTACATTGAATGGTTTAGGCAGGAAGGGTTATACCATATTATCGCTATCGTTGTTGTTGCTTTATTTCCATTATGTAAATGTTACTCTGGCAAGTATGCAAATTTGCACCGTCAGCGTGCCGTAAAAAAAAAAAAATCGAAGCGCTGTCGCTGTACGGGAAATAGCCACATATAAATGGTCAGTGGCCATTTAAATTACACAGCGCTGCGTTCTTACCCATCACTCTTCCGGAACTTATTCACTGTAGGTTGCATCGTGCTTATAGCCACAAGTCTAGGACTCCCCGTGTAGGATTCAGGTATATCACAGGAAAGTCGCAAACTCACAGCAATTTAGAGATACCAACTAACCCAAACCGAGAGTAACAGGAGCGCGCGGAGAAAAGAAGCAAACCTCCGCAGGGCTAGATTTTTTTATGTTATGGCTAGTTTTTTTTCCATTACAGTCGACTGCCTCGCAATCCAAGAAAATAAAACTTAAAGGGAAAGAAAGGTTACCGCGTGGATCGATCCAGAGTAGTGTTGGCAGATCGGGCCTTTTCGCCGGGTTGCATTTGAATTGCATGTGAATTGTGTTTAGTGGGCCTGCTGTGGTTAGTATAGGTTTTGTTAAACCGCTGCGTTACAAACTTGTCGCTGTATCAGACGGCCTGTTGCAGAGAGTATGGAGCCCCGGATGGGGCACGGAAAGGGAATAAAATCGACGGTCGTGGAAAAGATGGAAAGGTGGGACGGGCTTTCGCGAGATTTTGCAATTAGCCTACTTATCCATTAACAATATTTACTGCACTGTGTGTTTAAAGTACAAAATCATTTATTTATGGACTAATAAGTATAAACTTAAACGAATCCGACGTGTCCTGTAAAGTGTGATTTAAGCACTAAACTTTGGGGGACACTGCGCACCATGTAACTTAAATATTATGTGTGTTTATATATATTTATTAATAATTGTAGTGTCCATTCACCACCATTGACTATAAGCAAGATGGCTGAGCTATTGAACGTGAAGTGCACATCGAAACACTGAGAAACATTACAAACATTGAAAGACATCACAACCTGGAAAATTAACTTTACTGCAGTGTTGGTGATAAGATTTAAACTCGAACCCGCTTTCTGGAATATTTCAGTATAGATTCGCACATGCTCACATGCATCCTCGAGCGAGAATACCAGGTAGATATACCCGAAAGTGGGTTCTGGTTTAAACCTTAACTATGATGCACGGTAAAGTCAGCTTTATGTTCAGTTTTGCGGTTATAATATCTTTCAACGAAAGCAATCAACACCCCTTGGATTTCCTGATTTCTTTACGGGTGAATTTTAATTTATATTTCAATGCTTGTGCGTGCACTTTACGTTTAATAGCCCAACGGTCTTGCTTAGCCTACATATTATTATCATATAACAGGCCAGTATCGTTTATTATTATGTTGCTATATGTATAATAATGCAGAAGTAGGCAGATCAGACAGCTCAGACGGGAGAAAGAAAATCAGCGTGAGGTATTTTTATTTCCCATGTGATTGAGATTTTTTGGTTTAGGAAAAGTTTTTTTTTTTTTTTTGTCGCGCTTAATACAGCGTCCGGTGCCGCACAAATTGAAAGAGTGTGACCTCTGTGGAGATGCGGTCTGACATTGCGGGGAGGGCACGGGGCCGCCTGTTTGCAGGATGCCTCCCACACCCTTAAATAATAAGAAATTACTTACTCTCTGAGCTCGACTTTAAAAAGTACACCGGAAATCTCCACCCACCGTCACCTTGACATAAAGGGAGGAGATTATGGATGTAATTTACTCAACACCGCCCAGTAAACTCACCCAAGATGTCTAACCAATGGGAGAGAAAACTGCCCCGACGAGTTAAAACAAATTGAATAGCTTTATTTTGTTTATTTATCCAGTTAATGCATAAAATATTGAATAATTGTTTATATTTATAATAATGAATATAATTAAAACATAATAAAATAAACGATATATTTTCTCTGTACACTTTAAAAAGTGCAGACACATATGAACAAAGAAACTATGTTATTTTAAATAATATCACCTTTAGACATCTAAAGCTGATATTGCCATTAACGTGCTTGTTCGGTGACATTATGGACGGCTTCGGGAACAAAATCCCGTTTCAGCATTTCAGGAACATGAAATGATGATGTTGAGCTCTGACAGCAATCAGCGGACGCTGTGTGCCGTGATAGAGGGAAACGCGCTTTTCCTCAAGCGTGCCGTTAAAAGACTTGGAAATTAAAACACGTGAACACTGAAATGGATGAGCTGTCGGAAGGTTGAATTATTTGAATTAAATGAGCCTTCAGATATTTAACATTTCATTAAGGTATTGTTTTTACCTCCTTACCTTATTATGAATGCTTATATGAAAATAGCTGAAATAGGCTAGCCTATGATAAATCGCTTCTTCCATACCGCTTAACCAGTGGTGATTTACTGTGCGATTTATGATTTTGAAGATGTCTCTTCTTTTACGTGTTTACTAAAATAAGTAAGCCTACAGAATTAGTAGTTTAATTTTAGTAGAATGTAATAAAAAGTCAATTGTATATGCCTACCACATATCATAATTCCTTTTCCATTTATTCTCACTTCGATTGCAATAACCCTAATGTTTTGATAAATCAGTCTATATCCAAGTCATTGAAAGTCAATGATTACCTAAAAATCATTTAACACGGTCCGTCATTTTCAGTTAAATAAACGAGAATCGTTATTTAATTAATAGCCAAACTTAGTTCACGTGATAGGTATGAAACCTTCGTGGACTTTTCCCAAATATTCACTTTGGTTAGTTTCTTATTTGCATTTATAGTACAATCAACATAGGCTACTTCTAACAGAACATCTTAAGTAGGAAATAACTCTGCCAAAGTTTGGTCTTACGGTTCTGTAGAAGGTTTATTTCTTGACATACGAATAATAATAATAATCTCATGTGAGATATGTGTCTCTTATCAGTGTTTCCGGTTTATTTCACTTATGTACATTAATAACACTGTTACGTATAGTGGCTAATTTGGTACCTTCGACTGAGCAATTAAATCGTGTGATTTATTATTTCTCTGTCTTCTTTGCTAAGCTGTTGTGACAAAACCTATTACCGCTCCCCGATGTCCCAAGTGGGTATATTTAAAGACCGTCTATCCAGATATTATCGATCGGAATTGTAAATATTTTATGAGTCCCGTCGTTTGAGGTCAGGGGATTCTCTTACTCGCGGCTATACGGATGAATTTATGGTCTTTGTTCTTCTCTCGTCGTTACTCTCAAACTTCCTCAATGGAAAGTAACGGTTGACTGATTATACTTTAAGTTTAAGCCATTGTAAAAGTATGTATCAAACTAATGAAACGGACCGTATCAAATGTATAGGTACGTTGAACATATATTAATGCCTTAAAAGTTCAGTTTTAACAGGTTGACATTTTCAGAAAATGTGGAATTTCGTATACATCTTTGTAACACATATATATAGGATATAAAGGAAACATTATAGGTTTACTTCAGTTACACAGCCTATACATAACGTTTATGAATCGCTGTTATAGTATCGTATAGTATCGTAAAACATAATCAGGTAGCTTAGTAAGAACAATACAAATATGCATTTCATTAAATAAAGATCAATTCAAGTTTATTTTTCTCATGTCTATTGGAAATTACTATTGACGATGTACAATACAATTACCATGTCAAAATCGTGATATTATTGGTTTCAAAACAATGAACATATGTATGAGGTTAAGATAAAAATTGTACTATAATATTTACAATATATTGCTTAACTTTAGAGGTCTTTTCCATTATATTACAAAGTATACCTGTTATTTTGGATTTCTAAAAAAAAAAGTGTAGGATTACGACAGACAATTTTCGCTTCACTCGTCACGGACACTGTTAAACTCATTTCAGCACCAAGGATAGCAGAAGGAATAATCCCACCCATTAAAAAAAAGTGTATTTCAACGAGAAAACGTGTAATTCCTGTTTAGGTAAATGCGTGTATTTCTGTGCAATTTTGCAGTCGTTAACGAAAGTCACGAGACAGACAGACCTATAACGAAAATGTCCCTCTTTGGACGTTTCGTATGTGATTTTACTGCCAACTATTTCCACTAACAGTACTTCCCAGAGTTTTGACAAGACTGTCAAGTTAGATTCTCTTTTTCAATAAGAGAAGAACAATTTGCTTCCTGGTTTCGAAAAACCCGACAAGTCTTTATTTGGCTGCTGATGCTTTATTGATGCTACTTGCTCCTTCATTACGCCGAAAGATGAGTCGCAGATTGCAGACGCTTCGACTATAGCGCATTTTGTGGCTCCAGACACAGTGGTATTAACCAGCATCTGGTTTACAGATCTATGCCGAAATAACGGATCATGGAAGACCCCGTCCACCCAGCTCCTCAAAGTGGCTACTGGGGAATCCTGTTGCCTGTCCATGCTTTTCACAGAGTTGGACACCGGCGACGCACATTTATGCATGCAGGATGGATATTCGGCTGGGTTCAAAGAAATGGCCGTATGTGCCAGAGACCATATTTTCGGTTTGTTGGTTTGGGATTCCTCCGTATAAACTATTTTTGTGAGTTCTCTGCCGTTAATATTTTCTTCGCAGCTCTCTGGAAATCTTCGCAAGCAGCTTTTGGTCAGATCCCCGTCCTCGGTACAGGCTGGTCCGAGGGATACTTTGGGGCGACCGTGCATATAGTCTGTCCTTGGATACGGATGCTTTAGCTCGCTGTTAGGACTTCCTGAAGCGATCGAATGGAAATCCTCCATATCAATTAGTCGGAGATCTTTCTCTTCCCGTGCTTGATGCTCTGGAACACAAGTTATACATTTATTTAACATATTAACAAAACACGCAGCTTAAATGCAGATCATCCACAGAATACACTTGGAATTCTCATGTAAAATTACTCGGAGGATAAAATAGGCAAATAGAACGAATAAACATGCATTCGATATATATATTCAGGACGAAACTTAAGAGGAAAATGATCTTCGGGGAAAAGCTTTATCTTGTGTAACTATGTGTACTAACCATGGTCTCTGTTTTCGCCTTTGATTAGTTCATCATCTTCTTCGTCGTCATCATACCCCTTGTCCTCGGAGCTTTTCGTCCGGGGGGGCCATGTCATTTGATTCTCCTTCTTGAGTCTCCTGCGCGCGTTGGCGAACCAGGTGGACACCTGGGTGAGGGTCATCTTGGTGATGATGGCCAGCATGATCTTTTCCCCCTTGGTGGGGTACGGGTTTTTGCGGTGATCGTTGAGCCATGCTTTCAGCGTACTCGTTGTCTCACGACTGGCGTTTTTCCTCCGCGCCCCGGCATCCATCGATCCGTATCTGGCGGTACAGACAGGAACACTCAGGGATTCCGCTTTCCACCGTGAATCACAGCTTAATAAATAATTTACACAGGAGCTCAGGTGGGCTGGTGACTTGTACAAACAGTGCTCTCAGTAATAAAAAAAGTAACTTGCAATTAGCTATTCTACTGTGGGTTGAATTAATTCAGCACTACATAAAGATTTGATAAAGCATGATGCTTCAATATGTAACAGCAGTGTTCCCAGAAGTTAAATCGCAGCGTACACCTTATTTGATATACACATATTAAACGTTATTGTTGAGAATTGCTGTGTTAAATTTAATATGTATTGAAAAACTACATAACTGTTGGTGCTGAATGCAGTTTGAGATACAGTACTTCTAAATAACAACCATTCGCTCTTTACAGTTTGTCGCATGTAGTCCATTTCATGTCGTTCATACCTGTCATATGGATATTGTCCCAATGCGGAGTCACAGGGGTAACAGGCGGCAGCGGGGGGGATGCCGGCAGACGCGGAGACGCCCCCGTCTTTGGCTTCAAAGGCGCTCTGCAAACACACACGATACACTGCAGACCAGGCCACAGTGGCCGATACTCACCCAAGCGTGCTAAACTTTACAGAGATGCTCATCGTTCATATTTGCAAGGTGGGAGAGATGTCATCAAAGGTTTGAATTTAAAATTCATCATTTAATTAGTCATCAATTAATCAAACGTATTTCTGTACTCCACTGTGCGTTTCAATACAGCATTTTACATAGGCTTATTTCTAAAAACTAGAACGATGTTTTTGAATAGCAAAACCGCATTTCTCCATTTCTGTTTACCGAATACTACAATAACAGAAAATTAAGTATCGATTTTCCGATTAAATTATGGGCTGTCCATGAATCAGTTAAAACACATCACAGCCTTTAATCATTCAAACTTAGTTAATGGATCAAAATAATGTACTGTACACGTTAAAAAAGAATAAACTTGTGGTTAAAAATCCGACAGAAACCAAAATCATACCTATATTTTGCAAGACGTCCCATTAAACAAGCCCAGTTAATTGCGTCAAACATCTATAGTATGTCCTCACGCCGAAAAGATTAATGTCAGTCATTAAAGAACACTTCGTTCCGGTGGAGTATAAAGACATACAGAATGAAGGGAAGATCACAAACCGCTTACCAGGGGGTAGAAGGCTGAAGCGTCTGTCCCGTAGGTAACGTAATTCCCGTAGCCTTGGCTTGCGGGGTAGGGATTCCCGTATAGAGAACCGGCGGGGCTGAGATCATGCCTGGCCAGAAGCCGGCTCTCATAAACAGGGCAATAAACCGGCGTCTGTGGGGAAGCTGCTGCCATCACCCCCCCGTCAACAGAAGCTCTGCCGCTGGACTCGCAGCAAGCCGTCAAAGAATTGGTGGCCATCAGGAACTGAGTGGAATAAGGGAACAAATTTTATTCGGTTATTTTCGCACTGGATCGTTTAAAGTTTGTTACTGGTATTTGATACTGCAAGACACGGAATAGACATATGAGCACTGTGTGTATTGAAGAGTTCTAATTATGGTTATAAACTCGAGGCAAAAAGCAACCAAGATCTCTACGGGCATTTATTATGTTTTGGCATGCAGACCTTTAAAACGACACGTTTAGATCCGCAAAATCGTCACGACAATGAATCTCAGAGTGTAGATATCAGAATTAACTCAATCCCGAATTTCATCTGGCTGTGTAATGTTTAATGTCTAATCAATAACGCTGAGACACAATTCTGGATAACGATATCGAGTGACGCTATTCTTACCTGCGGTGTGGAGGAGTAGTGGTATCCTAACTGTGGGTAAGACATGGCAAAGAAATCCAGGTGTGATGAAATACTGCGAGGGTCTCCGCTACTGGATGATAGACTGACCGAAAGTCAGACTCACAAGAAGAACCACACACTCATATATCATTTTATAAATCGCTCATTATTTTTTAGAAAATAGATTATTATCGTAATTCTTTGGTATGTCCTTAAGAATCGAATAGACTACAAACATAAAAGAGAATGACAAATCCCCGCAGTATAGTCCGATGTCAGAAATATGTTACTTTACAAAAAAAAGTACCATCAACACATGAGCGCAGAGGCACGCTGTTTTAAACACCAGCCACTATGACGTCAGATCAAAACGACAGAAATGTAATTTACACGCACGTTCGCCGGGATTAAAAAGTTTCCGGACAGGGATGAAATCCAGCGATTAAGATAAACTACCACAGTTTTTAAATTCCGACATTAATTCTTTCGTTTTAATTTGCAGTTACTTTTTTGCGAGGAGTATTAGCCTACATTGAAAAAGGCAAACTGCAATTTTTATATTTTGGCAGGTCGTTGTTGATACTCAAGAAGAAAGCGTCTTCAGGAAAACGCAGGAACGCAGGAACACGATCAAATTAATGGTGTTGTACCCATATTTTCTTCTTTATTTTTTGGCCCAGCTGGAAGGCTGCCCGTGACAGAGGAACCTGCCCACACTGACAGATAGATTGAGGGTGATTGATGACCCAGTCCATCTACAGAACATCTTAACATAATACTGTCGGCATAATTACTTTAATTTACAGATGAAAGGCCTTCAAATTAAATTACAATAGATAGATAGATAGATAGATACGCTTATACATAAATTCTTCAGAAATCAGACGCATTCGTCTGAATTTCACCAAAGTAATAAGACACGCTATATAAAACTAGGACATCTTACGTCGTTTGATATGTAATTCACGTAATATGGAAACGTCCGATGTGTGTGGGGTAATGAATATTGGTGTGCACCATACCACCGAGTGTTAATTTGTTTTAAACTTTTCTCTCAACAAAGACGTTTTAAGGAAAGCAAGAACATCAATTAAGCAAAACTCTGAGCAAGGGCACAAAAGTCTGGTCATTTTACAAAGAGAAGCTTTGTTTTCTCAAACACATTTCCTAATATCAAACAGCCACTGAAACACTACCATTGTTAGGACGTAAGGAAGCCGGCTCCAGAGTATGCTGAGTATAGGTGCTTTTAAACAGGTCCAAGTGAGATCAAACCAGAAGAAAGGAACAAACTTACTTATTTCGAAAATGAATGGTTTAACAAATAGAGCACAATGAGTTTCATGTCATCGGTATTCCTAATAGCCATTGATATGGGCCTGCTTCCGAGGGCTTTTGCTTTGTTGATATTCATAACCACACCCATTTATTTTTATAATGACAACCAACTTATGTTTACAGCTTGAGGGCCCCTACCACTGTTTTTGTAGTGATGTTTGGTACTGGGTTAGCCAGCCAGTTTGGGGTTAAGGACCTTAATCATGGGCCCAACAGACAGATCACTCTGCCAGGCTGGGATTTGAACAGCCAACCTTCTGATGACAAGCACAGCATCCTAACCTCTTGACCCACAAATTGTCCCCATTTGCTTGTCAAATTGTTTGCATGCAAAACTGATTCGTCACCCTAACCACCATCCACGGTTAAATTTTACCAAATGCACACGTTTATCTCCCCCTGGTGGACATAAATTTCCCTGAAAATGTAAAACAACACTTATAGTCAACTTCAGCACACTGAAAGTTCACATGTTCCAGTGGGTCAGTAAAAAATGAGCGAGGCACCTCATTACACATTGATGAGGCAACAATGATGTCGTGGTGATGTCATAGTGGTGTAATAACCAAATCATTATTAGTAGCAGTAATTAGTGAATCGTCCAACCAAACAATCGAACATTAAAAGGCCTTGACTGACTATCCAAGGTGACCCAGGGACAGAAAACATGGCCGACAGATACAGAACAAGGAAGGAAGGTGCACTGCAGCACCGGACCGTGGGTATCTGGCAATGTTGAATACGGCTTCTTAGGATTACAGCCCTTCTCCGTATTCGGAAAAGATGCATGGTGGAGTATAATCCCACCACATCTATCCATCATCCTCAGCGGGACGCCTTACAAAATAGCACAAAGTTAGGAATCTTGGAGCCGGGGGCACCAGCTGGGTGCAGGATTGATGCCCTACCAGCCCGGAGACAGCATGCTGGCCAGACCCTCACTTCGGAGGTGAACATCCCTGACTTTATAACACTGATACAAAAAAATGGAAAACAGCCCTGCCTATTTATCACAGATCACATCATAGGCTGCGAGCTGAACACAGAGAGTCCGGCATGAAGGATGTATGTTAGCTGGGGGCCAGAAACGGGATGTAAGTAAGTCCGTTATAAGGAATTGCTTTTGACCTCCATTTTAAAATCGGGCATTTGTACCCCTTCTGTAGAATCATATGACTCCACCCTTCTGGACCGGTTCCTGTGTGTCTGTGTGTGAGCAGACGTGATTGACCACATGCAGGCAGGTTAATGGAAGCTCACTTCTCCTGGGGGGGGACTGATCTGGCATGACAGAAAGGGCAGACAGCCACACCCCTCTGACGACTGACATGAGGAAGACTGAGCTCTGCACCCCCAAGGCAGCCTGGATGACTGACAGGCTGTGAGGTTCCAGTCTCACGTGGCCAGTGGTCCCTCAAAACTCAATAGTCACCGTTTGTGCTTGATGAGGATATGGGACTTTACACCGTGCTGCTGTGTGTTTTCCGGAAGGTGTTTAACATTTACAGAATTAGTCACAAGAATGTTTATTTGCCATACAGGTTAAATGGTTTCACTGCAGAGATTATTCTATATTCACAATCCTTTGGTCAAGTTTTATCTAAATGGTAGCTGTGTGTCTTTGGACTCTGAAGAATCCTTTAAACGATCCCCAACCTCTAAGCATGCAGGGGGGTGCGAGAGTGCGGTGCTGCCCACAGGGCCACCCTGAATTCAGACTGTGAACTTCCAGACTTTGAAAGTTATATTGGAAGGTAAAATTTATGGGCCAGTAGGAGGCGCCCTACCAGTCAATGCACCTTCAATGCCTTAAAGAGGAGGAGAGAACATTGGATCTAGCCACTGACTCCCTGTAGTCAATAAAGATAATTAAGTATGCCACTTTCTGTAATGAGTGATGGTCCTGACTCCACTCTCCAGGCTAAATTCCAAGTCTCTCTCCTAATTGCTTTCAGTATAATTAATAGTTTTATTTTTTCTTAAAGAAGAAAAATAGTTAATTAAACCGTGTGCCAAGATTTCTAGGTAGATATTAGAGCCAAGAATCCCAGAGATGAGTGATTTATGATCAAGGATGGGTAGTGGTTTTGGTTTTCTAAAAAACAGACTGAAGTGTAAAGATTATTAATGCATTTTATTCATTAATTACTTAATATCCCTTAGAGGATTAATTAAGCATCTATCACCACAATCATCATCATCATCATCATCAAATAACCATTTATCACCTCCTAACCTGAATAATCAACAGGATATTATTCATTTGTTTTCACATGGAAAATTACACTGCAATTAAAAGAAACACTAGTTACCTATCATCGATGTTCCATAAGTCATGTGTTTTCCCATTTGCTTACCTGGCCAATCACACACTAATTCTCTGTGGCTTTCTGGGAAATGTAGGACTGAGAGGGAAATTATCCTTGGGACACTTTCAGAAAGTTCACACGCATGGACTGAGATTTACCTCAATGCCCTTCAATTTCACCAACCTGGAGCTTGTAAAAAACATTCAACAAATATAAGATATTATTTCATAGCATTTAAAAAGCACAATAAATATTACTGACAGCTAGGGCTTTGATAAGGTCTCGTAATACGATCGCCGTGGTGTCATGGTGACCCAGACTGAATGAAAGAACATTTACTGAAAATGCCAACCCACACAGATGCTGTGAGGCACGAGGATGAAGAGGTAAGCGATGAAGACTTCTGAGGGCCCCTGTGTGGGCGCGGTGACTGGATGAACGCGCGTTTCCAGGGGGCTCCTGCTCTCACTGCGGTCACGGCGACCCAGACTGGACAAACGCATGTAGCTCTGTTTCCAAGGGTCTCCCGCTGTCGCTGCCGCCGTGATAAGAGGCTTCGCATTTAATGGCTCAGTGGCTGCATCCTCCGCCAGAAAGCCAGCCCAATTCCCCACGGTTGTGAGCGTCGCGGCCCAGAGCACGGGAGATGTAGACGGGAGGCCGGCCTAATTGAATCGGGGGCCTTCGGAGAGGTCCCCAACCACTCTTTGCAAAAAGGAGCCGACTCCCAGGGCACAGGAGGCCAAAGCTCCAGACTGGCCTCGGAGAAGCATTCAATTTATCACATGGAAGATCATCTATTCAGCGCTACACCTGTGGCCGGGCTCCTCCATCTGCTTCCACCAACAAGGCCAGAATAAATATTTGATTCTGTTGCTTCTGAGGGTCTGCAGGTAGCCTAAAATGTCCCTACTGCCCCGAACCCCACAAATCTGCATAGAAACTCGATTAATCATGGCTGATGATGAATGATGATCTGGTCTTTTCCAGACTTGGTTTGATTCGCGGTGCGGAACCTTGATACCAGCATGGGTCTCAGAACAACAATGCTGAATGTTTAATATCACACAAGGCCAGCATTACAGCATTTTTACCACCTACGCTCTGAGAGAATGATCTTTTGGTTCCAGTGTTTCTGCTGTAAGATAAATAGGTGTTGCAGTTTTTGTATAAAAAGTATTGACGTGTTTTAAATACTTCCAAGGGGGTGAGGGGTGGGGGAGTAAGCCTAGGGCAGGAATGACCATTTCTCTTAAGCCTGGATGGTGACTAGCACAGTAGGATTGAAATCTGTATGTGGAAGGTTGTGAGTTTGAGTTCCAAGGCTGGCAAAGTAATTATATAGCATCTGAGCTCTTGAGGAAGGTAATTAACCTCCCCTGTAAGCGGGGTGAGACTCTGGTTTCTGCTCCCTGACCCCAAGCTTTCTACACTTTAGACGAAAGTGTCCGCTAAATAAATAAATGCAAATTGACTCCCCAACCACGAGTCACTCCCCCCAGGCCTGCTGGAGGTCATCCTTATCCGCCTGTTCTCCAGGGTTCAGTTCTTAGTCCATTTCCGTTTTCATTTTCACACCAAGGACACCCAGCATCCAAAGCACCTTCGACACCAGCATCTGCATTCTCTGTCCCCTTCACACGCCAGGCGAGGCACAAGCATTACTCATGCGCACTCAGAAACACACCAAGTGTCATGAGAAGTTCACCAGCCACTTAAAAAGGAAATTGGCCAAAGTGTCTTTAAGCTCGCAAGTGTCCCCCTGGGCCCAGGCTGAATGAGGCGGGAAAATGCATAGAGCGTAGCAGTGCGATGAGCTGAAAATGCCGTTTACTCCTGGAGCTTGAAACGCATATGGAGGGAATGGGGGGGGGGTTGACTGAAAAGGCCTCTCCAGCGTGTCCTAGGAAATAGCCCTAGCAAGCTGGCTGTTTCCTGTGTCTTTGTGTGGCTCAGCAGTGTGACTCTGACTGTGGAGGTGAAGCCAGGTGCTCTATCGCCAATCCAATTCCCGCAGCATCTAAAAGCAACACAGAGTTCCGGGAGTAAGAGACTCGGTTACACAAAGACACCGCAAAGCAGGCAAATAACCATGTATCCATTAAAATGATCCGTTTTTCTGAAAGTTCACTCCGGCAGTGCCGACATGCCCATGCACTGCCTGCGCCAGCTGTAGCTGTGACCTTTGACCTTTCCGTCCATTACTGCCCAAAATGCTTCACTACGGCCAGGTGACTCTACGGGCCAGACCACCGCATTCAATCGTCCCTTATTATTTTTCTTTTTCGAACAGTTCGTACTGAGGATTTACAATGACTGCATTGTACCCAAAAGTGCTAAGATATACGGTGATTAAAAACCCTTACCTGGCATTGCATTCAGAGTGTGTATGCATGTAAAAAAAAAACCAAAGAAATAGAAAAAAGTTAAAGTTATAACCAGGGACAGAGCACAGATGTAGTAGTTAATCCAGCAGATTACACAAAATTATGCAGAATTATAATAACAAACGCAAAGGAAGAAATTAAATTCAACTGTACGTTGTGCTTTTTAAATTTGCCAGCAAAGTAAGATAGAGCTTGTTGCTCCTATTTATTCAATTACAGATTAGTACAAAGGGGCTTGTAGGCTACATGACATGAGATGTAAACTGCAAGCTAAAGTAAAATCTCATTCGCTGAATTTATTGTCCGCTTGTTTAATAATGTGTGGGGCTGCTGCCCACAATTAGTGACAACACCCTGCTTTAATTACCTTCCTGTTAAATAGAGTATTGAGCGCGGTATTCGGGAAGGGTTTTATATGGTGACCTGGCTCTTTATATCGCGGAGAAGATTTAGTTAGAAAAACATTACGCACACTGATCTTTGGTATATGATTTTACAACATTTCCATTATTTAAACTGCTTCATTAACAGCTTTATAAAAAATATTTGCAGACGTACTTCATTGCGAAGGAAAAAAACAGAACATAACGTCGTAAACGTTGAGTTACTTTATTTCAGAGCGATTCATTCAGAGCGAACATTCAGGGATTCACAGGCGCCCTCAACTGGTTTTTCGGGGTATCGTTTTAATGTATCACCGATAATACAACCAGAATTACACCGAAAAAAAATCCACGATGAGCCAATGTATCTCCTTTCAAAAACTACTTTCAGATCCCAGAAATCAGCCCAAAAAGGCATTAAAACGACTCAACATATTTTCAATGATTAATTCATTATAGTTTGGAGAGAGAGGTCTCTAGCAGCATGGACTGGCCAGTGAACAGTTGGGGAGTTTTCCTGGTGGGCCATTCTGTCTCTTGTCTTTCTTCCCCAATGCCGGCATTGTATGGCATATCTGACCACTGTCGGTATAACATACCAAGGGGAATCCCCCACAGACAGTGACAAATGATCAAATTAGGGCAGTTAAATTCCTGGGTTGCTTTTTCCCACTAGTCTGCCCCTGGTTTCCGGTTTACGGTTGGTAGTGCGGGGTGAGAGGCAGAGGATGGCATTCCAGTCACATCATAACACACCATGGGTAACCGAGACGTGTCTGTTTAGAATGTCGTCTGACTGGGGGAGACACACATTAATGCAGTGTGGATGTGCACACCCTCAACCACAGAGCAGGGGCAGGATTGAAATCCAATGCATAAAATAGTAATCTCATCCTAATTTAGTATTTGTTTAAACTTGGTGTCCAGAAAATTAGTAATATTAGTAATAATTAAAATTAGTTTAAAATTACGTTATTGCACACAGCAGTCCTTGAGTACGGCTGTTGAGCATACCAGGAGCATTTAGGCTTTGTGACCGGATACATTCCTCAATATCCCGAGAAACCGCTAAGGAAATTATGGAGATGACAGCCATTGTCCCCAAAATAAAAGAAATGTGCCTTTCAATATTAAGCATGTCTGTAGCGTTAGTGAAAGATGCAGCTGTAGACAAATGACTGATGGTCACCTCAATCACGCAGTGTGTGGGAGGAGCTTTGCATATTGCAGCTGGTGATTGGCTCAGGAAGTGAATAATTAGCATAATGCAGTTTTAAGCAACAGTCGGTCCTGCTTCCTATGTCTTTCACCCTCCAGTCCCTCCTCGACACCTGTGCCAGGCACAGGGTAATTTTTTGTGGCACTGACTGCTGCCTGGGGTGCCGTCCTCCGCCGGGACCTCCTCCATAGAACTCTGACCATCTGACAGGCCCCGCCCCCTTGCCCAGATTACAGCCCATTCAGGAATGATGGTCCCCTAGGACATCCCCTTCTCCCCACACCACCAGACCGCCATCCCTTGTCATCTAACCACGGCAACAGATTGTCTGTCCTGCCCCTGCCTCATGCCCCTTCCCCCACCCCAGTTGGTCTTCATGCCTCAAACTCCCGCAGGTGTAACTACGCAGCTACAGAGGGCGCTGTTTCCTTTTTGTATGCTGTCATGTGAGCAGTGCTGACCCCCTCTCCCTAATCTGGCAGGCTGGTTGCCTGATGGGAGCCTGCCTCCCCCACCCCAACTCCCAAGCCTCGCCTCGCGTGTCAGACTCCATTTCATCCCTCATCAATATCCATAACACTGATGACTTTCAACCGGTCGCGACAACTGGAGGCTCAGAGGGACGCCCGTCCACTCATCCGCCGATTGATTAACGGGAAACGCAAGTAGCTCTGAAGTGTCTCTGGGGATCTACGGGGAAACGGGGCTTAGCTCAATCAGGGCCCGATTTCTGACTTACCATGGACGCAAATAACGTTACCTGCATTAACCAGCGTTATATAAAGGAGTTTGCCACTAATTGCTTATATTCATAATCAGATCCCAGCAGCTCACAATGCTGTAATTGGAAAGGCATTGTTCCCATTCAATAGTGCTAACAGCTTTGATGAGAACCCACTGATAAACGCAAATGCCATTATCCAGGAGGCCGAGGGCCCCGTCGGGACTCCAAAAGCAAAACTTTAATCCTGGGAGGCTGATGAATGATCTACTGATGTTGCATGTCCAAACTAATATTTCAGTCATTTTGTTTTTCCTGTTTTATTAGATGGTATGACAAAGTCTACTTGACTTGACTGAATAGAAACATTGACACGTTAAATAACAAACCCCCAGGCTCTTCTTTCACCAAATCTCTGGTCCGAAGAAAACTGCCCTGCATTCTAAGTCCACCTGGTTTGTTGTCGAAGAGCTTCACTTTCATTATTGCATTTATGTTTGAAATAAAATGTGAAACATAAATCAATGGAGATTTTTGAAGCACCGACTGCTCGTATTTCAGGCAAGACAGTTGGGCTGTAGTCCTTACTGCAGGATGTCACGATCTCAGCACACACCCAGGTCCTCTGGGATCATGATTCCTTCTGTTGCTTGTCCACTCGAATCCTGTCATGATCAGAAGGTAAGAAAATATATCCCGACTATTTATCAGATCGATGGGGATGTCACAAGTCATCAAGGGTGACTCTAATCATGGATTATTGACTGTCAGAGATGATTACTTTAGTGGGAGGGATCCAAGGAGATGGATCTCCATGGGAAAAGAAAAACGAAACAAACTTGTTGTAGCCTCAACAGCTACGCTACGCCTGGTTTATGAAGTTCTGAGTTTGATAAAATTGATCAGTGAGCTTTGCTCAGGGTTCAGTCTTGCTGATCCCTGAGCATTAGACTTTATTCTTTTTTTCTTTTTCATTGAGCCTCTTGCATCTCTACGTTTGCAGTTGTGCTCATAGTCTCTGTTTTGTGATATTTTGTGACAAAGAGTCAGCTTGTCCACGTTTTCATTCGCCAGGAAACATTACAGAGAGATCCTCCACTTCCTTTCTCTCTCTGAGTCACCAAATCATTACTTGCAGGGTTGAGGACATGGATCTGGGAGCATCCACTCTCATACAGATGCCAGCATAAGGGAGTAAACCAACCATTAAAAATATAACTGAATTGGTACTTTTATTCCAGTAGACAGCTGCTGTCCGATTATTTCCATAAATCAAGTAGCTGTTGTCCCTACATAGAATCAGGCTGCAGATGTTAAATAAGCAATGATCCATCTGTCACCTGGAAGAAAACGACCGATTCACAGCCACCCACCCCCCACTCTCAGGATCACCCAGAAAAGCCTGTTAATGGAGGCTCTGTTCCTTTCTTGTTTTATTGACTAGGATACAGCTTCCTCAAGCAGTCGTTCATTAATTGCTTATTTTCACATCCCCCTGAACATGGTGATGTGTAACAAATCACTGAACCTTGTAATTACATCATTATGTGGAGCCCGTATCATCTGCATGTAAACCTCACTACAGTATGTCATTATGGGATGTAGTGATTTTTAGGGCCACCTGGTAAAGAGCAACCGTGAAACCATAAGCATAACCTCAACTGTAACCCTAAGCCCCAGGACCACTAAGCCTAAGCCCAAACCAAGCCCTATCTGTCCATTCTCATGCTTTAGGAATGCTGATGCTGTTAGACATTTCATAAACCCTAGAATTACACTAATTATTTCAATTGCTGTGTGAAAATCAGAAAACATCCCAAGCAGATGAGGGCCAGTGAGAATCACTAATCATTCTTGCCGATATCTTCTCCGAGGCTCTGCTTGTTAGACCTCACTCACTACCCTTTGCAGGTATTAACTTCCAGCTTCCTGTCTTCACCCCCATC
Organism: Pollimyrus isidori; assembly: GCA_019775955.2. Classification (NCBI taxonomy): domain Eukaryota; kingdom Metazoa; phylum Chordata; class Actinopteri; order Osteoglossiformes; family Mormyridae; genus Pollimyrus; species Pollimyrus isidori. Next base: position 5,558,207 of record JABFDZ020000050.1, on the reverse strand, counting down.
CTGAACCCCAGGGTAGCTGCACTCACACCACACGCTGTATACCTTCCAGATTCTTCCGGAACAATTTAGCGAACCACAGTACCGGGGGGACGGCCAGGTGGCAGGATAAATGGGTTGGGATCCATGTTGGAGGCGGCCAGGGAGCGGAGTGATGACCCCGGATCCCATCCTGCTTTCCTTTGGTACACTTTCACCATCCTCTTCTCTCGCTTCCCTGAATGCAGAGCAGATGATCGATCACCCAGCCAGAGGAAGGCATGTATACATCAGAGAAGGGTCTGGGGACTGCTTAAGTGTTTCTACTGAGTTCTAAGCCGGAGTTACTTCCATGTCTGTTAATGCTTTGAGCCTCATGCTGGTGGAGTGAGGGGGGAGGGGATGATTAATGCTCTTTTAAGTGGACGGGGTGGGCCCAGGACATGGCTGAGACAGCTGAAACACAATCACCATCGATGTGGGTGGAGGAGAAACCATCTTCGCCCTAACCCAACTCCACAAGCTATAAATCACATGATATCGCCAATAATTTGAGTCTTAGCTCCATGCGAGGACTGCTGCCATATTTGAGCGTTTCTGGATGACTCTCCTGTCCATCTTTGCGCCTGAGATCTGCTAGCTGCCTTTACACTTTAAACAACTGTCCTAGTTTCCAGCTGACATGTTGACCTGGACAGGATGTCAGTCCACTATAAGGCACATAGTTTTACACCCTTATAGTAATTTTTAGTAGTAATGTTTTTTCAACCTGATTTTCAGTTTCATTCCAGAATGCCAACGATATGCCTTCATTAGTCACTTTTTTGATGGGCTGGGGTTACGCCATAATATGTAGGAAATTTCATCATTGTTACATTTACTGATGGGTCAGGCGTCTTTCGGCATGATCTAGCCTGTGCTCATAAAAGACTGCTCAAAATTATTGCCTCCTATGGCAAATTGCATCCAAACAACACTAACAAACCGAGGAGGTCACATGTACTGAAATGTTGATATGTTGAACTATTTTCACTTAACTTGCACCAGGGTCTACATGGTCCCACACCCAAGGCATCTTAGAGACAGAAATCCACCGAAATCCACATGGTCACAAGGAGGACATCTGCACACATGCAGAGCCAGCATCGAGTGTGGCAATTCATGAGTGTCCCAGTAAAATTAATGTACAACTGGCATCCAAATTAAAGGGGCGGTATCAAAGTAATTTTGCTCAAAATCTCACCATGCAGCATCAATATCAAAGTCGAAGGTTTTATGCTTCTAAAATCTTCTAAACATCCAGAATCATGGATGGAGTGTTTTCCCCAAAAGTCTGTATAAACATCAGAAGAATCTTCAGATCTGTGTCCTTCATCGCTGAGGAGGCACTATTGCTAATGGTACACCGATCTTATCCAATCTTGCTTATCGGTGTGCTGACTTCCTCTTTAAAGCGAAGCATTTCCATCCAGTGCTCCTGTAATGAGAAATGTGATTGGATGAGGAGCAGGCCAAGGCGGGGCAGGAGTCACGCAGCTCACAATCAATCAGCACGAGGGCGAAGGAGGCAGCGGCCGTCTGCGCGCGACAGGGGGCGCACCTGTCATCAATCTCCTCTGTCACCTCCTTTGCATAAACAAAATGCAGGGCCACCTTACAAATTAGAACTGATCATCCAGCCTCCCTTGATGCTCAATGATGCTTTTAGGTAAAATCAAAACTTGGAATTGAAAGATTAATGAAAAACCGGGCCGGGGGGGGGGGGGGGGGGGGGGGGGGGGGGGGGGGGGGGGGGGGGGGGGGGGGGGGGGG
>JABFDZ020000050.1:5544347-5556319 GCA_019775955.2 Pollimyrus isidori | reverse complement strand
TTCTCTTTTGGTTGTGCTGATGTTTTGTGTCTCTCCAGCATCCCCAAACCAGATCTATCTTTTCATCACCCCCCACCCTCTCTCCACCCCACCCCACCCCACCCCAAATACCAGCCAAAAGCCCAACCGGGAATCTATACTCTTTTAAGCCATGATTTACCTGATAAATAATAGATAGGTCCATCCAGTCTTTCAGACAAAGACCAATTCTTACCAGCAAGAAGAAAGATTCCCCTTTACACACATCATACATCATCAAGACAGCATAGTCATTTAATGGCTGGTTCTCCTGAATTAACGTTGCCAATTGCCAGTTCTCAGATATGTAAAAACAGCACACGCACATTCAAAAACGCACATTCGCACATCTTCCTCTTTTGTGGAAAATCAGTGAAGATGCAAATGTTTACCATTAAACCGAACCTAATTAATGTGGACAGAGGAACACTCGAGGATAACCATGGCCGTTGAGCTTTAGATGGGAATACATCTTGCTACTCTCAAAGCCGGACATTTCCGGTCCAGAAAGTAAAATTCCAGACCAAGATTTTGTTTCAACCAACCAGTTGAGTATAAAGGGCCACAGTCACAGAGCACTCAACCACATGGCTGAAAGAAAATCTTGGTCAGGATTTTCACATTCTGGATCTGAAATGTCCACCTCTGGTTAAGCCACTTCTGGTTAATCTGCCTCACTAGTATACATGGATTTATTCAGGAATCTGTTCGCTTACTGAAGGGACTAAGTATCTTAAAACTTTCACTTTACAGGGCACAATCAGGTAAGAGTCATGACTTTGAGGTGTAAATAACCCCTCCTTCCATCTGTCTTCCAGCTGCTTATCCATTCTAGGGTCATAAGAGGTTTAATTCATGACATCGTGATTTAAACGTCTCAAGGGGAAGGAGAGGCGGTGCTTTTAATAGGGCCGACAAACTGACAAATCCTTTTCTCTGCGGCATAATAGAGCTGTCTCTCTATAAAAGGAAACAACAATGAGAACATTAAGCCAAAAGAGAGCATTCTGTCAACACCGCAGTGACAGCCTGCTATAGGATGATATGGGCTTCGGATATTATAGCAAACAAAGGCTGCATCAGCAAGGCTGTCAGTCACAGACCTGAGTGACGGTTATGAATTCAAAGCTCTCTCAGGGGTTAATAACCTATTAGGCGACTGATCTTTGCAGATGCTGTTATGCTAAGCACCTTAAAATAACTTTATGTGTGTGGGGGGGGGGGCTTTTAAAACGTGCCCTGTTACCTGGTAATTGTTCACAATGGGGTTCTTTTTAACAGAGAGATCTATATAATTTCTGAGTAGATTAAATGATGCAAACCCCAATTTAAAAGCACACCAAAAATATACGGCACAGCTAGCCTAGATTAGGACTAATTCAGTATTGATGTGAAATGCAGACAATACACAGCAACTCCAGTGGGACACCAGAAACGTAGAAAAGAGACACAGTACTAAATAAGTCTGCATCTGTGCTTAGTCCAATTTATCAGGCATACAGTTTGGATCCATTAAATGGCAAAATAAAATTATTTTCCTTCAGGTTTGCTTGTTTGTTTCCAACATTCCTTATTTCTGTTATATACTGGAAAGAGCCTTGAAGTTACATTTGTCCATCCATTTCCCAAACCGCTTATCCCACTGGGTCGCAGGGGGTCCAGAGCCTATCCCAGAAGCAATGGGCACAAGGCAGGGAACAATGCTGGGTGGCGGGCCAGCCCATCGCAGGGCACACGCACACCTACAGTACGGGCAATTTGGCAACTCTAATCAGCCTCAGCATGTGCTTGGACTGTGGGGGGAAACCAGAGCACCTGGAGGAAACCCCACGATGACAACATGCAAACTCCACACACATGTATCCCAGACGGTGACCGGAACTCGGGTCCCCGAGGTGTGAGGCAATAGTGCTAACCACTGCACCACCATCTTCTATCATAATTACAAGGGTGACTTGTTTGAGTGAGGACACTTGCAGACAGTAAGAGGTGTGCTTTTCAAAAATAATAATAATAATAATAATAATAATAAACAACAAATAAAATAAATCTCCTGTCAGGTATGTCTATGTTTCCTTGTTAAGTTTGTGTTTTTGGCAGCAGTATTCATTGTCAATGCTGACAGAAACAATGATTTTCACCATTAATTTTACCTCAATCAACGAATCAATGAGCTCAGACAGATTGGTCTCGATTCCCCAGTGATGGAGGAAATTCAACAGCAGTGAAGAATGACTGGCCAGCAGCTGTTTCACAGCATTATTTACAAACAAAATGAGTTCCTCAATGCTGAGTAAAAGGCAAGATGTGTTCATAGAAGAACAATAACAACTAAAATGATTCATGGTGCTGAGAAGCAGCTAAAATCAAGGTTATCCAGGGTGTGGTCCTCACCCGTTTGCCAGTTAATCTGTCAGTCTGAGAATCTGTTGGATCGCACTTATATAATAACCTGGGATGTCATTTCTGTGCTGACCGGTTCATTCTATAAACAAAGCACTGCTCTACATTTCAGGTTTAATGACACTCAGGACAACATAACATTGTTTTATCCAGGGTAGAGGAGTCCGATTCAATCTGAAGTCATTTTAATTGTTTGTTTTTTAATATTGCAGTATTCATTTCCCGAACAGGTGACTGGCTGAAATGATCCATAACCAAATTAGCACCTGTTATTCCAGAATGTCAATTAAAGACTTTGAAAATTTAATTTGCCAAAGACAATGAAATTATTGTTTGCTGAAATAACACCATTAAAGTCTCCTTATCACTTAATATCAGACTTTTTTAGCTGGTTTAAAATAACCTTCAAATCTTATACACATAAAGACCCATTGCACATCACCATATTGTAATTGTGAATATTTGATTTTAAAGCGCTATGTCGTTTTTATTATGGAGGATCAGTGCAGGAATAGTCTTGCCAGTAAAGACCAGCAGAGCAGGACCTCAAACACCCGCTGTTCAAATGGTCCGAGGCCAGCGGTGAAACAGACCATGGGCCATGGAGAGAGGCATACTGGGGAAGTATAATTACAGTACTGACTGCACCTGTACTATGAAGCATAACAAATAATAAGACTAGAAAGTTAAAATAAAATGGGCGATGCCGGTATCTGGGTTACAGCATGTATCTAAAGAATTCATCTTTATTGTGGATGTATTGTTGAAGATTTCTATAGCCTGACACAGAATGGATTCACACTCAATTTTTCAGCAATGCGGTGAGTAACACACACACAAAAAAAAACGTGGTTCACCAGAATGAGGAACGTCTGCGCTCTGTATCGTGTTCCTGCTCACCTCTAAGTCGCTGTTTCTAAAGCATGAAATCGGGTTCTTATTAAGTATTGACGGTTTCCGGTCAATCGGCGGCACTTACAAGCCCGTTCTCGTGGCCGCTGAACCGTTTCCTGCCAGCTGGGTATTAATCTTTCACCCGTCCTTTGTCAATTATTCAGGAAGGCGAGCAGAGCTCCAGCAGCGTCGTCCCGGGACGCCGTCCTCAGGAACGGCCCTCGGTTTCTTCTTTATAGGTTCTCAGAAATTCTGCAGCTTTGATCCACATCACATGACACAGAGATAAATGTGCAAGGACTTCAGTTTACTGTGTTAAGTGAATGTTCCCTTTGCAAAGTCCATTTGACTCAAGTCGCATTTTATTGTAGCGCTTTAATTGCTCAGCTGATATTTTAATTCAAAGAGACTTTAACCATCTATAATGATGAGCCCCCTGCAACCTATAAATACAGGGCCCTTCCTAGGACTTGAACCAATAGCTTTCAGGTGACACAATAAATAGTTCTTTAGTTTTCATAGCAGTTCCTCCTCAGGGGACAATACAGTTTCATTGCCATGTACCAAAGCGCACGTCCGTGCTTTCCACTTCCTTCTAATTCACTTTTATTGCCCCAGCGTAACTTTATTAAAATCTAATAAACCATCACAACACACGAAAAGACATCAAGATCGCTCAGTTGTATACGGACGGGGCTGGTAAGCGGACTCTCAGTTATTATTATACCATGTCAGCTTGAATGTGCTGAGATCTCATCACGTCACATCAGTCTTTCAACTGCACATTTAAATTCCCATCATAATGTAATAACAAATACATCTGTCTCTAATACACACTATACATACACACTGTATCTATAGATGACATCATGTTACGCATGACTGCATCTAGGGCTGAACTGGCATTGAGGACTGGCCCTGGGCTTACATCCATACCGCCCAATAACATAATAACAGTACAAAAACTGAATTTTGATTTTGACTCATAAAAAAAACGAAGCGTGTCGAGTCTTCCTTGAACAATAACCACAGGACTGCTTTGCTTGCTTTTCATTTATTTATTTGTCCAGACTAATTAGACTCATTTTGTGTTAACAGGATATTGTCTTTGTTCCCCGTAAATGGCTCCGCTTTTTCATGCAAAGAGCAAATGGCATAACTGCTATAAAATGGCATGTCAGTCACAGAACAACTTATATTATATTATATAACTTATATACTCCAATAGTAAAAATGCACACATCTCTTTAGTTAGAGATGTAGAAGTATTCCAGGTCATGTAAATAAACAGCTGGGTCATTTCACATTTAATTAGGATTTAATTCGGATTTAGTTTGGATTTTGAAGGTTGTCGAATTCCATTTGCCTGGAGCTCATTGCCACGGTGGATTCGGCTGTAACCCATTTAAATTAATTTTATATGTAATATTCAACTGTTCCATGTTAAAATGGTTGGTCTGAACAGGATGGGTAAAACAGATGAGGACAGAGACACGAACAACAACACGGAACACAGATTGTGACAACATTATATATTATATTAATTATATTATATTATATTATATGATATTATATATATATATATATATATATGCCAAATTCAAGTTTTGAAATCAATATTATAAACAATATTATACAATTATATACGATACTTCATGCGAAAGTCCATCCATCTTCTACACCTTATCCTCGATGGCGGCACAGGGCACAATACTGAGATACATTCTGGACCAGATGATATATGTATAGAAAGATAAATACAGTTTTATTAGAAATATATATATATACACACACACACACACACACACACACACACATATACACACAACAAAACATTTGGTCATGCTGTACATAAACACGACTTTTTTAAACAACAAAATCAATGTAAAGCTTGATACCGTTTTTTTTTTTTTTTAAAGATTATATCCTTTTATCCATCACTTAGGGTGGTTTTCATGAAGCGTTCGGAGCGATGCCTTTATACGGATTATTACGCCGCACGGTGCGCCTCCGAGAAGCAGGCACTCGCAGTATATAGTCGGCGTTGTAATTGGCCCTGAAGCAGCCGCGCGGTACACCGGATTGGATCATTTGGGAAACGCAGCTTTTTTTTTGGTTCATACACCCAGGGAATTATTGGCTCCACCTCCACGTCTAATTACGCATAAAAGCGGGCTGGTCCCTTTTGCGCAGCCAATGTGTCTTAAGACTTGGAGCAAGAGGGTCTGTGTGTTAAGCAAAGGATTTAAAAGTCCTGAAAAAAAATAACTATAACAGCCTGTGAAATGTTCGTTGATGATCAGTTATTTTATTAATTAGATGTTTGCTTTGTAATTAATCGTGCGTATTATAAATTACTTGTGATTAAAATGCAGCCTTGTTCCATGCGCTTCCCCGGTTAAACTGTACGAGCTCACTGGGTCTGTGTCCTGGAAAAGCGGATGTGGAGCATGGATGGATGGTTAAGTTAATTTACCAATAAATAAATAAGCATAAATTACACCATCAATATTGATACTAAGTGTTAGGATTTCCCAAGCTGAGCATCTGCAGGCAAAGGTGATACCCGATATGCAGCCGGCCGCGGGAGGGCTGGCAGAAGGGGAGGGACACCTCGCCGCGAGCTTCATAAGCCTCTCAGCCAGGGAGTAAATAAATTCATCATTTTCTGGCTCATAAGGCACCATAATTAAGCAATGGAAAGCCGCCAGGTTTGGGGTTCTTCCTAGACGGAAGCAGGGAACTCAATGGAGGCTTTGATGGACTAATGAATATATTATCATTGGCCGTTTCAGAGAGGACTAAGCTGATTTGCGGATCATTTTATGTAAAAGCTCTTCTTCCTAATAGATTGATTGATAGATACATAGATATTGTTTTTGTTGTTAGCTAAAACAGACATTCGTTGTGGTTATATACACATTCTATCTGTGTGCCCGCTGTACAAGATCATCGCTTCGTATTGCCATATGCTCTTTGACACCATAATAAAATATAACTGCCAGATGGGTCGCGTCTTCCTCTGTAGTATGACGTTTTCATTTGGCAGCTCAGTTTTATCATTTATTATTAATTATTATTAATTACCCTTTGTATCGATTGCTCTCGCAGTATACGGAATCTAGTGCACTGCACGTTTTATGTGGCAAATAATCGTAGTGGTATTTACATGCATTTATTTTAAAAATAGATAAATACATTGAAATATTATAGAACGAAATGGATAATCGATCCATATTTTAAAAGCTCAACCTTTTTTATGAAAACAACCGTGACACCTGTCTGTAGATCGTGGGAACAATCCTTACGCCGAGCCCTATGCGCACGGTAAACCGGTATTTATCCAGAGTTTTGGTGTAACTGAACGCACCTTTTCCCTATGGTCAGCAATCAAATAAAGGCTGCCAGCATTACGCAGAACATTCATAAAAGACTTCTTACCAACGGCAAAATGATGATTGCCGGCCTATCTGTCAACTTAGCCGACTCTATTTTGAAAGTGATTGTAAAACCGCACGTTGCATGCATGCTTAAAATACCGTAACTGCGATATCGTTATTCATTATTACGCACATACTTTTTTAATTAAAAACACTATTGCCACATTTACAAGTAAACTGTACCAATTATTGCATAACTATTATAGTCGAGATTTCATAGAGATTACATTTAAAAATTTGCTGATGTATTTTTAATATTAGGTCCAGCTATTTTGTGATCTTTCCTCACTCCCCAGGGCGTCATTTTCCTGATATAGGCCTAATTATAGGCCTACACCAGAGGAAACTTTTTATACACCGTAATACAATTAGTAAACTAAGTAATACCATTGGACACATTAGGCTACTGAATGTATTTAAAATGTAAATAAAAAGGTTTGCGTCGTTATAGTTGCGGTATAATTTGCTATATTTCGGTGTTTTATAGTCAATTAATTGCATACGATTTCCTAATAAAAATCAGACCAGTCACGAAGGCAGTGTCTTCCTAATTGTATATTCAACTTTCCTTTAATAATGTAACATTTATACTAAAGTGCTTACAGGAGACGCCCATTGGTAGTAAGCACCGGTCCTGCACGGTACAGAGAGCGTCCCAATGCAGAGGAGGCGGAAAAGATTAGGTCCATCTCAGTGTCCTTGTGCGGCGAGCGCGCCCTTTTTTTTGGCCCCAAGTGACCATTTCAGCTATTGACCACTTTATTGGTGTGACTGGGGAGGTCACTGGGTTAGTCTTCTGGTGTCCAGTCCTGCATGATACCACGAATATGCATGCTTGGCGAGGAAGGGGAAGCGGCCGTTTTTGCACGTTCATCTAGGTGCCCCTTATCGTGCTTATCCCGCCAACTGATAGATACCAGCATGGATATAAAAACATCATCGGAAACTTATAGGCTACTATGGTGTTAATTGGATGGTTAAAACACTGACGAGTTAATATATAACAACAACAACAACAAAGTTCCAAACCCAAAGGGGTTTATTTTGCTGCATTTAATGCGCTGGAACCCTTACTCTCCTTCCCTGGTCTCCTTCATGGATGCCTCTTAGGTTCTCCTCCATCAGCAAGTCCTTTTCAGGTCGGTTTTCCTGTAGCGGCGGGTGGGGTGGCCGCCATCAGTTTCCTGATATCATACGGACGACGTGTTGTAAAGGTGCGTGTAACAGCTTGCCCCTTGACAAAGCTCTATGTAAATATTACGCGCTCCTATTAGCATTTTAATTAAAATTGTAGCAATGACCACTTTGGCGTTTAAACTATCGCCAAATTAATTTAAATATCACCTGTTTAAAACTAGGCGAAACCAGTTGAAACTCCTTACAATCAAACAACCAAACATTAAACGTATGACTATATGGCCTATAGGCTATACGTAGCTTAACACTCTTATTATATTTAACTTAGACTGACCTACTTTATAACAATTTTAAATGTTTTCTTAAAATCATGACTTAAATTTTCCATGTAATAATTAAAATGCATTTCCATTTCAATAATTGAAACTAAGCAAAGATAATATTCCGTAAAGTTTCTGTCACGTGAATAAATTATAAGCAACCTGTAAAAAGCAATGATAGGTCTGTATTTTATCATATTTGCTTGTTGTTCGTCCGGAAATATTAACTTTCCTTAATTCAGTTAGGCTGTATTATTTGTTTTATAATAGATTGGCTATACTTCTCCAAACCGCAGGCCCATGTATTCAGTGCAGCCCTAACCATAAGGCCGTGCAAGGGACCACCGGGGAAGGGTGAAAACCCAGAGAAATCGCCTTACCGCTCCGCTCTGCTTCTCAGCGGTCTGGTCCGGGTAGCGCTGTGAGGATTAGCCGAGTCACCGCATGGCAAAGGTCTCAGAGTTTGTTAAATTCAGAAGCGCGACGTATCGGATGGGCTTCTGAAGGTACTCCGGAAATCAGATCCACTTGTCAGTGTTTACCCTCCGCCCATCGAATCCAGGAAGGGAGTACCAGAAGCCACCATGGCCGGACCACATCTTCTGCCCCTTCACGCCCTATTGCGCCCCTTCACGGATTTCTCTTTACCTGCGACACCGACTTCAAAATGATTGCTGAGACTCCATTTTATCCGTAGAATACTGCATTTTCGTAATTATTTTACATGCAATTTGTCATCTTGAATAATCAAAGTATCGGGTGAGTGCCGTTTTTGAAATTATTTTTCTTGAGACCACTTACCGTGCTCAGGATCCCCGAGGCTTGGAGTTTATTCCAGGGAACAACAACAAATAATTGTCCCATCATCGTCATTATCATCATCATCATCATCAACAACAACAACATAATCAATGTTATAATTCTTCATATTGTCCATTAAGAATCCTGTTATTTTACCATAGGACTATTTAATTTACAATGGAATGCAAGGGGGTATAACGGTCCTACTTTTGCTTTAACGTTTATTCCAATTAATGTCGATAACGATGATGACGAAGACCACGTATATTTTCAGGACAGTGGCGATGCTCTTTGCTACCTGGATTAATACAGCAGTAGGGGGCAGTCTCTGCTCTCGGCACACACATGCCGCAGGTCCTCGTTTGGTGACTTACGCCAGGACGTTTCTCATTTGTGTCAAGTTTATGGTAATTATTTCAGTCAGACCAAAAGAGTGGAGAGAGCCGATAATGAGCCTGAACTCACTTAATGAGTACTGTTTACCTTAAACAGGCGCATGGAACAGGGTGACAGGCACGTGACTGCTTACGTCGCAACCGCATCTCCGAAGTACGGCAATTACCATCCTCAACCCTCAAATAATGATACCGGTAACGGCAAGGGTATCAACGCCAGCCAAAAGGCAGCTGAAATAATGAAGACGTTTGCAGAAGGCTGGTTTTCTGTTTGCTGACCAAGGAAAAATTCAAAGATTTGCCACAACCTAATTATGGAGGAATACACATTGTTGTTTTATTATTATTAAAATATAATAAATCATTTCTGCTTGGCATGTTTAGAACCGCTCTACTCATGTGAAAACAATGTTTATGACGCAAACCACAATATGTACAAAGTATTATTTTATATTTAACATGAGGCCTATAATTCGCTAATTATATTACCTCCGGTTTTGTCTGCACTGCAGCAGTTAAGAATATGACTTTCGGAGCGAGGGACCTCGCAGGCGCACGTCATTTGTTCCAGGAACCAGCAGGGGGTGCCTTACGCAAGCGTGACTGCGTGAAATCTGAAAGCGCAGGCGCCGATGAAACGCCACACTTCTCACATCCTTCACACTTTTCCACATACTTTGTGAAAAAGCGGTGGTGTTCCAGCTCTCCTCCTCAACTCACTTTCGTTCTGTCCCCCACTCTGGGACTCAAGGTCACGTCGAGTGGAAAAAGCACCGCTAGCGTGAATTACTCATAGCGCAACCCATCGCTAATGTGCCATCACCAGCGGCAGACAGGGTATTCTTCAAAGGCAGGCCGAGCGCGGATGGGCCCTGGGAGCTGGAACGCCGAGAGGGCTCCCAGCTCCCTGAATGCCGTGCGACAGAACCGAAAGCTTCCACTCTAACTCTGTATCTACAGTCCTATACACTTGTGCTTTCAGGGTATCAGTTGTTGTTGTTGACTCTCTGTCTTTCTTTATTTTAATGATTTATTGGATATTGTGGGATTTGTACTGAAGGGCTTTTGGATAAAACTGCGGAATGACAAACCACCCAAACAATCAAAGCACTGGGCTCAAAAAAGATACCAAACTGGGCTTTGCTAATGATCCTTGAAAGTGTGTCTGGACTGTTTTTGATTTCACTTCAATCAGAACCAGTCCCGTTAGTGATTTTTAAACATGGCTTGTTTGCTGGTTTACCATGTTGGATTAAGTTGCTTGTCTACTATATTTACTCATGCCAATATCAGGAGGATTGCCACCCAATCCGGCAGTGATACTTAAAGGGCAAATCTACCAAAATTCAATTCATTTGTTGTTTGCTTTTGAAGAAGTTGACAGCAAATTGTGCCTATTTAAAAAAAATGGAAAAAGGTAATCCCTTACTTTTAACATCAATATCATCAGCCCTTACCACAGAAATGCCACAGATTCATTTTAAGTAATTTAATTAATTGTCAGATATTTAGGCTTTTTATTACTGGCTTTTAATACAATTTCGTCATATACCATTGTATACAAATAACTTCTCAAGGAATACCATTGAGGCTGTGTTACTTTTAATATAATATAATTTGCAATATCTTGCGGTTCTAAATGTCAGTCTTAAACTGGGTGTTGTTTCTTTGTTGTTACTGAGGGCGTAGTTAGTGGCTCTGCCTTCTGTCCCTTTCATTGTTTAGATAATAAGCTTTATGGAACATATTTTATATGACCACAAACAGATCGCATGCTCTGACAGAATCTGTTGGACGGTAGCGCGTCTGTTCCTGGGATTTTTTCCCTGCGTCCGTCGCCAGGCCGCGCCAATAAGCCAAAATGCCTCTGGGTTGCGAAGGCGCTCCAGCACTCAGGAGGCGGATAAGCCACGACGTACAGCTGCAACGCTGCATTTGCATGCAAAACCGGGGGGGTTGGGGTGGGGGGGGGGGACTTATGCAAAGCCCACAGTTACAGGTCCCAGCGTGAAAGGATCTCCTTCACCATCTCAATACGGCCCAGTGCATGCAGAGAAAGCACATTAAGCAGCTCTCCCTCCCTTCCAAAGAAGCTGGAAATATCGTTGAAGAAAGTGTAGAAAATAGGATTAGAGTGAATACTGTAGGGGAGACTTAATCATATCGAAACGCGCCGGGTCCCACAGATATCCTGAAACTTTAAAATCCTTCAGCCAATGTGCTCTTAATTGAAAAACTTAACTATGCTGTTATTCTTATTTTTTTATAGAAAAATATCAGTTACCAGGTACCGTTTGAGCCACATACAATTATTTTACATATAAATACAGGACAAAGCTGTTTATATAAGTTAATATAAACGGAGCATGTTTTCTTTTTCAATATCATGTCTATAAAATAAAAGTTATATAAACTGCTACATTTATTTGAAACATTTTAAAAAATGAGCTTTTCCAAAGCCTCACATTTGGTTCTGGCTCATCCCGCTCACATTTCATAATTATTTGTTCTGGGGGGGGGGGGGGGGGGGGGGGGGGGGGGGGGGGGGGGGGGGGGGGGGGGGG
>JABFDZ020000050.1:5497517-5516557 GCA_019775955.2 Pollimyrus isidori | reverse complement strand
GTCTCTTTTTTGTTTTGGGGGGTGGTTGGGGTGGGGGGGGCGCGGGCGCGGGGGGGGGGGGGGGGGGGGGGGCCCCCCCAAGGATCAATTACCACATCCCAGAGTTCAACTGCGTGTTTCACCGGCTGAGTTAATCACTGTCTTGGAGAGCGCCATGCATGTAAATAAGCGGCGTGAGAGACTGGGCGACGGCGTGCACGCAAAGTCACACAGGCCACGCGTTGAGTTAGACTGAGCCAAACCACGAAGATGACGACAACAACAGTGCACAGAACTTTTGGAACTTTGCGTTTCCAAGTGTGGATGCCCAAAAAGATCTGATATTGGGGTATCGGCAAATTATTATTATTATTATTATTATTATTGTTGTTGTTGTTAGCATCATAATATCCACAAGACCCGTCTTACACACATTCTTACACACATTCCCACAAACACTGAAGGTGTTAGGGGTAATAGGAACAGCATAATATCTGTTATTATTTTAGAATTTCAAGACAGGTGCAGCGGAGGTTGCGCATTCAGATCCCGCAAGGAGCGCAGCCGAACTGAAGCTGGGGCAGTGGGACCAGCCGCCGGCCCCGCATGGTGCCAGGCGCGCCCCGAGCTCCGCTTGCCGTCCGCACGTTGTCACAGCCGTCCTTCCCATTTCGGTCTAATGTGTTCGGTTGATTATCATCTGTCCCTTCAGATCCTGGCATCAGTTCTTAACCATCTGGTGCAGATCAAAATCATTGACTTCATTTAACACATGAGGATTAATTCAGTTGATTAATTCTCTTGACAGCCACCACATATAATGAGCCGATTTAAAATCAGTAGGAATATCTGTGCCTCCAGTATGATCTTTGTAAGGCGGTTCCTGGCGAGTTCTATATTTTCACTTTTACTTGCAATCAGTCGGAATGAAGGGTATTTAACTAAACCTGTTTGCCGCATTTTTTATCTGCCTATAAAATGAATTCTACATCTATCCTATGGCCAAACGTGTGTCGCACGCAGTCAGTGACCGTTATTTCTAAACTTAGTTTCACAGTGCTACAATATGCCTTCGTATCAATTTCTGTTTTGTGAACTGTCTTTTTCTGTACGCGTTCATCTCTTTAGACCCGTCACCATTAATAAAAAAGGACCTGTTTATTTCCAGAGCTTTTCTTATAAAAGAGCAGTGCTGACGCCGAGGTTATTGTCCCAGCGTAAGTCCCAGAGGCTGCTTGTCACAACAGTGGAAGCTTCAGAGGCCGGATAAACAGTCAGCACCAAACGGGGCCTGAGCCAATGCGCAACCGGCAAGCGCGATAGGGAGGGGCCTCGACGCCGAGCAACGTGCCAATCAAGCCGTCAACTTCAAATTGTATGTGAGATATGAGGTGCGGGGCCCACGGGCAGGGACATCAGTCGAGGCTGAGCAAGTGAGCCTATCGCATCCGGAGAACCCAGAGAAGAGGCTGTGATTTCAGTTCATCTTCCTGTGAATTTTCCGCGCTGGCATATTCAGCTTTGCCTTCGTGTTGTTCTTGGATTGTCCCCGCTGTGGCTCCGTGTTAGTTTTCACATCAGCCATGTCATTCTCCCAGCTGGGTTACCCCCAGTATTTAAGCGCCACCCAAGCGGCGTACGGAGGCGATCGGACTGGGGTGCTTTCCGCGTCTTTCCGGGGCAGCCCTTCGGAGATCGGTGCGGGTCAGTCTGCCACAGCGGCAGTCACGTCGGTGCTGGGCATGTATGCAAACCCTTACGCGGCTCCCGGCTATAGCGCCTTTCTGCCGTACAGCAGCGCGGACCTTGCGCTCTTCTCGCAGCTGGTAAGAGCTTTTCGTTACGCTTCAGTTATTGAAAAACTGGTGTGTTTGCAGCTGTCCGGGGAAGGAATGAGGGCGCACATAAAAATGTAAGAGTTCAGTTATTCGCAAATTCGCTGTAAGTTTAGGCTACTTCCGATCCATCGCTGCCTTATACAAACAGTGAATTGTGTTTTATTATTGAACTCGGCTGTATAAACTTTAAGGAATATCACGCGATTGTAATGTAAACTAATATATGCAGCTTATAACAAAAAATATTCTGCATATGTAAGTTTCGTCTACAGGACTGCCAGGGTGAAAATGGTACTCAAATGTTTACATGTTTAATAAATATTTGTATAATGTTCAATTATTAATTTAGAAATAATAGGCCCACATGTCAAAGTTATACAATAACAGTAGAGATTTTCTTCAGCTAAATAATATTACTCGTTAAATAGTTATTTATTTTTAACAATTTTGCACGGGTATGGGAAATCTGCTTTTATTTTTTATATATAAATTTGGAAAATTAATTTGGATCCTCAGCTGCATAAATGTATCATCGGATAAATCCGTTGTTAGACCAATTTTAACAAAATTTGAACAAACTGTTCTTAATTATTTTGTTACTAAATTTTCTGACTACAATATTTACTGATTATTAAAATAATTCGACTTGCACGTGCTTGTCAATATAACTATGTGTTACGTCCCAAATACTGTACACTTAAAATATACCTAGATTAAAACAGACAATGGATTATAGAAATGCCTGTTTTGCTCGCTGTTTTCCTTCTGATTCACATGACATCTGTAGCGATTCTGCAGGTATTTATTATGACATCTGGCCGTGTCTAACGCTCTCAGGCGCTTTAAAGAAAACCAATAATGACAAAGTCAATGACGGCTGTCCACGGCTTAATTTGGTCAGGGCGCTTTAGTTAATGCACTCATTTAGCAAGTTATGCTTTGTCGGTCAGTCATTAGACACGCTTCCCAAATGATATATTCCCTGTGTCCCAGGTGTAAAGTTTAAATGGTTAAATAGATGTTATTGAATCGGGGCCTTGGTTTGGTCGCATTGGGACAATTTGTAGCATCAATAAAGGAAATGTATTGCTCTTCTTTTCACGTAAAATCGTGGTTAAAATAATAAGTCACGCGTTTATATCTAATATTCAAGATAAGATTAATAGATTTTAAGATATCTAACAGCTGATGTAATTAGGCCTACGTAACCCTGAATGGGGGAGTCTGCGGTTCCTGACAGAAATACGAGCCGTTACAAATCGGCTGTTAATCAAATGATGTCTTATTTCCACAGGGTGCGCAGTACGAGCTTAAAGATAGCCCCGGTGCTCTTCCGTCCAGCTTCGCGGCCCACGCCGCGGCCGCCTTCTATCCGTACGGCCAGTGCCAGTATGGGGACGCCGCTAGAGTCAAGAGTGCCACTCGGGAGACCACGACCACGCTGAAAGCCTGGCTTCAGGAGCACAAGAAAAATCCATACCCCACCAAGGGCGAAAAGATCATGCTGGCCATCATCACCAAGATGACCCTCACCCAGGTGTCCACCTGGTTCGCCAACGCGCGCAGGAGACTCAAGAAGGAGAACAAGGTGACATGGGGACGCAGTGCTGAGGACCGGGATGGCAAAATATTTGATAGCGATAACGAAGGGGCCACTGTAAAAAACGAAGATGAGGAGATTGACCTGGAAAGCGTAGATATAGACAAGATTGACGAGAACAATGCGGACCAAAGTAACGAAGAGGACGATGGTGATGAAGATGAGGATGATAACTTCGATGAAAGGGAGGCCCGTGAAAGTACGCATAAAAGACAAGCGCAAAAATGCACGGAGAGCCCGAAATATACCTCTGCCGACAAGAAGCAATCAATTGACAAAAACAGAAGCATACTTTCTTCCGACGAGCAAAGCAGTTCCCAAATTCCCCCGTGCCATAAACCCAAAATATGGTCCTTAGCCGAAACGGCTACGTGTCCCGACAGCTCTCAGAAATCGGCGATGCTCCCTGGAGCAGCCAGCCGGACCTCGATACCCATCCAACACCCGGCTTTCCTGCCGAACCACGGAGTATACACGTGCCAGATCGGAAAATTACAAAACTGGACGAATGGCGCTTTCCTGGGCCAAAACGGCCTACCTAACGTGAAGTCGGTTCTGGGCCTGGATCATGGTCACCAGACGTATAGTATGAAGGCCCACGCAGGACAGAAGGCGCCCCCCAAATCTGCGCCTGACAGCGAGAGCTCGGCGGAGGGCATCAGCCCGAAGCTCACAGGTAGACCTATAACGCGATGACAGTCTCAGTGCATATCACGCTATGGCAGTGCTTCTCCTATCTGGTGTAAATATAATCCTGAAATGAAATGCAACACGCCGTGTGTTAATTAATGATTTGTCATTGTACTCATTGCGTTGTAGATCAGGGAAATGTTCAAAGGACAATGTCTCCGATGCCGGCAATAAAACCATCACTTCAGCACGTGCGTGACAGGTAAACAGATTTTGCCGTTATTTTAAGCAAGCTTGTGCGAAAGGTTATAGGCTCGCGTGTCAAATGTAAAGCACCACTTTAGGTAATAGAGGGCCCTCCGTTTATTTATTTTCTCTGGAGGGGAAGTCCGTATTTCAGAGTGAGCTTATGAAACCCGACGGCCTAGTGTAGCATTCGGAAAAGGCACCCAGATTGTCAAATGCAAGTTACATTTTCCTAAATATACAATGACATTGTGTGTTTAACGTAGTATTACCACGCAACATAGCACTTTAATGAAGGGGCGTATGTTAATATATAGACATTGGATAATAGAGCTTAAGAGAGCTTAAATGAAGAATAATACGTAATGCAGAAATGCACGCGCACATACTGACTGTCCTTCTCTGTCTTTTCCAGTTCCAGGGTCCAGTATGAAAAACAGAGGCTTTTACGTCCCCCCGTTATATCTGCTCTCACCTCCACCTGATGAAGACATTATTATTATTATTATTATTATTATTATTATTATTATTATTATTATTATGAATTTCAGGCAAAAATAAGCTGACAGCAAAGGTCCCTAACCATAACACTAATCCAAGTTCCCGGTTTCCCTGCAGCGTTCTGTCGATATTTACCCTCCGTACTGAATTACCTTCCTTCTTCCTCTCATGCCACTTACGTATCTTTTTCCCTTTATACGCGTTTCTGAGTTTTGTTTTTGTTTCTGTGAATAAGATTGTGTATATGCACATAATTTGTCCAAAATACAGCCTCTATTTTTGTCTAATAAATTGAATGGAAAAAATAGGCATTAAAGTTTTTTTTTCATATGTGAACATGAAGTATTTTAAATTACATATTTACTGATTTTGCATCGAAATACTCGTTTTGTCCTTTTGACCAAGCAGTACTTTAAATTGTGAATTACATGTTTATTTGTAGAATTATTTAAAATTATACATTCCGCTTCACGGTATCTATGACAAAAAATAAACGGCCAGTGTAATATTGCTTGTCCTTCAAAACTATCTGGATTAATTTGATTATTACTGTTCTGTATTTCTCATTCAAATGCGAGTTTCTAAACATTTATCTCACAATGACATTTCAGGCCGATTATACATATTCGAATACAAATTGCATTGTTATATACTGGTCATACTTATTGACTGTTTTTTAATTAATTGCTTGTTTTCGATAATGTTTGTTTTTTCCTAATTATTCTGATGCAACAAGGTGACAAAACTCTTAAGTACTGTAAGAAAGCAAAAATCGAAGCCAATTATACCGATTCTTCCTGGGTTTAATTGTATTCAGCTGACGGTGTACGGAGGCCCGGGGGTGGCGACGCTTGGACAGATGCATTGAGGTGCTAATAAGCCACCAGATGGTTATTGGTGACGGGAAAACAGGCAGCAGCGTGGCCAGTCATTAACTAATAACGTGGGAATAAATTCACCGAACAATATCGCCAAAGCCATAAAACTGTCACCCGTTACCAGCGAAAAATCTGGATTTAGACAAAATATGAGCTGTAATTCATAATACAGAAAGTCTGAAAAGCTACATTGACAGTCTGTTGCCGGCACTTATCACACATAATAATAATGATAATAATAATAATCATATTTTTTATTATTATCATCAATAATACTACCACTACTAATAATAATATTAATAATAATAATAACAATAATAATAATAATGAAAAGGATAAATCAGCATGGGTTAGATTACATATCATACTGTCAAGCCATAGGTAAAAAACTAAACTCGTGCTCTCATTTGAAGCAGAATGTAAGTGCTTTGTGGAGAGGTTAAAGTCGTAAATCAGGTGATCTTCAGTGCCACAAATTGTATCACACCAATATATGGTAATAATTTTCATATATGTGCCGTAGTAAAAAGCATGAAATATTTTGTTCTGCGCTTCCAAAGTTCAGCATGCAGGCCGTAACAATGCGAAACAATTTGACCCTATAAAGCGATTTAGCAAAGTCATTTTTTGGGGGTTCGAATGGGACATTTTATTTTTAATTTTTTTAATGAAGCAAATGTTGGATACGTCCGTAACTCAACGGAGGGCAGCTGTTAAATTCCATCATAATGGGACTGTTTGGGTTTGCCGAGCGATACGTACTGGCAGCTACCCAAGTCACTCATTCCGTTTCTAAGGGAACTGATCAAGGATACAATTGACTATTCTGGCATGGGCTGGTTAAGCCACCCGCCTAAATATTTATGATGGGGGTGCTTGTGAGCTTAGGTCTAAAAATACGGCCCAAGGAAACGTTGCATTTTTATTACTTTCACCTAATATAAATAAACTCATGACAAAGTTTAAATGCATTCAACTGTGTCACGTGGTTAAAAAGTTTACTTCTTTTGTCGTTACTCAAATTAATTTCAGTATACATTGCTTTGGATACAGACCGATTTATCATTTGTTTTTGTGGGCAAAATCATATATATCGTACAAAATACCTGGTTTAAATGACTGAGATTTAGATTTATTATTATAATAGAATTAATATAATGTTTAACTGAGTGATATTAATTTATATTTAATTTGAATATGGCCAGAATTGTCAGATCTTTGTTAGACGTTCGTAGTCTATATAGACCTACCAAAGTCTAAATAACTTGTGTTTATGTAGTAGTTCAATCGTAGTTTCACTAAATAATCTATGGTGATAATGTATATATGGATATATGGACCATATTATGACATTTTCGATTATTTTATTTCAGGTGATGAAGCAGCGGCACCCTACTCGAAAAAGCTAATGTTAAAATAATTTTTAACAGGAGACCCCTAGATGAAGACCGAATATCACACTCTGATAAATTATACGGTTATACATTTCTGCTTATTATGTTTTTTCTATAATAATCAATTCGGCTGGTCTGCCGTGCGTGCCACGATATAAGAGATTTAACATCGTAGAAATTTCTAAATTCTAAAACATTTTTGTAATGCTTTCATGTTAAATACCATTTAGTTCCTTTACTAACTTAACTAATCCGGTTTAAATCGTGACGCACATGATGGGAAAATGCTGGCACACATTTCAATCTTGGATAACTTCCCCTTGTCGTAAATTTAATAAAAACAACATGCACTCACTAAATTCCCTTAACATATCTCGTGCAGACAGAAAGGTTGTCACACCAGTTAAAGTAACTCAAGCGGCCCAGTCAGACACTGGTGCCCGGCGTTGCCCAGCATACAATCACACTTTCACGTACGAAGAAACTGCCAGCTGGAGATTGAATGTGACCTACTGGGCAGTTTAGGGGGGCGGCCGTTGCGTTGGACCCGCTGTGTAGCGTTTCCGTGTGACATGTTCACCCACCTAAGCACGTGGGAGCGGCGGGACTTCACAGCTGACGAGTTTCTCTTGTCTGTTTTTAAACTACTGTGATCCTAACCTCCCAACTCATTACTGTAAACATCGCTATGTCTCCAACAAGTGGACTCTTAAAGGCATCTTTAAGCATGCGGGGCTCTAGCTTTTAAGTGGTGACCGCTGCCGTATAGTCGCTAAATATAAACAGATTAAAATGCACGTTCTGCAGCTGAAGTCACATATAATCTCATCTTCATTATAACTGCCCTATTTCTACCGTCGGAAAATGCAACAGTTGCAAACTCACATTTTCATGAGCAAAGAGCTTTCCTAGAAAATTTATAAGGGGTGGAAACAGTGGAGAAATCCAACTGCAGCCATTCCGCACTATACCTGTAAATAGCTGTCGGAAGGTATTAATATAGGCCTAGTGATTAAGTAAACTTTGCCAAACAGATGTGGAACCTCAGTGTTGGTGAATTTTAATACAAACTGCTCATAGGTAGGTGTAGTCGAACGTTCCTCAAATTATGGGCTAATGTTGTTCGGGGCATCAAAAGAAAAACTACCACACTTAACTCAAAATAATTAATGTCGTAAATACAGTCATATCACCAGTCCAATGCATCCACCAGAGAGCATGTCAATGTGTCTGACCTCAGATGGTGATGGGGGGGCGCCACCGGGACCTCCAGGAATCCCCTAATTCAGGCCTGGGTTGGGTTTAAATCCCACAGCCATACAGGTGAGAGGGAGCAGCACTAACCATGAAATCATAGCTTCCCTCCACCTCTGCCTGGTGCAAACTATTTGCAAATAACCTCCACTCATTTTTCAGGATATCGGACCCTTTGTGAGCTGAGTGAGCACCAGGAACGTGAGCTGCAGGAGCTGCCTATAATAATCTGCGTTTACATTCATTGTGTTCACTGTATGCTTCCGCGGGGGGGGGGGGGGGCTTTCACTGAGGCAGCAGTGACGCGAGACTGCAAATGCTTGTCAGAAGGGACTGTTTTATTATCAGTGTGTGAGAATGTATCAAGTGTGGCTTGCGAATCACCTTCAGTGCTTTAAATGATTTCTGAGCATCTTCTGATGAGGTTAAGAAGCCCTGACGCTGGTTCTGCTGGTTCACACCCACACGGTGCCCCCGATCCCAGCAGTCCCGGTGGTGGACCTGGGTCCAGTGTCCTGCCTTTCATCCGAGATCACTCCAGTTCGAATGCATCGCAGCCTCTCAAATATTAATCAAAGCCACCAAAAGGCCAGCAGTTAGGAGGGTGGGGGGGCCACCAAGACACCCCAATCCACACCAGCACTATGGGGGGGGGTGGTGGTCACATGACACACCAGGCACCTCAGTGGTTTTCAAGTCCAACACAACAGGATTCCGTTTGGCATTGAGGTCCTTAGAAGCTCCGCCCAGAGGCAGGGCCAGAGGCCATGACAAGCTCCGCCCAGAGGCAGAGCCAGAGGCCATGACAAGCTCCGCCCAGAGGCAGGGCCAGAGGCCATGACAAGCTCCGCCCAGAGGTGGGACAGCTACAGCAGGGTGTAATCCAAACCACTGCACACCTATTAAGTCGCACTTTTGTTTATCCACTAAATGTTCACTGTCTGCGGCAAGTTGTCATCTACCTAAAAAAAAACTCACATGGTAAAATCGCAGCTTTAACTTTGATAAATAAATGTTGTGTGACAGCGCACCCACTGCATACCCCCTGACCAGTTCCGCACTAAGCAGCACATCTAGATAAAGTCTTAGGGGAACAAAAATAAAAATAAAACCTACTTGATGGTCCCCATCTGTCACAGGAGTGTCTTCGTAAGTCAAACATTCTGGGCACGCTGAGTGCATTGGCGTTTATTTTACGATTAGAGAAAATAAACCGCAAACCTGACGAATAACTGAAGGGATGTTTTAGAGTCGCCGCCCAGTGGGCTGTTTCTTGGCGTGATAGACGTTAGACACATGGGTGAGACCACGCCCCGCACGCATAATTCCCTTTCTGGGTTCGGAACAAAATTATTTCAACCAAGTCCCTATGACACACAACCCAATGCACCTGGATCCTCTCCTATGCCCCTCCTTCTACATTCTCCCCCCCAAGACAGCATCCCTGGTGTAACATAAACTGCTACTGATATCCCGATATGAATCTATCTTTTCAGCAGCCCTAGTTAGGGCCAAAGCCCACCAAGGAGACATATTTCTATCAATAGATTTCACCGACTGGGGACCCTGTCTGTGCCGCCTTGTGCCAATGGGGCCTAATCAGCTGTTTAGTCTGCCTAAGCCTAGATCCAGTCCTACTGCCGAGAGGGACTGGAGAGCCTCAGAAAATCTAGTGTGATCTGAACATTTACTGCGAGTTGAGACGCGGCTGTTTGCAAACTGCTTTCAAAAGTGTCAAGCCAACGGAGAAAAGAAAATGGTGGATATTTCAGCAGAAGGGCCCCTTCTTTCATATTTCCGCGACCTCCTTTCAGGAAGCGCTGAGCATGTGCGTCCCATCTGCCTTTTTCTATGCCACTGTCTTTTTCTCAGCCCCCGGTTAAAGATACTCTACTGGCACCTAACTTTGTATTTCACGATGCTATAACCTGAACATTATTTTATGCTATTTATGTGTGAATGCACGGACACATTTGGATGGAGGGATGCTCGCCTTCCTTTTTTACTCCAAAGTGCTCTTGACGTATTTCCCACAGCGCAGTATCGACGACACGAGTCAGTGATCTGGCCTCTATGTCAGTGTTACTGTCTCCTGCTAAGATGAGAAATGCAGGTATTGGGGTAATTTAATAAAGTGATTTAATGAACATGAAAAATTAGCGCCTGCCGTCACCATCAAGAAAACATGGTAAACTAGGACGGCGGAGAATTACTCCAGCTGTCAAATGATGAAAAATACGGGATGGAGAAATATTTACCAATTACCGACCGATATGGACCCTTTCCTCCGTTTTAGCTGTTAGCCCAGCTGTCAACAGCTGAATATTATTCTCTCTGCTGAACAAGAAAACTGAGTTTCCCACCTTCGGTTTTAGCGCTGCACAGTAATGAAGGGCTTGACAGGTGCCGTGAACCTTTCTCAGGAAATTTCAGAAAAGTATTGCCTTCAAAAAAAAAAAAAAAGAAGTGTTCCATAAATTCATTATTATTCATTTGCTGTCATGTGTGTCTGCTTGGCCATGTGCTTTGAATCTACATTACAAATAAGAAAACTTGTTTGTTTGCTTGCACTTGGGCCCTGGAGACACGGGAGGGATACGAGAACCTATATCAGCAGCTGAATAAACGAGGATGTTAATTCTGATTTGTTTGCGCATTGCATAAAGCGAACACCGTCCTGTAAAATGTAAATGAGCGATCGAAATTGGCAGATTAAGTGTGTGTGTGTGTGTGTGTGTATATATGTGTGTGTGTATATATATACACAACAAACATATATATATATATATATATATATGTTTTTTCCCATCCATTTTCCTTGCTGTTTATTAGCTGAGGAGGTCAGGTATCGGCATCTTAATCACTAGATGACAAAAGTAATTATAGAAAATAACGGAGATTAACGACGCTGATAATTATGCAGTGTCTCGCTATTGCAGTTTCTCCATTTTCATAATAAAACCAGCCATAAAGAAGCCGGATCAAAATCATGAAATTGATCCTCAAACGACAACAGAGACGCTTTGGGAAGCCGCCCTTATTCTAGCGATGCCGGTCATTGACGTAAACATGCCGAATGACGATGCCGAAGGAGGCAGGACCATGTGTGTTGGGGGGTGGGGGTGGGGGTCAGGGAAAAGGTGACTGTGCTGAAGGATGACAGACGTTTTAGGCTTATGAAGGGGGAGACGCAAGGAGGCTGGCGGCCAGTAACCACAGGCACAGGACTTTCTCCTCCCGCCCACCACAGTACTGGGTGGGGGGGGGATTACCCAGGTAGTGTGGGCGCAGTTTGATGACTTAAATTCCCATAGATGATCCTATCACTAGATGATCCTATCAGACTGGGAGGCTTGTTGTCAGAGGCCAGCAAGAAACATCAGAGCACAGCAGGGGTTACTAGTTTTCTAACCAAACACCGAACACACTTCTGTTACAGTTCTCCTTCCTTAGTTCTTCCTCAGGTGAAGGGTTTACAGTTTACATGAAGTACCAGCAGGGGACAGCACTGAGCACGACTTGCCCGCAGGCCATTTACCCCCCCTTAACCCTAACCCCCCCAGCACTGTGGGTTGACAGGCGCCCTGCGCAGCAGAGGAAACAGCTTGCAGGAGACAGAAGGACACGGCAGACTTGACAGCAGATGCCCCTACAGTCAGGCGATGGGACTGAACTGCAGGTGGGGGGGTCACAGTGGCTGTAAACCCCCCTCCCCCCCCAAAAAAAAAAGGTGTTTAGCTTCCTCTCTTTATTTGTTAAACAGAGGTTATGTGCCTTAGTGCCTTTTCGTGCGAAGAGATGTATATGCGTCAGTCGTTTGCTAAAGCTGACATATTTGAAGACAGTGCTGTCCTTGGACAGGCTCACACACGCAAATACAAACGTATCAAGGGCTCTTTTTGGTTAATGGCTGTAATATGACTAAACAGGGCACTTTCTTCTCCAACTTCATCAATACGGCCAGACCGCTTGTGCTAAACTAGTTTTATGCCATCAGAAAGCAGACTAAATGTGACCATTTCGGTTCTTCGGATGGTCTTCGAAGACAAAGGGAACCGGGAGGCAGGAAAATATTGAGGGGAAGAAATGGTCTATCTGAGCAGCTTACAGTCGGGAGAGGACCCCAGAGACGTGGCAAAATGGTGCACCGAAGGAGATCATGCAAGGAGTGGGCCGGCTTTCCGAGGACTGCTCTGTGCCAGCATGCAAATTTATTGTGCTTGGTGACATGACAAATGTGTATAACTTTTAATTATCCTGGATAGTCATGTGGACACTCACCGTGTCGCCAGAAATATGTCAGGTCCCACTTCACCCTGCGCTAAGTCCATTTTTCTTGCGTGAGCCTCTAGGGGACTCTGGGGTAAACAAACATTATTTCCCCCGATGCAAGGAGGTGCTACATCTTCCTGGTGACTCTACTGGGGTTACCCAGACACTGTTGCCGAGGCGATCTCCTCAGCCAATAGGCCGCCACCGGCCATAACCCAAGGCCCGCCCCTCTTCACCCTGGGGACTAGCGGGCCACAGCGATGGTCTCAGATGTAATAACAGGCCTTTTCACTTTTACCGGCCATTCATCAGCGGGGTGGAAATTGAATACATCAGGAGCGGAGCCCAGTGGGGGACTGGTGAGGGGCTGCGTGAGATGCCCATTAACTTGCCCGAGTCGTGTCTGACTTTAAACGTGAATGTGTGTAACTTTAGGGCAATTTAGTCTGAATTTTCAGGCTTTCCAGAATATTCACTGAAAGCTTCTAGACAGTGATGGAGTCAGCTGCCAGAGGGTTAGACAGGGAAGCTATCACTCGTTAGCTGACTGAATGCTAAGCACTAATCTACAAGGTGAGTAGGCATGTGACTTTGAGCCAATCATAACCAGCCACATAAGCTGACACTGAAAGTGTCCTCCCAATTACAGGATCCAGTTTAATGTTTAATAAAGTAGAGCACAACTCAGTTCACATTCCCTATATATATATGAGGCCCATAATATTCTTAACAAACGCAGATGGTTTTATGGTTAAATTTGCAAGGATCCCAATATCCTGTTAGGGCCTGATTTCTTTCTTAAAGAGACAGCACACGGTCATGTGACTGGGGTAACTTGAAACAGGGGCATTTCAGTGGGAGTTAACAGTGGCTGGGAACCCTAATATAGTTTGGGGCATTTTCAACAAAACTGATTCTGAAAAATGATTCTGCGGGGCTTTTTGTCTTTATGGACGGGGGGTGGACAATAGCGGCCCATTCCACAGGGCCGGCCAAAGCCCCCAGATGCCCGCCAGACGAATAAAAAAGCCATTTTTTAAGCCCGTGGCTTGGCTTGATGCATGGCGGGCAGAGCGGACACTCACAGGTCCCGCCGATCGTGCCATTTGTCTTCCTCCCACTATTCCATCGACGACGGCGTCGTTCCAACATTAGCGGGATCCGCCTCTCAAACAATACTGCCGGGGATAATGGGCCCCGACAGCGAGGGGAAGCACAGAGGAAAAAATTAATGGCAGCCAGGTCAGGGGTCTCCTCTGTGATCTCATTGTTGGCACTCTGACCCGTTAACAGTGGATTCTCTGTTTCATTACTTTTAGTTAGACATTCACCAATTAGGACTGAAAGACATTCTCTGGGTAGGGCTCTGTGAAAGTGGACGATATGACAAAAACCAAATTACAAAGCCCACCACGCCTCCTGGATCTCAGTTCACATCAACAAAAGAGTTACATTTCAGTTTATTTGCAAACTTCAGCAATGCCACTTGTGGAGCAGATGGTCTTGGTCACAATCGGTCACTTTAATAAAACAGGGTAAGAGCCCGGACGTTTACCTCTGGATCAGGAGGGGATTTTTCCAGCACGCTTTGGCCGTGTTTCAAGCGCTTCACAAATCCAACGGAGCTCAAACACCTGGCTTCACGGCCCGTTTCTCTCACTCTGTGACTCAAATCCCGCCTTGTCCATGTGCGATAAAAGCTTCGCCGTGTTTTTGAACCCGGGATTTACCGTAAACAGCGGCGCACAGCTATATTCGCCAAGGTCGGTCACCAGCAGGGGCCCCATCACCCACATTTAGTGTGAATCACGAGTCGTTCACTGTTCCCTCAGAGTGCAAATGGTGCCCGTTTGATCGACACGCCGAGGGCTTGTGAAACGCACACCTTGCGCATCAAAACCGCTGGTTGTGCCAGGATCACTACTTCAGACCCACAGGCCGACTCTGAGTTGAGCTGCCTGTACTTTCATCAGATTGCTGTCCCTCTTGCCGTCTCCATCAGCATTTAAGGGTTTCCCCTGGTAGTTTCTCAGCGATCTATAGTCAGCATGAATATCTTCATCTCCCCCTCTTTATTTCACTGTAAGAAGTCACTTTGACCTGCAGCCTAGAAACACAGACATACAGGGATATGCAGCCTCGGGGAGTATCTGACACTCTCCCTGGAAGGCCGGACGCCCCTTGCATGAATTTGAGGAAGGGTTATTGTGTTCCTCATCCCAGGGATACCGGCTTTCCCCCATTTGGCGCAATGGATCAATCAGGTGAATCAGAAGCTCTAATGAAACTGATCATAAGAAGGATGGTTGTTACCCAGAAGCCCCGAGGTGTTACAAGGCAGAAACAGGACTGGTGAGTCAGGAAGTTGAGCCAATCTGACACCTGTGTGACACTGGGACAGATAGGAATGGGTGACTTTTTCATTATTTAGCTGTAGGGCTCATGTGGTTGGGGGATTTGAGTGGGGGCGGTTCTGCTTGGGAGAGTTTGTTCAACGCTGTTAAAATTATACCTCAGCCCCCGCACCCCCCCGCTGTACTCCCACGGCGACCCGAAACAAACTGATGTCACACTGCTATTGTCTTTGTGCGTCTAAATCAGCAGTCGATGGTCAGGAAGAATGGACTGTTAATGTCTTTAAAGATCCATCCAGAAGGACGTCCCCCCCACGCCCGGCCGCACACACACACACACCCACCCACCTCACTGGAGCCCCCCCGTGGAGATCCCTGGTTTTCGCTTCACTCCACGATTCATTTGTTACTCATGATCGTAAATCTCACCCCATGTGGCGATGCAGGCAAGCCATGGATGAAGCTCGCCAGCTGGAAGCTTTCACTGCTTAAACATGCACTTTCATTCTTCTGGACGTGCCGGACATATTAGATTTTTCCAGTTCTCATCTAAATTGCCTGTAAAAAAAAGTAAAACCTGAATAATTAGGAATCTAGAGCGACCAGAGCCTGTGGAGTGGGAGCAGGGAGCAGCTGGGATTTTACAGTGAGATATCCAAAGATACCCTTGAGCTGTGTAACACGTGACACATCATCTGCTGGTGTTTATCAATATTGTTGCATAGACAGTCGCTCAGGAACTTTGTTTGCAGTAATGGGGTGGTAGGGTGTTCAGTGAGGGTCCGTATCCTTGGTCAGCTCCCATAATGCCATAGAAGCCTCATCTGCCCTAGATCTCTCATTCTGCACTAGATTCTTCTTGACGTTATCAATAGCCATTGATCAGGCCAGTAGATCCTTTCATAGGGAACACCTCCGCTATCCCGACTCACCTTGCAAACATTTCCGCCAAGTCGTCCAATCAGGCTTGGTCTTGCTGTTCTTCTAATGTCCTCAGTTGTCTACAACCCCTGGAGTAGACCTCCATAACATACCAAAAGTGGTCATGCCCACATCCCTGCCCTAAAACAGCAGCCTCAGCATTAATATGCCTGGTACCTCCACAGGCTTGGACTATCCCAGCCAGACAGGTCTTTCCACTCCATACTAAGCAAGATATATGCAGACCCAGCCAACAGCAACTCCAGTGCATCCAGTTGCTGAAAACCTCCCCTCTCCTTAGTTTATGGATGGTTCCTGGTCATCATACACCTTCCCCTCTACGCCTCATTTCTGTTTAACTTCCCTTCCTTACCATCCTCCACCCCAAAATAACGACCAGGAGCAAAGTTAGAAATGATTGGATAGGAGGGTTGGGTCTTTACTAAGGGGGATGATGGCGAACTATCCATGGTTTAATCCTATAAATAAACATTTATAAGACTTTCATAAAGAGTTACAGGGTGTGAGAATCACGCATGCTTGGATGTTTGGATTTCCGTGCTCAAGATGGAGATGAGCTTTTTGTTTGATGGAACGGAGATGATTTCATGGGGAAGGGCCTTCATCCTTCATTGGGTTTCTGACCAACCAGGGGGTGGGACCTTTATCCCTGACTGGGTTTCTGACCAAGCAGGGGGTGGGACCTTTATCCCTGATTGGCTTTCTGATCAAGTGAGAGTGGGGGGTTTGGGGTGGGGGGAGCGCAGGGCCTGCCTCCATGCCGCGCTCTGAGCAGAGGTACAGCATCTCACGAGGACGCTCTGCATTAACGCAGTAAATTGGTGATAATTAGAATCGGTCTGAAGGAGTTTCCCCCGGGTGACGTTCTGAATACTTTACGATGTCACGCCCCCTCAACCCCCTCCTGTGCCCCACCCCGCCATTCATAAACACTCCAACCACCCCCTCACGCTCACCCCCCCTTCAGACACCCTTAACAACCTCAACTGGAGCGCACCCCCCCAGACCCAGGCAGCAGTAAAACTGGTTTGTTTAAATGGGGAAACAAGGTCCTGGTCATTAATCTAATGCTGTTTAAAGGCTCAATAGACTCCAAAAAGGCACTGGCAAGCCAATTACAGGATAACCCGCCACAGAATGGCAGCGAGCACAACAACTGGAATGCTTTGTGCTGGGTTTAAAGTTTAAAGGTCACCTTCATTGTGAGGCTGAGGTCTGTTAGTGTGCACCCAGTTGTGCATATAATATGGTTGTGGTTGGGGGGGCAGTGGTCTTAATGGGCAGTTTTGGGGGAAGGTTGACTCTATAATAAAGCCTATGTAAGTTAAAAATGTATAATGCACACCCTCGGAGAGAGAGAGTGTGTTTTTACTGAGATTTCGTAAAGGGCACATTTGCGAAGAGGCTGTTAGTCCAGTAACAGGAAGGACTTAAGTTAAGACAAAGAGAGGCAAGAAATATGTTATACCATTTTTAAGTCAACAACTTAACAGCTCAGAAAGGTGGGAGGTACCCTGACGACCTGATCAATGTATCATTTTGACTGCAATGTAAGCAAAACGTAATTCCAGTTAGGTATAAGATCGTTTCTAAGCTGGTCTTTTATGCTCAAAACCTAAAATTTTGGAATGGCTGCTCCCCCTAAAGGTCATCGGTGGAACTGCATCATGCATTGCGTTGACGTACTGGAGGGGATGCGTGGATGTCAGCAGTGTAGAGGCCGGTGCTGTAGGCGCAGGCACAGCTATCGCTCATGTGTTGCGACCTTTTAGGCTGAAAGGAAAGGAGCAATGGCTGTAAAAGTGTGAAGGAGAGCTCCTCCCCGTGCTGCTCCTTCTCCTCTCACCAAGGACGTCCCTGTGTCTGATCAGCTTCCAGCCGCCTCTGTTCCTGTAGGCCTGACAGGGGGGGCTTTCCGTCAGCCCACACGTAAACACAGCGGATCACCGCACCTCGCGTTTTGTACACATTATTTTTCTTGTTGCGCATAATAGCGATAGAGAAAATGACAGACTGCGAGGCGTCTCCATGGGTGGTCTGGCCAGGAGGAGGCGCCGCTCCTCAGGAGACGGCACCAACCGCAGTGGCGAGCATCCGCCTCAACGCTGCTCATAAATAGGCAGGTCGTGCCGTCTACACGCGTACGGCGGAGGCACGGCTTGACGCGGCCTGCGACTTAATAACAGCATTGCAGCGCTGTCTCTCCAGATAACGAGCTGGGAGAATATGCCCCGCAGAGTGTTCCGGAATCTCCGTGGCCCTGTCCTCTCACCCAGAACGCAGAACAAACATCAATACTCCAATTCTGACCACAATCACACTAGTTAGTTTGCAAGTGATTTTTTTTGTTTTATTAATATTCATCAAAGAAAACGTGTCATGATTGTCTACAGACTGTCATCTATAGGAAAATGTGTCAGTTATTACTATCATTCATGGAGAGAAAAAACGGACAGTTTAGGTCCAGAAAGTAAAAATCCAGACCAAGTTTTAGTTTCAACCCTGTGACTCAGCTGGTTGGTTGACAGAAAACCTTGGTCTATGTTTTTTCTTACTGGATCTGAATTATTCACCTCGGATATAGAGTATAGTGGAGTATAGTGGAGTATGCTCTTATACACAAGCCACCAGAGCTCATCTCCCGAGACACTGGTGCCTCTTGGTGCCAATGACAGCCCATGAGGGGCTGGGCCGACTGGGAAAGGGGGAGGGTTTTAATGACGTCACCAGGTAACTGTGACACACTGTAGATGGAGATGGGGAACTTTAAATGTGCATCTGACAGAAATTCAAACGTACTGTGATGAACACCAGCCCTCGAAATCATAGGGCAAATACATTTCCCAGGGGAATCTTTCACAGAAATGTGGAATGTACCTGTGCATCTTCATAACTTTGCAACTTGGGTCCGACTTTCACAGGCCTGGAGGTGAAAGTCGATGTCAGGCTGTGTTTTGTTTGCACATTTGCAGTCTGGAAAGGTGTCCCCCGGAGCACCAACACCAAGTGAGCCCCCCCCTTCCAACGGGACGCCTTGAACCCCTCCAGCACATTCCCACACACCAGGGTGAGCGGCTGAAATCACGCTCTCCATTTTCAGACGGGCTGAGGGATCCTTTGGCAGCCCCCACTCCGTAAAAATCCTGAATTTC
>JABFDZ020000050.1:5485062-5497434 GCA_019775955.2 Pollimyrus isidori | reverse complement strand
AAGCAGAAATCGATGGAGATGACCCAGGATGCTTTAAAGATTTCTGACTTCAAACGACACACCGTGGAAGCGCGTCCTCCTCTATGGGTCTGGACGAGACCAGAATATTTCCTTCACAGAGCTCCCGCAGGGCCGATTACATATGGGGAGACCCTGCCTAGACATATTTTATCCCCACAATTGTTTTCAGCACCTTGAAGGTGTTTTTTTTCTTTTTTTTTTTCTTGACAGCTTTTGAGGCCATTCTGCTTGGTTTCATGCCCTTGAGGTACGGAAGGCGGGGCTTTGATGTCGCGCCACGCCGCGCCAACAAACTCCGTCTGGGGAAGAATGATTAAAATAATCATTTCAAATGTCAAGCTATGTGTTTTTTTTTTTCCCACGAAGGACACAGGAAGACACTGTCTTCCCCATTAATACCCAGCCTCTGCCGAATGGAAGGGATGAATCAGCTGATCACTTAAAGAAAAAGAAACCATATAAAATGCCCATATTTCTTTGTCTATCAATATTAAAACAAATATAAACAACATTGAAGGACTTCAGGGCTTTCAGAAATGACATCCCATCCCACGTAAACTAAATTTTTCCAAAACCATAATGAATTCCTTAATAGATGTGTAATAGACTGTAATATCTACTAATGATCTCTTTCATGAGACAAAGGATACAAGAGAACTGTTTAGACACACACAAAAACACACTAAACACATTTGTTTAATGATTGCAAGCTAAATTACCCTCCTTTCTGGCTAATGACCTCACGGGTTTGGCTCAGTTATAACAAGAGCAATGGAGTAATTTCACACCGTCGAGCACGTTTGCTCTCCGTCACGGTCCAGCTGGCAAACTGCTACCGCCAGACCTGATAATGATGCTTCGTCTCTAAACTCGTTCTTAGTAAAAATTTGCACAGCTAAGAAGTGCGCTCACATTACAGGTTAATAACTTTAATAGGCTGCTGTTACCGGTCTTCAAATGAGCTCAGTTTCTCATATTATTTGCTGTGGAATTACAATTAAACCAAGCTGACGTTCGGAGGAACGATCCTCGTGTATCCGTCAGTCACTATTATACTCCTCTGCAAAGAGGTAAACACTCATTCCTGGTGTGTAATAATCAGCTAGCAAACATACTACTGGGCTTTATGCGGCTGGTCTACGGGATCCCTGTCCTTAATTGAATTATAGAAATGATGAAATGGATAGATTAAAGCACCCAGCAAGCATGCTGAACTTTGTATTTTTATGACATCCCAGATTTAGATAACACTAAGCTTTTGGTAATTATGTCCTTTTGATATTAATAGGCGTTCATTTTTCAAATGAGCAGACTGCTGGCAGCAAGTTATCAAGAAATTATTCAGACCACTAATAATAAAGCGCAACAGGACTGAGAAACAGGCAGAAATAAAATCTGCTGCCTCTATTCTGTCCATCTCAACGGCACCAAACACAGAATGAATGAGCAAATGTAATTTAACTATATTTAAATGCGGACCTGACAAGCTGTATACCTGTGACACGTCAGATTTCAAACTGAGACTCTTGGCAGCTTATTAAAACGACTGCTGTCATGTTTGCCACTAATAGGAGGAGAGTAGCTAGCTGCGCATGTACTGGGTCTGCAAGCTGTGCAATTAGGACAGATATTTCTGTTCATCTATGCGGAGGCAACCGTTAATTATGCGAATTCTGTATTTCTGCTTGTTCACTGCAGTTTTTACCTCAATCAGAAGGAAAATTCTTGACACGCCCGAGTCTGGCTTATATTTGCCTTCCTTAGCTTGTTTTGCGCATGGAGGGAATGAGACATTTGTGTATGACAGATTGCTTTATAAATAAATGTGACAGGCTTTATAAATGAAAAGAGGAGCAGAGGTCTACATGAGTTCAGACGAGGTCCTGGAAGTTTCTACACTTTTACTCCCCGTCCGTATCATAGAATCCTTTATTTGCAGTGATGTGCACAGACCTTCCTAGGGACAGGCGTTTGACCTGGGAGGCTTGTGGGGTCCCCAAGGGTATAAGTTTGGTTTCAACATTGGTCAGCATCCACCCCCACCCCCTGTTCATTTATATAACAAACATTAAAGACGGGCGTCTGCATTAGAAAGCCCATCCAGTGGCCCGTGTGGATCCCAGTTTCCCCAGTACAGTGATGAGAACACTGTGCTGTAAAAATGGTGCCGATGAAACATCTCTGAGGCCATAAAAGATCCCTGGGCATCTTCTGAAAGAGTAGTGGTGGCACCTAGATGTCCTGGCTAAATTGCCCACTGTGGCCCATTCAAATCTGCCCTCCTAATCATCCCCTATATCTAACTGGTGAATTCCCTCTAAACACATACAGTACTCCCACAATATTGGTAGGGGCTTGTCCCTACTGTCCACATCTAAATCTACCCCCTTGAATCCAAGAAGCTATAGAAAACTGGCCGTTTCCCGTGCAGAGACACGCAGACGGTGATTACATAAAATCGCCCAGTGGACACTGGTTACTTATGCGAGGGTCGCTTCACTGAGCATGTTTGGGGATATAAGCAACAGCATATTAAATCGTTTTGAACTGGCATTACAAATATTAGTCTTAAGCAGTCAAGTTATGAACGCTATCCCATGAATTAAACATGGCACCTTAGTAACGTGGCTTTCTATCGGTGGCAATAGTTGAGGCTGGCCTGACCTCTAGTGGTGATGGAGAGGTATGACTACCTCCGCCTAGAATGCGAGCTATTACTGTGTATCTGTTCCTGCAGATGTCAGGAAAAATCATGCTGGTTTGTAGCTCAATAACAGCGAAAATGGGAAATATGGGGACATCTACCTCCAATAATTCTTACATGACTGATGGAATTCTTGAAGCCTAGTTTTCATGTCTTGTATTGCAATGTACATTTCACTTAGAAACCAGGTTATAAACAGCACGATACTAGAAAAAATACAAAAAAGGGCAAAATTACAGTCTGAAGTGGATGGAAACATACCGATTCTGACGTTTGCCAATTTCCTGATGGATGCTGCCTAGGAGTTCCTGTGTCAGTTGGAACAGGCTTCCTACAAAGAGTGTGATACTGAAGAAAGAGGGGGCAGTGTAACGGGCTTGTGATGGGGGGGCAGGGTGTGAGTGGAATGACTCCATGACATGACCCGCGACACAGAGATGACCTCAAAGTGACCTTCCTCTTCGATGGGGGATTACAAAAGGCTTCTGAAATGAGTGCGGCGCTCCTGCATGAATATTTTAACATGGAAACACAAAACACCAAGTTAGCGAGTTGACAGGGGTGGCAGAGTGGTTAGTGCCATTGCCTCACACCTCTGGAACCTGGGTTTGAGTCTCTGCTGTGGTTCTATGTGTGGAGTTTGTGTGTTCTCCCTGTGGGGTTCCATCTGGGTGTTCTGTTTTCCCCCACAGTCAAAAATGCACAGTGGGGTATTGCAGTTACCAAATTGTCCCTAGGTGTACTAAATACTAGAACTCATGGAAATTAGTGGGAGAACATTTTAAATCAAATTTGAGGAATCACTTCTTTACATAGCGAGTAGATAGAGTATGGAATAGTCTTCCTGCTAGTGTAGTGGAAGCTAAAACCCTGGGTTCTTTTAAATCAGAGCTAGATAAGGTTTTAACAACTCGGAGCTATTAGTTAAATTCTCCCCAGACGAGCTTGATGGGCCAAATAGCCCCCTATCCTTTGTAAATTTCTTATGTTCTTATGCTTGTGTGCCCTGTGATGGGTCAGTACCCCATCCTGGGTTGTTCCCTGTCTTGTGCCAATAGGTTCAGAACCCCCTGCTTCTGAAAATGGATGGATGAATTTATCAGTGTGCCGGATTCACTGAAAAGGACAGAAAAAAGTGAGACTTCAAAATGCTACACACTGCTGCCGAAATGACACCCACTATCCAACTGGAGCAGTCCACTCATCTTCATATAGAAGCATTATGAAGACCACCGTCACGGAACGTCTTACGGATATAAGCATGCAAAGGGTCCCGCAAACTGATAAGGAGCCACACATGTATGCAGTCCTTACCAGTCATTACATCACAGATCCTAGCTGTGTTTCCAGAGAGTGAAACTTCACCCAGGTGAGTCATTGGCTAGTGCCGTTACTTCACATCCCCCCTGCTTTGGGTGCATGTGTGTGGGGTCTGCATGCTCTCCTTGAGTAGCGTGGGTTTCCGAAGACATGCAGCTAGGATAATTGGTGTCGCTAAACTGGTGACAGTGTATGCTTGGGTCTGTGGGTATGTCACCTGCAATAGCACGGTGTCCTAATGTGACCAGTCACAGCTGATGATATTCACACATCCAAGCACCTCCTGCGAAAGAAATCCAGGGATCCAAATGTAATCTTCCAGCCCACAGGTGGCCGTAATAAAACCAAGGTGAGTCAGATTAACAGGAAGTGGAGAATACTGGCGGAGATGCTGTGATGCAACCTCTGGTGACCACCTGACCTTGAGAGGGCGTGACCGCTGGCACAGCGGAGTTCCCAGTGCCACCCAGGCATCATGCCGGGCAGGCGGAAGGCAGGAGCAGGTGGAGTCGCTCCAGGATGGGCGATGTGCCAGACGAAGAAGGGATTTGGGATGTGTGCAGATGAATGGGTTTTTGGTGGGTAGGAGATGTGAACAGAATGGTGGAACACTGGAGGATAAAAGGTACAGAAGGTGTAGTGGGTTAGTGGACGTACAGTAGGATGGACTAATGTGGACTATACATCTGGACTATGCATAACATCGTACACCAAGGTTTATTTAAACAACACAGGATAAATGGGTTTGCATTTCTGTCACAGTGATGTGTTCAAGCACTTTCAGTGGGTGAATGTTGCTTCTGCCCTGCTGGGCAGACAAAAGGAATGAAGCCCTTTTGTGGAGAACCAAGACGGCACATTATTCAACCTAGAAACTGGGGCACACTTGTACCCTCTAGCCGCAAGCAGGATAAATAAAGAGAACATAGAAGGCAGCAAAGATCGCAACGTGTTTTTTTTCCCACTTTTACAGCGTCCTATCTGGACATCGGGTTTATGACTGGTTGCCTGGCAACCCTAAAAGTGTGCCCTGGAGACCGAGGACCGCCCCCTCCGGGTCAGGCCACGCCCCTCCAGCTGTGCCGCGCAGATTGGCTTTGTTTTTGGACGCACGGAAGTCACAGGACAGGAGTGCCTCGCCAAGCACATGGTACCACTGACCCGAAACAAACCCAGCCCATCCTTAATGAGACACCCCAGCTGTTAGACAGGAGCAGGGACACGTCCCAGAGCACCTGCGGGTCCGCAATATGCTTCATGTTTTTTAAATATGACACCATTC
The DNA here is from genome assembly GCA_019775955.2 of Pollimyrus isidori. Taxonomy (NCBI): domain Eukaryota; kingdom Metazoa; phylum Chordata; class Actinopteri; order Osteoglossiformes; family Mormyridae; genus Pollimyrus; species Pollimyrus isidori. The sequence continues at coordinate 5,492,107 of JABFDZ020000050.1, read as the reverse complement.
TCTCTTGAAATTATAATTTTTCTGTGACAGAATAATGATATTAGGTTCACCAACCTTGTATTTTTTTGTATTTGATTTTTTAGAATTATGCATATTTTATTATATTAAGCAGCTAAATATACTGCTCGCGTCTTTTATTTTGAATTGTCATGGATAATTTAGTTGATTTGTCTGATTTTGCTCCCAATGGTGATTAACACATATACACTTTAATAAACATCCATTAAAGGTAAGAGATCATTGTATGCTATTATCTCAAGCTCATATTACAGTGGTTTAAGCGTATAAAACACATTAAAACAAATAGGTGTTTACATGGGAACTGGTTTTAGCCATTTTAACCAGCAGAGGGAGACAAAGTAAGGACTATTCATCGATTTCATAAATGACACTGACTGCAAATAGGTACACATTTGCTGCTTCTCATCCTATAAAAACAAATCGTTTGCGTTTTCCTATACTATTTCACTATTTACTAATCAATATTTAGTAATAAATAAATAAATAAATAAATAAATAAACACGAAGATTTTCTGTCGACGTGCAAATGAAAAGACGACCTTGTATAAAACACAAGGATTTCTCCAATAAATCATAAAGACCTGACGCACATGACTAGGAAGAGTAATATTGCGGTTCATGACTCACCACACACAAATCTCGTACGGGTGGGTAAAGCAACCATTGTAATTTTTTGTTGCATGTGTTTAAGCGCTAATTCCGTGTCGCTGTTTGTAGGAAAACTACAGCACGTGTACATTAAGCAAACAGCCTCAATCTGCGAATCTTAGACCTCGATGGTCTGTAGCCCTCATAAACCACGTCCGCTTCTGTTTTATGATGCTATCATTTAAAGACATTAATGTGCACATTCATTTAACGTTTTGAAAAACCCTTACAGATCCCGTCAGTAATAAGGCTGCGCAAACACGGGATTCCTGCAGGGCTCAGACAAGCCTACAGAATTTCAATGAGGACACGGCGGCTCTACTCATTTTTTCCTTCTTTTGTCTGTATAGCTAAGGACATGGTCACACTTTGTGCCAGAATGACGACTCTGCTTTGAAAAACGGCAACAGATCAGCCTCGCCGGATGAGAGAAGAGAGAAATGAGGGCGCGACTAAACACGCTCGGCTGCGGGAGCCGGCAGGGTGACTTTCAGAGGGGGTTCGGGAGGATGCCGAGGACGAGGAAAGCCTGATGCTTTTTTAGGATAATGCAAATGGGGGGAGGGGGTGTCATTGAGGGGACGGACAGGCGGTGCATGTCTGGCCGTAGAGGACACATATGTACCCCAAGGGCAAAACGATGTAGGCTAACTGGAGCATTTGGTGTATGTGGGAGTAACTTTGTAAATGCATTATTAAATAGGGGCTCTTTTACGCCCGGTCATTCCCTCAATAACATACGGTTTAAAGTGCACTCCACAGGTCCATTAATTATTACTTAGGACCATGCATAAGGAATCAGATCGCGTCAGGGGTACATGAAGCTTATTTTGTTTTAGTTACTTTGTTTGTCACCGTTATATACTGTTTAAGGGCATCTGAGTTTTGAAAAAACAGAAATAAGTCCAACGATAAAATTTCAGGACGCATTGGTACAGTGGCACTTTTTTGCGCTAGAGATGCGGTAAAAAGTTCCGATAAACTGTATATTTCATAAGTCAGGGAGCGGACAGTGCTGCCTCCTTAGCCAGCCGCCTGCAGCATTATTGTTTGATGCTTTGGTTACAGCTGCAGATGTTACAGCACCACGGACATAGCTGACAATGAGAGCGAGGGAGAATATCAGACAGTTATGCCCCAGCCAGGTTGATAGCAGGAGCAGAGAGGGCTCTGGACTCCCCCAAGGGCTGTGACTTCCCAGGCTTGGAAAACGGAACATTTATCCAAAGCCGGGCATGGGCAGGAACAGCAGATATCTATTATTCAGTGGGATGGGGATGATTTGCCTGTTCTTCTACAGAATAGCCAGACAGACAGTGGAGAATGAATGGGACATGTTCTGTGTCCATGTGACTGGACCAACAAGAACGTCGGCCGTCAGAGCTGGCGACGGATCTCGAGCCCTCAGTGACGGGACTGTGTCATATGATGGTCTCATTAAACAAGACAAGCCTTTTAAGTGACTCTCACTGAGATGTCATTCACTGACTCGGACGACCCTGAATCAGACTTTGCCGTGATCCTGTTACGCAGCCAGCCAACGGAAACGGGAAAGGCATCCATCTGCTTTTCTGAATCTAGCCGCAGCCATACATGCGGGCGCGATGTTTGGACTGGACGTCCACCAGCCAATCAACACCGCTTGACTCAGAGCCTGGTTCTCAGCAGGCTGGTCGCAACCTGTTTCGAGAGCTGGTGAAGATTAGGGGCACTCATGCAATATGGTGCCTCCAAGCTCTGACTGGGGATGCGCGGTTCCAGGCTTCACGGCCCCAGTTCCAGGAAGAACCTGCGACGGATGACTAGAAATTAAACAGCTGCCTGTTGCCACGTGGAAAAAAAGGAAATTAATGGATTGTTGACTGAAGTGGTCCTGATGGTTGCCTTGGAAACACCAGCCAAGTAGTCTCCCGACCGCAGCATCTTCCAGATGGGCCACCCACTCTCTTATCGGCAGAAATTTGACGTTGGAGGTTTTGCCCGCACAAAGAATACGATGTGGAGGAGAATACAGAGAACCATAAAAGAATATGATTCAGGCTTATATTCAGACAGTTTTGAATCTTTTAGAGGGTTTACATCTAACAAAGTAGCTGAACTGCAAATAAAGCTTCTATCTGCACTTAAAAATCACTTACTGCATGTCAGTGTTATTTACTGATATCCCTCATTTCTTCTTTCTATGAAACAAAAGTCACAGATGTAATAAAAATGCCCACACAGATCTCCTGTGTTGCTCACACCCTGTGTTAGTGCTGTATGAGTAGGAGGACACGTTAGTGGTTGTGAAACAGTTTTGCTCCTTTATTGTGAGACAGGAGTTAAGCTGAAACACTCCTCCTTCATTCTCCTGCGTTGGTGCTGGAACTTCTCTACTATTATTATAAAATAAGCCAAACTGCCCTGAATTGGGACAGTGTAGGGGTATGGACACCCAGGCAGATTCGGTGGGCCTTTGTCCCCACCCCCCCTTTTCCCCTACCCAGGCAGGCCATCCCATGCTGGTTTCCACACTGGGGTGGCTCAGTGGGTAATGTTGTCGTCTATGCCTGGAATTCGGGTTTGAATCCTGCCTTGTGAAGTCGCCTAGTAGTTAACACTGACGAGTTATGTTTAGTATAAGTTCAGTTTCAGTTAGAGATTTGCTGGCAATCTGATGATACCATCTTTAAGGTTTGGTCCGTCATTGCTCAGTATCTCTTTCTAGTAAGGCACATGTGAATCGTATCTCACTGCTGCAGGCATCATGCTGCGATCTTAGCATACTGGCTAACTTTGGCTGATATATTGATACATTTATTACCGCTAAGCAATAATTAGCTTCAAAAAAGTATTTGGTTTGTGTTTTATCCTGTTAACTGTAATAGCGTGTGGAAAAATTCAGAATTGGAAAAATACATTTAACTGTGAAAGGTTTTATGGCCTAATTTGGACTTTTTGGTATTATTTTGATCCTGTGCATCCCTTTGCATATACCAGTCTCTTTGTTTCATTAACATGGTGTGTTCTGGAGGCGTGGAGGCTTCTGGAAGTGCTTATAAACTGAGGGAGGCATTGGTGTTAGTGGATATGAGCCTTGGACAGTGCGTCCAGCCCTGGTCCTCCAGGCTTACACAGTCTGCTGTTTTTCGCTCAATCTGTCTATTCGTTTGCTTTACTGAGACAACAATCTGCATATTGACTAACCTGAGTTTCTGGTGCCAGTTAAGCCCTAATTAAGATGCATTGTGTAACATCTGGCAGGATCCATCCCCCGAGGACCAGCGAGAGAGATGGGGGTAATATTAGAACTCCAGACTGGTGTGAAAACATTGCAATGTCAGTGCGATGATCCAGTGCGGAATAAAAACTCAGCTGCACTGGACAAGAGGCCCAGATACAGAAAGCAAATTGCTACTCGTGCATTTTATTGTTCTTTTTTTTTGTTTATTTTCTTTTTTTCATTTTTATTTTACCAAAAAAAACATCAGCAATTTACAGGAATGCAACCCTCCGGAGCAGCCCAGCCCTGGGACTTTTGGAGACACAGATGCTGGAGGCCTGATGGGGGCGGGGAAGGTCAGAATCTCTGCGATCCATCATCCGACCTCCGACACTGGATGGATGAGCAGTGGCAGCTCCTGTCCTTCATTGTTGCCGGGATACAAGGGTGGCTGTCTCAGCATGGCAGACGTACCCTGCAGGCACATACCTCTCCGACGTGCGCTGATATTGTCCAGAAGGATGCTGTAAACCCCAGGGAATGTGAATCTGGAGATGGAGGCCACAAGGAGAAGCGGGTTCCAGGCGACTCTCCGCAGCTCCTAACGCCGCGTGGTTTTCCCCACACCGCCATCCGCACTCCCCAGGGCCAATCTTCTTGACGCTGTTAATTACTGTCACGCTGTGGCCCCGAGACTTATGGGTAAGTATCTTGCAGGGGCGGGGCTGCGACGCGGGGCGAAGTCTGATTCAAACAAATGAAGCTGAGGTGATATCCAGCTGGCCCACCTGAAGAGCCAGGTGTGTACGTCCTGGGCAAAGAGACGCAGAAAGTGTGTCCTGGGGGGCCACAGTGTCTCCCTGTTGCGGGGGGAGGGGGGAGAGGTGACACACGAGGGCGATAATGAGAGAACATGTCAGAGCCATAGTAGAGTTTCTGTGTACGTTTGGTAGCCGGCCGGCATGCTAGCCTTATGCATGGTTAGCCACACAACAGATTACCCAGAGCAACTTAATTAATCAAAATTTGACCTATTTTCAGAGCCTGGATATTTACGGATGGTGTCCTGGTTAAATGCTCTGCTCTGGGCCCCCAAAAGCTCACACTGGGCGACCTGTGGGATGCATACAGCCCCTCCCGACCGATTGTCATTAGCTCTGAGAGATGTCCGTCATAGAATTCAGGAATGCATGTTTTCCCAAATGCATATTATTGGGCTATTTAAGATACTTCATTTTGTGCAGCCTTTAGTTTTCTTGTTTGGATTCACTCCAACCTTCCATTTCACCACCCCCCCTCCCCCCCCCAATGAAAAACTTAGTGATTTGCGCATTTTCACCACGACCGCCGGATGGAGGAGGGCGCCCCCCTGTGGTGCACGCCGGTGTTTCACGTGCACCTCTGCTTAGTGTGACAGGAGTCTGAAGGAGCTGGACTGCGTCACACAGGTCTCAGACACGGCTGAACAATGGCCCAGGCTGGGGTGGCGGGGGCCAGGCCTGGAGAGTGGGGAGGGGGGGCAGGTAATCCCAGGCGTGTGACTGCAGTCCGCAGGCACGGGGATCCACTGTATGCACCTACGCAAGCGTGACACAGGGAAGCAGGTGGCTCAGGATGAAACACGCCAGGGGGTGCGGGGGTGGCTGGTTGAGCGTGTCGAGGCCGAGATCAATGCTGATTCGCTCAGCCGACGCCTCCGTCCTTTCTGATTGGGTCAGAGGTCACAGGTGTTCAGCTTTGAAGGTACAATATGCGTGCGAGGGGGGGCATGACAACGTGATGTCTGTGTGTGCATATGTGTGTGTCTGTGTGGGGGGGGGGATTGGCTGCCTGCGTTTAACAACAAGCTGAGCTGCAGAAATCATATTCGCTAAGCTTTTCCTGAGCTACTTTCAACACATGTAATGAACATACACATATGAAGACTGATTTCTCATTATGATTCCACATAAAAGGGAAATGTAATGATGCAGAGGTGAGTGAATAAATGAATCAGGGTGTCGTTTTCCCCAGAGGCCAGGGGGAGCGGGGAACTCATTAGGAACAAAAGTGATCGAAAATGGGACGTGGCCCCTTTAAGAGAGCTGGACTGAAAAGGTGAAAAAAAAAACAGACTAAAGGAACCATAAAACAAAGAAAAGTGAGCACAGTGAAACCCTCCAGGGGGCAGACAGTGTGCTTTAGGAACAGAGAGACCCTTTGCGGAAGCACCTGAAGGCTTAGTGTGGCGGAAAGGCGGTAACTGAAAGGTACGCTGCAGTGCGACTTTTATCGTCCGGGGGTCAGGAAGCACCGCCGGCCATAATCCCCAAACAAATGGCATCAAAATTCAGAAGGGGCTTTTTAATAAAATACAAACTCTAGGCATATCACAGACACGGGGGCGATGTCCCACTGAACTGCGTCTGGATTAGATTGTACCCTAAACCTAACCCTAAACTTAACCCCACTCCTTAGCACACCAATGAGAGAAAAGATCCACACAGCACCTTTATATCACACACCATCAGTAAAGCCTTACTCACCCATACCGTGATTTGCTTTGCATTATTACACACCTGAGCGTGTAACTTTCACATTGGTACCGTGCTTCCATCTGTTAAATCAGTGTTTCTCAGCTCGGTCCTTGGGGACCTCCAGACAGTCGCCGTTTTAGCTCAAAATGTGGCACGTCTGGCAGGTAGGTGGGTGGGAGCAAAAATGTGGCCGGTCTGGGGGTCTCCGGGGACCAGGCTGGGAATCACTGTGACACACAGCTTTGTGTAGTCATTGCAGACGCTTACTTCAGACCGCAGTGTAGAATCAGAAAATCCTGGACAGATCTGTGACTCAGACAAATCCAGGTAGCATTTCAAAGTATTTGTACTCGGAATGTACCTGGTTCCAGTAATAACGATGTCATCAATGAGACGGTGTAGGATTGGTAAATATTTATCATGTGATCATGGGTATTTATACCTGCTACCTAGTGGTTTGACTGTACAATCTATTAACCATTTAACCTGATCTGGGATGGGGGTGTTGGGGGGTAGGGGGAGCCTATATCAGGCAGCACAGGGCACACGGCTTAGGATTCACAGGACCGTCACAAGGCACGCACACACACACACACACACACACACACACACACAAACACACACACACACACACACACACACACACACACACACACAC
>JABFDZ020000050.1:5440210-5468477 GCA_019775955.2 Pollimyrus isidori | reverse complement strand
GATGTGCATCCCACAAATCTCCATCAACTGCAAGATGCTATCCTATCAATATGGGCCAACATTTCTAAAGAATACTTTCAGAACCTTGTTGAATCAATGCCACGTAGAATTAAGGCAGTTCTGAAGGCGAAAGAGGGTCAAACACCATATTAGTATGGTGTTCCTAATAATCCTTTAGGTGAGTGTAGTATCCAGTAGATATAACTATATGTTTCTGGATGGGAATGGGAACCCAAACTTCCCCAAAGTGAAACAATAAAATGGCTGATTAATCAGAGTATGTTATGAAACAGCTATAAAGTCATGTTTAGGATTCAAGAAATGCTGGAAACCTCTAGAGCCACGGTAAATCTACGAGGCAGTAATGGCAGCAAGGGCATGTTAGTTTAGCACGCTTTGGATTTTGTATCTTCACTTTATTCGCATTAATGGGGCTACAAAACCATTCAAAGGTGACGAATGCTGCTCAGTGTGTTAAAATGTTTTTTAATTCACCCTTAGTGTGTGAAATGACAATATAAGGGATCCACGTAGTTGACATTTACATGCTTGAATTGCTGGAGAAAAAGTTTTAATTAGTATGCATTTCTCAGACCACAGCAAATGCACTGCAAGCTGTATTTCACCATCTTGACATTTTTAAAATGCACATCTACTTTGCAATAAAATGCTTTGCCAATAATTCCGTGTTAATTAAAAATGTATTTAATTAATTGGATTATTACAACATTTCTAACCACAATTACCTTTAGTGCAGTATTTGTGATTTAGACAAAAGAAGCAATATGAGGATTTTTTTAATAGCCATAATGGTAATTAATTTGCAAAACATAACTTTTAAAAATGCCTGTAATAGATTTTTTTTCATTGTTTATTTGCCATTGGAAGGCATCTAAATTACAGGCAAACAAACAAAAAAAGATCATTGTGAAACATGACCTCATCTTTGTTTGTGGCAATTACATTCACTTTACGTTTCTCCTTGTAAATGAGCGCAATCATCAAGGAATATTTTCAGATACTTCCCTTTTCTGCACCAATGACAGCAGAGATGCCAAATGATCATATTCCTGCGAAGCAATGCTTCCTAAATGCAACCATGCATGGCTTTAAAGGAGCCCCCCGCCAATTCCCTTGTATGCGATTTGCATAAATTATTCAGGTGAGGTACAGGCAAGGGTAAATCGGGAGACATTCTCCACAAGGGTCATTTGGGGGTCTGTGCATTCTGTGATCCTGTGGGTTACCCCCAGATTATACTGGAATATGTATACCCTGTGCATACGCACCTCCCCCCCCCCAAAAAAAAAAAACAAGTTGTTCAGTAGCTCCAGGCGAAGTGTTCAGTCAAAGGTTCAGACCCTCCCACTAATCAGTAATCCCAAACCCAGATCACCTCCCTGTTTCCTGCAGCGCTAAATGCAAACACATTGCAGCTCTTTACATACATTTGTGCAATGACTGATGGGTAACCTATTTTCACCCAATCAGAGGGGAGGTCAAAGTCACCAATCACACAGGAAGCTGTGGGAAAATGAATCCCTGTGCAGTTACAGAAATAGCAGGTAAAGGATATGAAGTAAGACGTGATAACAAAGGTGCTGGTGACGTCATTCTTTACGAGGAAATTCGCCCCGGCACACACACAGGAATCGTTCTGCCTCACTGCTGTTACGTTCTCCATCCCTGAGTCTCTCCTCTGCAGCAAGACCTTGCTAATGACTGACAGATCTTTCCGAAATGCATGACTGTCAGACTTGGGAAAATCAGGAAAAACAATCACTGGCAGAATTCTAGCTAGTAACAGGCTTCTAAAAAACAATGTGTACTTAATACGGAAGAAGGAAGTCAACAGGCAGATCTCTGATTATTCAGCATATGCTGACATTCCCAGAAATGCCAGGGATGCCTCACATAAAGTTCATGTTATACAACACAAAATGTATAGACTACAGAGATCCACACAGACAACATAAAGCCCTTTCTCACAATACAGAACCATGGAGCCATATCTGACTCTACTGGAACATGGAGCCCTCTTTCACTATAGATAATCATAGAGCCCTCTCTCACTATACAGGAACATGGAGCCATCTCTGACTACAGGAACATAGAGCCCTTTCTTACTATACAGAACCATGGAGCCATATCTGACTCTACTGGAACATGGAGCCCTCTCTCACTATAGATAAACATAGAGCCCTCTCTCACTATACAGGAACATGGAGCCATCTCTGACGCTACAGGAACATAGAGCCCTCTCTCACTATAGATAAATATAGAGCCCTTTCTCACTATACAGGAACATGGAGCCTTCCCTGACTCTACAGGACCATAGAACCCTTTCACACTATATAGGAATATGGAGCCATATACTGTACTGTATGACTCTACAGGAACATAGAGCCCTCTCTTACCATCCAGGAACATGGAATCCTCTCTGACTCTATAGGGACACAGAGATCTTTCCCTCTCTGCAGTGCTACTGCATAACAAAGTATCCCCACAGACTATTTTAACATTCCAGCTGCAGCTTTGCAAATTGGTTCCTGAAAATGCTGCCTAATGTGTCACTTCTTTCCCACCCAGGGAACTGCCTCAGGTGCACAGGGTCAGCTGGATTCTTTGGAAGGTCATTCACAGACCATAACTCCTGTTTTCCAAATTTCTGTCCTCACACCTTGCAAAATCCCTGCTGGCAAATGCAGGCTGCACACTGATTTTCACCACCCGGTAACTGAAGTACGTAGACAATTCTCATCCAAAAAAAGAGAATGAGCTCCACAACAGCTCACACATTCAACATACATAAATCCTCACAAATAAAAGAAACCATATTATTATCTGTCATGAAATCTACCAGTTGTGTGAAACAGCAAAGAGTAAATTTTACACTACCCAATGCATTGCGTTGACAGCGTCTCTTGTATAGTAATGGGTAGCAGTTTACTTAATGGGGCACAAATAATGTAGCAGTACTCACATAAGAAGAAAAGAGGAAATTTACGAACAAGAGGGGGCCATTCGGCCCATCAAGCTCGTTTGGGGAGAAATTAACTAATACATTAAGTAATGCATTAATTGCATTAACTAATTGCAGAAACTAAGTGCAAAACTTCGAACAGCAGATATTTCCACAGTCAATCATTCAGCTGTTGTTCCCATCCCGTGTGATTCTGATGGACTGAGGTTTCGCATTATTTCTCCAACCTCAAAATGTGGACGATCACCAGAATGTTCATGATTCCGACACAGATTATCCTTATTGAGAAACTCGCACTTGCCACACCGGGTATACTTCTCACATGAACAACCTCTGAAGACCATAAATGAAAGAGGCTTTTCTCTCTGTCTATCTGTGTCTTTCTCTGTCTTTCTGTTCCTGGTCACACCCCCCCCAATCATCAGGTTATGGGAAACTGTTCTCTACTAAAACATGAGATTGTCAGGTTGTTCACCTAGAGTCCACAAAAACATATTGTAAATCATGCCTGGGAGCCCCAGCATAGTAAATAAAAAATCCAGGGAAATCCCCAGGAATAACTTATTTAAAAGCCCACCTCTCTCATTAGTGGGGTAGGCTGTCGGTTTTCATTTGGGGGTCCTTGGTTTAAGAAAGTCCGAAAGCCTCTGCTTGTAAACAAATCCCAAAGGTTACTGGGAGCGAGTCCAGAATGAGACCCCGTCATCTGGAAAGGTCAGAGCCATCTTACACAGCAGAACGTCGTACATGTGTATATTCCGCCCAGAGGTCAGCTCTGTTACTTGATTTAATTACATCTCTCTCCTCTCTGGTTAGCTACTGGAAAGGTGTAACACTGCAGGTGTCCTGAAGGGCTCCCGTGTACCTGCGAAACCAGCAGGAACCAGCCAGAAGCAAACCTTAACGATGCTTTTCCCTGTCAATGATTGACTTTGAGGTGCTCCATGCATCCTGAGCTCATTTGGGCTGGGTGCTGATGGGCACAGAAGATTCTACCAACCCTGCCACCACGTTTAACACACTTTCCGCGTTTTCGCCAAGAGGGGGAAAAGTCACCAAACACTTCTTCATCATCCGGTAGCCACGGTTCAGGGAAGAGATCAAACATCTGCGAACTATCAAACAGCATGCAACTATGAAAATAAAGAGGAGTACGTTTATTGCAGTCAGTCTGGCAATATCATAGACCTGCTGGCAATCAGTACTCGTTAAATCCTATTTAAAGGGTCTCCGTGGGATATCAGGTGTCAATCCAGCGGCTTTCTTCACACACTGCAGGTCACATGGCGTAATGCGCATGAGCCAGGAATTGCATCTCAATGCGGGTCGCGTATCTCAGGCTTCCATTACAGACTACCTGACTGAGTGGCAATTAGAGCGTCAGTCTTGAGGATGACCAGAGACTGTGTGAGCTTATCAGCGAGCAGTGACACATTAGCACGGTGTCAGGATGGGCTGAGGCTACCATCCAGTGTGACAAATAAAGACAGTCAAGCTTGAACGTATTTGTAAGTGTCTATTCATGGAAGAAATGATCAACTAGCAAGTGAGCAGAAAATCATTCACGCAATCAGTCTAATTTCCGATTTACGTTATTCTTGTCTGCGTATTCTTTCGTCTATAGTGAAAGTGTTTGGGAACGTGGCTGATTCCAGCTGCATTTGGCAGTGAGGTCATTTGTCTGGTAGCTCCTTCTGCTGGCAGCTTGAAGGGAGACTCATCAATCACAGGCTAGCACGCATCAGCTAGCCGCTATCGTTAGCATAGACTAGAATTCATGAGGAATTGTCGTTCTCTGGAATTCAGGGAATTTGACAGTAATATTCCATTTATATTCCTCCATTTACGCTTTTGTCTAATTTTGTCGATTTCCAAGCAAGAGTAAAGAAGGAAACTATTTATGCACAGCAGTGATGGAGTTAGTTTAAGTGAGTATCTGTGGATCGATTAAACCAAGGTGGCTTTTATGATAGTGACGAGAATTTAACCTGGTGCTTAATGGTTGCTTAGCAACATCGCTGAGAACGTATTAATAAGGTCGTTGTTCTAGGGAGGTGTGTCAATCAGCCATTCGCGGAAAACTAGAAATGCAGCCGGATGGATTACAACCCAACGGGCATCTGGGCCAATAAGCGAAGAGGCTTGTGTTTTAAGGCGGGACCGTGGCTCTGTAACCTGGCTCTCCTTCATCATGTCATCTCGGCATGACACGGCTTTTCCACACGTCTCCGTTCAGCAGAAAGCCTGTGGCCATTTAAATCCAATTACCTGCGGTGACCGCAGACTGGATGTCCTCAAGAGGGATGTTCTTTCATTCAAAAGAAGCTCATAAGCAGTGAACTGCTATTACCGGCACTTGGGAATCTGAGAATTAGCGTAGCCATATGCTAACGGCTCGCAAGGAGGATGTGAGGGTGGAGTGGGGCTCTCATACCTGCCACACAGTTGCCATAGAGCACCCAGGGGGGATTTATTAAGTGCTACTCCTACTTTTGACAGTAATTTGCCTTTCTTCATCCCAGGCATCTCCCAATGGTTGTCTGCGTGCCCTAATTCACACGGCGCACAAACCGTGAATCGGTGTCACATGACCGTACGCTGAATTGCTGCCTTGTTAACAGGTTCACGGTATGTTTAACCTGCCCCCTGATCTGGAATGTTCCGACCTCCACTGACATCTGAGAAACGGGAAAAGGGCCACAAATGTCACCCAAGAGCTTGTAGTCTAACAGCTATGAAGCTGTGTTCCTGTCAGGACTAGAAACTAACGGTATGACTCTTCTTCTACGTCAGCTATGCTGGGAAAAGGATGTGTCCATTGTACTCTGCACACCCAGAAACCGTTTAGCTATTAAAACAATTGGTGCAGACTAATAGGCTGCTAACGGTTACACAGGAGCTCTTTCTTATGTTTTCCTGCCTACATTGATTTTTCAGCCAGTGGCCTCCCTTCAATGGGAGAACGCCTTGATTTTGCAGGTCAACACTGGCAAGTGAGTTTTATATTCAGACCTGGTTGGATAGTTCAGGTCCAGAAAGTAAAAATGCAGGCCAGCTAAGGATTCTGTGACTGTGATTATTTATTCTGGTTGATTTCTGGACATGAAATATCCACCTCTGCCTGTTTGTTTTTGGTAAGTTTCAAACTGTTCTGCTTTACTATGGTGTTAACTTTGGTTTCATGGTTTTTTATGGCACCTTCTACTTCCTAAGGGACTTCCCGCTTTAGCTGATTCATTCATCATTTACTCCACTTGTTCCACTTTATCAGGTTGAACTGACCCCCAGACCGCATTTTCCCGCACCAAAGCAAAATCTGGGCGCGGAGTGACAGACAGTCCCAGTAACTCGTTCACCGGCAAATCAGCCACTTGACAGGACCTAACCAAGCTTCTAGCTTCCCTCCCCAAGGGATGCTCCATCTTCAAAGACGCTGGTAATTCAATCTCTCCGCTGCTTGGCACCGATCGAACCCCCCCCACACCCCCCCTCCAGAGGTGTTGTTATGCATAATTGTGTTAGATTGAGAAGGAGAAGGCGAGATCTCCCATGTCGTGGTGTGACCAGTCGCTGGGGCCGCCTCGCACCTGCCGGCATCAACGTTCTGGAGATGTTCCGGGAAGCTGCTGCATTTACATCCTGAGAAAGTGACAGATACAGATTGTGCCACAAGATGGACAGGAGTAGACAGAATGAATAGTGAAAGATCTGGATTTTGATAAGATAACATTGTGTTATACGTTCGTTGTCATAGCAGAAGCAGCAAGCCCTGGGAACGCCTTTATGTTGATCCTCCAGGAAGCTGCCCCCCCCCTGCAGCTAAGTTAAGCTAATCCTGTACCCTCCCCCTAGCAGGTACTGGAGATGGACACACGAGGATATTTAGAGAAACCACTATGTCCACAGGTGTCTATAAGGTAGGTCTCGAGGGGGACAGGAGTGGAGATCTGCTCAGGTAGGAGAGCCTGTCCTGAGATGTTGTGGGGAGGGTCGGCCTGAAATCCAGCAGAAAGTCTGGCCGGGCCAGGCTTCCTCTGAGCCAGTACCAGAACCACACCGTCAGCGGATTAGGGGGAAAAAAAACTAACCTGACTCAGCATGGCAGGGGGGGGGGGGGCCGGCATCCCTGCAGAAGGGTAATCCGCTGACTTGGTAGGAAATTAAGCATTTTAAACTTAAGGGTGGCTTTTAGAAATATACATGAGAGGCCATTTCGAGAGGTTGAATCTCTCAAACAAAAGTGTGGCCAGGGGCATAGGAACTTGGGGGAGCAGGAATCTTCAGTGTTATATACCACCCACCCAACCCCAAGAAAAATAGACCTTCGCAAAATAGACATAGCTGTCTGCTATGGAATAAAGTTTGACTATCATGGCGGTTTGCGGACATGCTACGACAGCTACACCGTACATCTGGGGGTGTCACGGAGGATGCATTTGTGTCCCCCTGCCCAGGTGTTCCCTCTCTACCTGGCCTGGTTCACAGTGAGCACAGCTGACTGCAGTGATGAATCACCCCTACGGCAGGATTAAAAGGAGTCTGCTCACCCACTTCACCATGTACATCCATGTGACGCTGGTTGTTGAGAGAGGAATATGCAGCTCTCCGCTTTTCTTCTCATTATGCTAGTTTTCCGTTTGTCCTTCAAATCCCCGTCAAACTTCCACACTGTGAATCAGATGCTTTACCTTAATAGCTCTACTGCTGGAAAAAATGTTACCTGTTGGTGTTTGATGTATGATAATTCGATTATATTTTAATTACTAATATTAATTACATCCCAGGAAATGTACATAAATTGCAACCGTTACCTCTGCTATAAGTGGCTCTGTGTACATTTTATGTTTATGTAGGGTTAGGGAACAAGCTCTGGAAAAGTACAGGAAGGCAAATGAGGTCTCCTGTGTGAGGCTTATGGGAGCGGAGTGGGGAATGTGACCCTGTCAGTGTATGGGGGGGGTGGCAGGTTTAAGCAAACAGCACAGAGGAGTGAAAACAGTAAATAATATGGGAATTGAGCCTTAAAAGGGGGGACCTTGGAAGGGAAAGGAGCACGAGGGCTAAAGTGAGGCAGACCACTTACGGGATTGCTGATATGGAGCGAGTGCAGTTAGTGGAAGGTCTCAGAGTGACGCACGTGGGCGTTTTTTTGGGTGACCTGCTTCAGTCTGAGGTGTGGTGGTCACATGACCAGGCCGGCACGGGATCACACAGTTCCAACAGATGCGTTACTCTGTTCGGCTCTATTTGCTTCTGATGAACCAGCAGATCTGCTGGTGACAGATTTGACCATGAAATGTGCAGGTCAGCCCTGCCCGCCCCCCTTCTCTCTCTCTCTCTCTCTCTCTTTCTTTCTCTCATCCTCCTCCTTTCTGCTTCTTTTGTCTGTAGACTCCCAGATTCAGCCCTGTCCTCTGCCCCGCCGCGCGGGAGGAAGGGTGCGAGCTCCGCCCCCGTATCCTCCCTCTCGCCCTCCCCCAGGGATGTGTGTGGGGTGCATACAGAACACAGAGTGACCTTGAATCTCATCCCTGGCAGGGGAGGTGACGGGGGAGGTGTGTTGGCACGAGCTGGGAGCAAGTGGAACAGGAGGTGGGCAACCCGGCCGGCGTCCCCCGCCCTCACGACACTCATCGGCAGTGTCACTTCGCACAGACGTGCTGGATGTGAGGGAGCGAATTTGTCAGTGTTGCTGATTATCCGCGACTCAACCCACTGCGTAATCCGATCTGAGTAACGCGCTCCAGATTGCGTCAGTCCTGCTTTTCATCGATAGCAGTGGGAGGTCATGTGACTGTCTCTCACTGCCCCCCCTCTCCATGCCTGGGAGTTCTGAAGATGCCAGTGGCTGCCTGCAGAGCTGCCCTTCTGGGGCCCTCGGGTCCACATACGGGGCACCGACAGATGCCATGAATAAGTCTCACCATGGCAGCTAAATCAATACTCTGCAAGAGGCGGGTTAGCGTTAGCATCCAGGTGGGGGAAGTCCTTCAAATTAATATGGGGACGTATAGAGGCGGCTGCTGGAAACCTCGCGGAGCTCTGCGCTTCACAAGAGCAGCCCCCATAAAACAGCACACGCATGACGCAGAGCAGTAATGTTTAATAGCGTGGAGCTAGCGATCCGCAAGGCTAATGAAAAAAGCTAAAACGGCGGCTTATGGAAGCCCGGCGGCATGGCAGTGAGTCTGGAGATTTAAATGCGCCGCAATTGCTGAGCTGCCGGTCTCACACGGCACATGCTCTTTAGTTTTTTCTAGAACCTTCGCACATGCCCCTTGGGACAGGAGCAGCGGCATCGGCGGCCGGTATTATTATTCTCGGAGCGGTGAGCCGACAGTGATTAATGTCCCCGAGTCGCTCCTCTACATCTGCTAGCGAGAGCCCAGCACGAGGCGGGAACAATGCGGCCCATGTTTGGACCATTGATCTGCGGGGGCCGGCAGTGCCCCCCCCCCACACCCCCCCATGGCCACACCCCACACCAACACAGACCTGGCCCCTGACCGACCCCCTCCCTCGGGATGGAAGCGAGGGCGTGATGTAGCCACAGAATGACACTAAAAACAGTCATTTGGGGGGGGCACCAAATGGCAGCACAAAGCCAGGGGAAAGATCAAGAATTTTATTGGGGGGGGGGGAGGAAAAGGGGGTTATTTTTCGCTAACAGACCAGACACTCAAGAGACAAAGGAAGCCCTCCTGCCCGGCTGAATATACGGGGGCCGTTCACAAGGCAAATTAAAATTTTTATCCGTCCGTTTACGGAGACTAATTAACCCTTATGTCCAAGTGCATTTTCCGAGTGATCCAGCCAGCGCAAAAACCATCTCGAGTAATGAGATGTAATCTGTTTGAGGGCTAAAATTGATTGAGATGCCTCAAACCATAAAACCCTGTCAAGAATATCCGATTCATTTGGGCTTAGGTGGGATTTCCAGCATGTAAAAAGGGTTTGTTTGAAATGTTAGTCAGTCCTGTAACTTAATACACTTCATGTCACGTTAACCTCATATAAGCTTTGATATGGCTTGTGTGTGGAATATTGAATGTTCATTGTCTCTGATCCTAACAATGTGCAGCTTTCAGTGAAACACTACTCAGTGGAAGTGTACGGTAACGATCAATGCACTGAACCAAAGCTGTACATTCAGTCAGACCTAAATTGAATGACATGACTTGTCAAAAGAAAAATGTGCATCCATGGTCACGCGAGCCGGCAGGAAAAACACATGTAAAATATGCATTTTATCAACAAAACCTATTGGAGACAAGGGAACCCGTTCTGCATTTTCGCTATGGCCCTCTCCCTGTAAAGCTGATGTAGTAAATCGGTTTATGATCCCTGACACACGTGACAGAACCGCCCCCTCCCCACCCACAACACGCGGGGGCAGACAATGGGCAAAAAATTAGTACTGCATGCTGCCAGTGGTGATTAACAGAATAATGTACTGATTTCCCGCATGATAGTCACATGACCGGCCCCACGAATGTGCGGCCGGCGTGAAGACTCTAGACTTTTACAAGGTGATGCATCATTTTGAATTAGCATGCGCTAACACCCAGCAGATGTGGCTCCACTTATGGGATGGCAGAACCTCAGTTACCGGGGGGATGATTATTAAAAGCTCTCTGGCGAAATCCTTGGCCCAAATTCCTGCGTTAAGCCTCTATTCCAACACGAAAAGAGTACAAGAGATTCCCGTCTATCTCCATGGAAACTGAAGCAGCATCCCTCAGAGCGTACGGTCATAAGTTGACTTGCACCTCTGTAAACATCAAAAGAAATGTTTTTTTAAAGTATCTGCATGTACAACCTGGTAGGAGTTTTAAAAAGCATTAATTACTGGAGCAATACTGAAAACGACAGGGAAATCATTTGGATTGCTCGATAAAGATACTGAAAGAATGTGGTTCATAAAGGAATGGGCTCTGTGCCCCTCAGACAAGTGTGCCACACCATGTAGCCATTGTCTAAGGTTCTTGAGAGCAAGAGAAGCTTTAGCAGAACAAAGCCAATGACCTGGGATGTGGGTCCAACTCTCTGCATCGGTCGCACTCTCATATTGCCGGCTACATTGCATGGTGTCTTACAGAAACACTTCAAGGTTGATTATTGGGTCAGAACGTGACCGTGACTGCAGCAGCCGTCGAGGTTACACAACACCGCCAGCCTTGTTCTCACTGTCCAAACCCTGATGAGAGCCATGTCAGGACTTCCTCTGATTGCCCGCACTCTTCCTTCTCTTGAGGGAGGGGGTAACCATGGTAACCATGATGACAGAGCACCAAGGGGTCAAGCTCTGAATCCGCCCCCCTCCCCAAGCCATAAAAGCAACCCTGGAACTGGATCTTATATCTGTGTTCAGAATTAGCATTACAAAGACGTTATTAAAATATTGTGCCTGTACATATGAGAGCAATGGTGGCCTCAGATGTACAATCAAAGGCATGCTTGAACCCCGAGGGCTGAGTAGCTACTTTCCTGAAAAGCACAAAATCAAATTAATACACGGATTAGCTCTCCAGCAGGAACTCTGGATGGCTTCTGGCTCATTCCGATGTTGCTGGATTACAGATGAGCAGAAAAAATAATACAACCGGACGGAAAGGCAGCTAGTAAACAAAGGTTTTGTGCAGAACACCACTGTTGACAGGGGCTTTGCTGTAAAGCTCGCGTCGTTCAACCTCTCCATGCGGCGATCAGAAGGTATGAAACCGGGATGGAGTGCAGACCGAACGGTAAGGGCAGATGGGCCGCCTTTAATCTCAGAGAAGCTCCAAGCTCGTCAGATATTACTCATCCTGACGGGAGCTACAAACAGGAGGACGTGTCACAATGCAAGGAGCAGGTAACCAAGGTAACAGTTAGAAAGGTCTGCGTTGGGGGGCGATCTTCATGACCGCACACGGAGGAGAGAGAACTTCACACGCAGCTCACAAGCAGTGGCCACCTGATTCACCTAACAGCTGCACTTAGATCGTACCAGATGGGTGACTTTGTCATAATGTTAAGACTGGGACACTAGCAAGGAGGCACCCTGAGAGCAGGCCAAAGCTGAGTGGGGGAGGAGGCCCGGAAAACACGCTCTTCATCCGTGATGACATGCGGGATCCACCTACGCAAAGCGGGAACGTGGTGCCCTGTCGACCAGTTCTGACATGACATTCTGTGGAATTTCGGAAAACGTCCTCATTAAAAATGGCTGTTATTTCAGTTGTGGAAATTCACCATCGGAAACTTTTCTCTGTATTACCAATAGCTTGCAAATGTTTCAACGTGTCTAGAGTTCCGCTGGACATCAGAACGCAGCCTTGATCATGTGATCAGGCAGATGACTGAAAATAAAATAAAATCATGAAATATATCCTGAGCCCGGTTTTCATTGAGGCAGTTTCCAGTTGCTGTGATGTGATATATTATCCATCCATCCAACCATTTCCAGTAACTGCTTGTCCTATTCAGCGTCGCAGGAGTCCAGAGCCTATTGCCACAAGGCAAGGAATAACCCAGGATGGGGTTTCAACCCACTGCAGGACACACTCACACACCACTCACACCTACAGGCAATTTATTTACTCCAAGCAACCCCAACATGGTTTTGGACAGTATGGAGAAACTACAGTACCCCATGACAACATGGCAAGAACATACAAATTCTACACACATGGAGTCATGATGGGAGTCTTGAACCCAGGTGCCAAGAGGGTGAAACAACAGTGCTAAGCACTGTGTTGCCTCAAGAGGCCTATTACCCTAAAGGAATATAAGGTTGGTACTAAGAGTCAGTCACCTGCTCATGGTTGATTGAGATCTGAATCGCTGGCAAAGTTTATGGAGACCAATACGCAATTTTGGTATCGTCTGGTAATCAACTTTAAGAATCCTTCGTGGCTTCTTGCTGGCCCTGTGCCTCGGTGTGGATCCTCTCTGACATACTAGATGTTAGCAATGTCGCGTGTGACCCAGCAGCAGCACCAAGAAGTCGCCGTATCCCGACACCACAAGGCTCCTCCTCACGCGGCTCTGCTCACACTAGAGAGTGGGCAGCATCTGCATGTCCCAACAATGCCTTGGGTACCATACTCACCGCACCTGAATCCTGTTGGACACGTATGGGACGTTCTAAGCTGACACATAGCCTCCAGGGTGCCACGTCCCACTCAAGGACAATTACTGGTGCAGGCATTACAGGAAGTGTGGGCCAGGACACCCAAGGCTGTAATAGGTAACCTTATTCGAAGTATGAGATCAAGATACACTGCTTACATAGTTGTGCATGAAGGTCATATCAGATACTGATGGCAGTAGTGATACCTTTATTGCCACTTCTTATGTTGATCGTCAAATAAATAACCTTTTACAAACATTTATATATCATTTTTAGTTTGATGATGCTGTGCAAACGGCTTCACAAGTTTCTTTTGATGCTCAGTGTATTATAAAGCTGTTGTTATAAAGCTCTCTGAAGTGCTTCACATCGTGCTTATATCATATTTGCATCATTGTCTTCTGATTTTAAGAATTAATATCTAACCTGCATAATTTTGCTGCAGACTGAAAATCCATTTATTTTTAAAATAAAATGATGTCCATGCTGAGATGATGGGTGTCATCTTTCAGTCTAAAATTCTCTTTAAATCTTCCATGTCCCCCAACAGCCATCTGCTTTTGCTGTTTTGCTGCTGATTTGTTTTTAAAAATAACAAGCGGAATACTGTAATTGTTTCGAAAAATCTTCAGACAGAAAAACTGTGTGCATGTACGACTTGGATGAAATTAATTGGATGAAACATTTTAGTAAATAATGGATGTATTAATCCAATATACTCATCCTGCCATATGAAGAACATATAGAATGTCCAGAAGGGGACCTAGATCTGAAGGCCACAAAATCTGCAACTGGCGAATCCATCCATCAAACTCAACACACAAGCAACAGGTCTAGCAAACAACATATAACTGAATAATGCACAGTGTTTGGCTCAATAGGGCCCTGGTTTTCATTTCTAAAAGACTCAATTATCATGCAGTGTACTTGATTGTCAACTGGACAGCACCTTCAGCACCTTGACTTCATGAATAAAACATCGTGTTGAATCCAGTGTCAGTGGATTCATGAACTTTTTAACAAACCTGACAGCAAACCCTGCAATGCAGGTCTGCACGAAATACCAGATGCGTTAAGCTGGCATTCAAACAACGTAAAGTTCATAGCACCTTCGGAAACCTGCTCATCTCTAACAGCATGTAGCACAGCACTGAGCGGTGAAGCGGTTTGGACTGATGCTCTCCTAGTGTAAATCAGTCATAATACGAAAGCTGTCCTGAGGATATGCCAACCAAATGCCCAGAATGCAACAGGATGGGATGCAAACCAACACTCTTAATGTAAAGCCACAAAAAGTAAACAAAGCATCAAAGTCTCCCCTACAGAAAATCTCCAGAATCTAACCACAACACCAGAATGCCCTGTTGTATAAATGTACAAAATTATGTCACTTTCGATGAATGTGTCGGCTGAAACGGAACAGCAGTCCTATTTATACTGCGTAGAGCAGGGCTATTCAACTCAACAGTCCTCAAGGGCCTGCACTGCTGATTTTCCAGCCTTCCTTCACCTGTGAGCCAGGCGTGAAGCCTCTGGCCAATCAGAATCAGTAATTACTAAACTAATTACCTGGGAGGACTGAAAACATGGCTTGGATTTTGAATCGAAGGCCTGAGTTGAATAGCCCTGGTGTAGAGGCTCTAACTAACTAAAAATAACCTTTATTTTCCTTCGCGTAATCAAAAATGTACCCATGCAAAGTCCCAGATCCAACACACAGCATTGTCAAATTTAATCTGAACTTCTTTTAGTTCTGTGCAGCAAGTTTTGTATGCATGTATATGTGTTGTTCGGGTATATATGGTGTGTATATATGGTATATGACTTTTACTGCATCATGCATGTACCAATCAGTGTAGTTAGAGTCATTTAAGCGGCAGGTGATGTCGTAGTTAAGAACCTTGTGACATTTATCAATGCTAAGCATGCAAAGTCAGACAGTTTTATCAAAGTCAGACAAAGAAAAGTTTAAACAATGATTTGAAACCCAAGGTCATTTTTTTTTTTATAAAAAAAGACTGGTTTTACTCACACACCATGACTGCAATTCAGTTTATTTATTAAGAATATTTTAGGACATTTAAAAAAAATTGTAATTATCAAAAAAACAAAACCATGGCATTCTGGATTTATAAAAAAATAATAAAGTACATTCACAGCTGTACACTGGAGGTTTGGGGGTGTTTCGGCCACTACGTGGGGGGGTCGTCCCCATGAATAGCTTTGTACTTCGCCATTTCCTCTGGGAAAACCTTTGCCAGCTCAGAAATCAGAAGACTTTTAAATTTCTGCAAGAAAATGTAAAAGAATGAATCAATTTCCAATTCATCTTATAGAGCGCCCTTTCTGCCATTACTGCTCCAACCATTAATACACGGGTGAACTCACGCAGTACACTGTGCAATCTTATCCGCAAAGGGCCGCTGTGTATGTGGGTTTTCATTGCAGCTCCCCAATTATTACTAATTAGAGGACTGATTGGCTGAGGAGTCCTCACACCCGGGATTAAACAGCTGACCTAAAGGTTACCCCAAAAACCTGCATCCACACTGACCCTTTGCGGATAAGACTGACCACCGCTGATGTAATACTACTAAAACAAATGTGTGCTGGCATATTAAATAAACATAATTACTGAATAAGAAGCATTTTCCACTCTCCTTTCACTTTTCCCTCTCAGAAATTTAAAGCAACTAACACTCATATCCAGTAGGGTGACATTTTATTATTATCATCATTATAACTTCAATTGTATAACACAGCTTTTACACAAAATGGAAACGAATAAGAACCACTGATTGCTGTGCAATCATCTAATCTTTCCTGCTGGATTGCTAAATTTGTCCTACTTACCGTCATGGTGTCAATTTTGCCTTTCACTTGCTCATTTTTCGCCAAGGCTCTTTCCAAACACTCCTTGGTGTACAGCTGAGGATTTCGACCTTGATCGATGTATCTGTGAGCCAAAATCACGTTATGTACGTCGAAGATTATCATCGTTAAGTTCTGCATGTTTGTTAACATGGAATTCAAATGACATCAGGCGGGATGCCGGTATTTCCGCCCCCACGTGTTGATATTCAGGATCTCCCGGTGTTCTGACAAAACATCCTACCTATCGAGCTTTTCTGCGCATGTGCAGTTCCACCGTTTTGGGATTATGGTTAAATTTTAGGGGTTATTGTTAAAGTATTGGTTTTTTGGGGGTTAGGGCTATCGATTATCACTACGGTAGGATGTTTTGATAAAGTAGGACGTTTTGTCAGAACGCCGGCTATATGATTGCTTCAATGAAATTTTCTGGAAACTCACTCGAAAGCTTCCAGAGGCACGTTGATATCATGCAGCTGCTGGCGACATTTGTCAATATCCTGCAATCCGGTTATCATGAAATTCCTGAAAAACAACAAGCCGTTCCAGTTATTCAATTCCTCAGCGCGCAGACGATATTAATCCTATTACAACAAGCGTAGGGACGCATAACAGTTGTGACGGTTTAGATAAGTACAATCGCACTGTCCCCAATTTAGGTAAGCTGGCTGTGAGATATTCAATTCGAGACGTCTGCATACGCATTTACGTATATGTAATAGTTTTATTACCTTACACATAGTCTGTAAGGTTTGCGAACTACCCCAACGCTGAATTTGCAACTGATTTAAGATTTATAATGGAATTATATGAATTTGCCGTAAGATTTCTTGCGTAAACTTGGGAGTCAGAAAGCGATTCACGCCCGACTCGTGAGAGTTGGTAAGACTGCAATCCCAGTAAACCAAGCGAACATACGTATAACCACCATGGTCGCTAAATTAAAGGCGTTATCAGCAATTGCTAAAGCTTTCTCCCGGTTGTAAACGCAAATAAATAAACAAACAAACCATGAACTGACAACTACGTAGGATTTAATGAAAAGGGTTGACCCGGTCTGGTAATTGCATACAGAAATCCAGTCAACCTGTTTAATTTTCAATAAACATACAATTTCTGGTTGAGTCCCGTCTGGCTGCTTGGCTGAAAGTCGCTAACGATGATTCCCAACTGCCGGATATTTTCCACAAATTTTTCCAGATGCTCCTCGAGGTTATCAAATTTTTCGGCCATTCTATCATTAATCAAAACCACTCACACAAAAACTAATACCGACAAAAATAAAACATACAACCCAAAACACAAAAGACTGTCAACACAACATAACTATCTTTGCGAGCTACCATACTCGGAAACTGGTTTCCGGCAGAAAAGTAACCAATCATACGCACGGATACTAGATTACCTTAGCAACGAATCAATTACGTACAACAGGATGCCGTAAATCGGTGTTCTTACTCTGATTCCCCACGAATATATTTCACAGCACTTGTCATCTACGGTGACTGTTGGTTTGGGATTTTTTTGTTTCCTTGCTCATTATTACGTAGCTCTTCGAACAAGCGTCGCATTTTGCTTCTACGTTACTAGGCAGCTACAAATAGCTCCCCTGCCTAGTTTGGTATAGGGCTCAAAACGACGTGTACGTATGCGTATTAATTGTCTTTAAACCATTTAATTGTACAAATGTTTTCGGCGGGACAGTGACATTGGTTACAGTTATTCCCAGTACTGAATACTTATGTAGAGTATGCTTGTCATATACCTCACTATGACAAGTATGATCGGTTTAACATGAATCCATCCATCCATCCATCCATTTAACATGAACTGCCCAAAAATGTATAAGAAAATTAATCTAAGCTTTCTAACCAATTTACCTTCAAAATTGTAATTCACGGCATTGCAGTAAATGTTGAAGAATGGTTGCATTTGGCTTACTACAGTTTAACACCTAGATTGTACTGTATTGATTCCATATTTTATAAGATTATTAATGTAGTCTACCGCCTTTATGGTACAGAACTAAGCTAACAGGTAAGGTAAACTGCCTAAGGGCGTCAGCTGTCCCATGTCAAACATTTCAACGCTTTCAATACATTTTAGTCATTGTTGTTTACTACGTGACGATGACGCCCGAATGTTCCCATTACGACTTTTATATGTCATTTCTGGTATTTGTCATCACATTTGGCATCACAACACTAGTCACCAGCATCCAAATTTACAAAACCAATATCTTGACGCGAAACCATGTTATTCATATACAAGGCAGTTTACATATAGACCTATTTTAATTTAATTGTAGTTTTACTCTTGAATCTGCAGAAAGTCTTTAGTAACCAATTATCTGAGGTTTATGGCATTACGGGTACCTGGAAGCCGAATAAACATAACGAATAGGGGGGTTTACTGTACAGGAGGTGGGGTTAACCCCGGAGACCATGCATGCAGCCAATAAACTGACTCTGAACTAACTCGATTGTCGTATCGCAGTATTGATGTGTATTTTAATTGCTATTTTACATATTATGAATTAAAAGCGTAGCATATTTACTTTAGCTGCAGTGTTTACTTTCTCCAATCTATTATTTGTAAGAAAATATTTTATAGTAAGCAGGATGCTAGAGAACTATACAGGTAATTATTAAGCTGTTGAAACGTATCACAATTTAACGAAAGAATGTAGCCGCTTAGAGTACTGCTTCCTGAATTTAAAATGCAAAATATACATATATCTGTACATATTGTATCATTTTATTGGCTGTAATCATAGGGTTTTAACTTTTCCATGTATTTTTGTACTATTCTTCGATTTATTAAATGTTGCTATTTTTTGAATATCACCGTAGCCTATGTAGGTTTGATAGTTGTGCATTTCATTTTAAGAGTTCACTTTTGAACTGTAGGAAATAGCATCTTGCATATGACGTAATTAAGCATCTGTACAAAGATGTTGATGCCAGCCTTACATCATTTTAATAATACAGACGTGGCAGAATTATTGTCATATTCATTTAGTCTTAGGTGCAAATTTTGCGTATCGATGCCATTAATTAGCCGTATTTAAGAAAACGACTGAAAGCGTTATGCCGAGTTTCTAACCAAGTACACACATGCGCACGACGCCGATGAATAACCTCTAATGTTTAATTAAATTCTTGACATTTATGGCGCTTATTAGAAGTGCAACACGAGTTTAAATGAAATCACCAAGAAGAATAAATATAAATATATATCGCAGGTAGCTCATAGGAAATGGACGACTGATCCGTAGAGAGCCAGCTCACGTTTTGCCTAGATTATTCTTTGTGTGTGTGTGTGTGTGTGTGTGTGTGTGTGTGTGTGTGTGCGTGAGTGCGCGCGCGTCTCTGTGCGCATGTGTGTCTATGTGTGTTTATTCATTCTGACCAGGTACCGGCGTCTCTCCTCGCTGAGGATTATCAGTCCGGCGCATTGCGAGCGGCTCCCAGTGTCGGAGCCCGGCAGCCTTCGCTCACATCAAACGGCTCTTCGCGAAACCCGATCGCCACCTCTCTTCGGATTAAGCGCCCATACGCTCGCGGCAGCCCTTGGAGCCGCTTTCTCACATTTTTAATTTCTTTTTTTTTCTTTTCTTATTTTTGTTGCATGTGTGGATACATGGTAACCGACTGCGGGATAAAATACAAGGGGCAGGATCAAGCGGGCTATAGTTGATATAAAAACGCATGATCACGGTGGACTAAGGTGTGATTTATCAAGGAAAAGGGTATAAATATCTGGAACGACAGCAACCTGTTTCGATTTTAAGGTTTAAATCTGCAAGCTGTGTGGAGAAAAAAAGTGGATCAGAGTCGGCAGATAAAGCGTGTCTGCAGTACGGAGCTGAGCTGTCAAAGCTGCAGCGACGCAGGACGGAGAATTACGGCTCCCAGACAGGAGAACCGCACGCATCTGCTAGATTTAACTCATTTATCCTGCGGGAGTTCTGTGTATGAGGAGCCGTTCCGGTCACCGTGCCCATTTCTTCCTAAGTCTAATGGCTTTTGTGTTCTTATCTTGACGTCCTATACGCCATGCATTGAATTCATGCCACTGCAAATCGCCATTCTTGTGGGGCTGCAGTAGGTGGAGAGTGTCCGCTTTCCCGTGTTCATATATAACACCAGCCTTAATTTTTATTGCTTTTTGTCTGTATTTCCATTGGAATAATAATGGCCACGCTGCTCCGCAAAATCGGTCTCATCCGCCTGCACGACCGAGACACGGAGGACCCGAAGCACCACCACCACCAGGGCTCCTTCAAGGGCACCAAGGGGAACCAGAAGAATAACATGAAGCACTGCAACACAAGCAGCGAAAGCAACATCCTCAACACGCCCGAAATAAAGGCGAAGCGATCGGAGCAGCCGAGCAAGGACACGTCGGGGAAGCAAGGCAAGGACGTGAAGGAGAAACAAGCAGGGGGCGGTAAGAGCTCCGGCGGCTCGCTGCCACCGCTGGCCCCGCACCGGCAGCACTGCACCCAGGTCCGGACCAGGAGGCTGATGAAGGAACTGCAGGAGATCAAGCGGTTGGGGGACAACTTCATTACGGTGGAGCTGGCCGATGACAACCTATTTGACTGGAATGTGAAGCTGCACCAGGTGGACAAGGATTCTGCCCTGTGGCAGGACATGAAAGAGACCAACACCGAGTATATCCTGCTCAACGTATCTTTCCCCGACAATTTCCCTTTCTCTCCGCCCTTCATGCGGGTGCTCACACCCAGGCTGGAGAACGGCTACGTCCTGGATGGAGGTGCCATCTGCATGGAACTGTTAACACCCCGCGGCTGGTCCAGCGCCTACACGGTAGAGGCGGTAATGAGGCAGTTCGCGGCGAGCCTGGTTAAGGGACAGGTGAGCTTCTTTCCATGGAGGTGTACGGGGCGTCCGCGAACCTCGCCGGGGGGGCGAAAATGTGCGGCTCAGCAAACGTCTGGCATTTTGCGGATCGGCCCATGTTGCACTCACTATACGATTATGTAATTCGGCAGAAAAAAAATGCAGCTTTCATGTAGCCGCCTATTTCATAATCCTTACCCGTTGAATGGTATGGGTCTGCAATTAAGGTATGATTTAGAAACTACCTAAAATCAGTACGCCAGTTATAAGACGCTAAAACCCCACTTGTTTTAAATGCTAAGAGGTATTATTTAAAGCCAAACCAACCAAAGACAGTATGCCTGAACGATACTCATGAATTAGATATTTTACTTGGCATCTTAAGCGAAGCCAAACTATATATATATAGTTTCGTGTTTGCATTTATAATGTTACTTTTTACATTTTACATCGACGTTTCTCCTGCGTTTCCTTCGACCTGCCGCGAGTCTCTGCAGTAATATAGCTGCAGTCCTGCAGGTCATTATTCACAAAACAACAAGCTGCAGTCCCAGCTTCACCAGCCAGGCATTTTAATAATTTATTTCCAAAATAAAGCCGTTTGAATATACCATTCCGGCCTGCTGATTTATACATGTGGCGCTGTGCCTCTATCAGGGCCCTGCAGTATGTCTGGATTGCTGCATTGCATCTTTCTCTGTGGGCTTTGGAATCCTTAACCGAGTGGCCTAACCCTCTGACACAGAGGTCATCTCTTCTGCTTGCGAGTCCTCTGGGGAATAGGTGTCCACTTGGCACATATACCATACCTTCTCCAGATCCCTGTCTCCATAACAACCACTATAATGTGTTGTTTCATTGCTTAGATTTCATACGGTCCAAGGCATACTTTGTACGAACAAAAAAAAGTCTTCACAGAGAATTTGTTACCATACAATTGCATAGATGTAGGCCACACTGAGATTAAAGCACTAATTTCTGAGAATCTGTAAGGCAAGCTAAAACGTCTCTCACTATTAGCATCAAGAGCACCTACAGAATGAACTGTGCAGATTTTTCTTGACACAATCTAACCCTTGAAGACAAAGACTATAGTATTGTAGAAAATAAAAAATATATAAATCTTTTCCTTCCAGTTTAGAGGGTTGCCTGATGCATTAAAATAGCTGCCAACACCCACATTTCTTTGAAATTTTCTAATAAGCATGCTGACAAGTGGTGTACATTGATTTATGAAACCTTGGAGCAGTTTCGTGGAATGAAACTGCAGTGCTGGCTTCCCTAACCTTGAATTCAAACAGAAGAGCGGAAATGAATATATTTTTAATCACGGTACCCTGTATTATTAAAACGGACTTGTTTGTAGCTCTGCATCAGCACCGGTTTCCAGTTTGTCGTCCTACTGAATGATGCTAAGACTCCGTGATTTCAAACATGGCATCTAGGAAATGATATTATCATATAAAACCAGGATGACTATGTGATTATTTGCATGTAAAAGTGTCGGATGTCATCTGGCTCGGTGTTTTGGGGTTCTTTCAGAGGCTTTTATGAAGGCATGAACTAAATCTACCTGAATTAGATCCAGCATCCTGTTTGAAGGCACTGTTAGGTCTGACATAGGCAGTGAGACTTTTGGCATTTTCTGCGGATGAGGAGGAATCAAGTGTATAGCTCAGCTCTCTTATCAAGGTCGTCTATAAAGACGTACAATTTCCAGCCTGTGTTTTTGCAGAGTTATAACAAAATCATGATGTATGCCATTTGAGGCATAGGTGTGGCTGTGCATTGGGGCATTTTTGAAACGTCCATCCACTTTTTCTTTCAGTTCAGGACCACTGCCATATGCACAGTGTTAGACATCAAATGTTTGTCTACGATGCTAAGTAGGACAGTAAGAGGCCTGGCAGCTCGGAATTCAGGCCCCAGTGGAGCCACTGGAGAGAGACTGGAGACTGGAATCACTCTAGTAGTATCCAGCTATTTAAAAGGGCAATGCTGGATAGTACTACCAGCTAAGCAAGTAAAATGTAATAAAGAAAATGGAAATATATTATGTGTATGACAATATTTATCCCTGGTTAGTTTGATTCCAAATCTATTACCTGGGGCCTGAATTCACAGCTCTTTTCCTATGGAAAGTGTAACAAGCTGTTGAAGGTTAGCAGAAATATGGAAAGCGGCGATGGGTCAGAGTAGATCTGTTTGAAATCCCTCATGTCTTTCTGTAGCACTGCTGATGGCCAGTGTTGCCGGGAGACAGCGGCCACCGAATCATGGGTGTCCTCTCGGCCAACGAGTCACTGGCCTCGAAACAGTAGCTGGAGCTGCTCTCCAGTGAGCGGCGCGCTCCATGTTTTTTTCTGGCCCATTAAACTGCAGCCTGCCTTGGCTTGACCTGGGGCGACTGCGGACTATTTTTGTCTCTCTGGTTGCATTAAGGCTGGAACAACCCAAGTTCTTTGCCATTCATACCCACCAGTGGAGCGAAGAAATGTTTCCATCATAGTTTGAGGGAAAGTGTAGAAGTTACATAGAGCATGAAAGTCATTGATAAGATGGCATTCAATGCCACAGAAAAGCTCCACGGTATTTTGTACTCTGTAATGTTCACTTAAGACAAAATGTCACAATATCAGGGACAAAAAGAGACTCATTTCGATGGATATTCCACAAAACAGACAGACAGACAAACAGATAGAGAGATATTCACAGAAGGTAATGGGGAGTGATGTCTAATGCCGGCACTTAACTGGATCTCGTAACGGACCTAATAAATTCAAGGAGAAATTTGCCATCACCTGCTCCTTGGCCTTCCACTGGCGACCCAACATTGTAGCGTTATTTTGCCCATAGTGGGACAGTGAGAAACCATGGGTCAGCTGGGGGAAGCCTCAGCTTTTTGCCCACAAAACCAAGGCTGCCCCAAGCGTAGAGCTTCTGCAGGAAAAGATCAGGTGTGTGTTTGGGGGAAGCAGGGGGAGGGGATCGAATGACAGAATTGTGTAAGAGCTCCCTCTCTTGGGCGGAAGTGACATTAATAAGAAAGTATTATTAATGACCGCAAGTAGAATTATTGAATTTCCAGCAGCATGTTTGATCCAAAGCTGATGCTCGGCTGGGAGAATCACAGCGGTTCTGCCTGATGAGATAAAAAGGTGGCTGTCAGTGTAGGACTGGGATCTGGACCTTCGTACAGCACGAGTTTACGCCACATTCTGACAGGCAGTTACTTTTAACTAATTACCTCGGCTGCTTACTTGAAAGCCAATTATCCGTTGGGCCTGTTAGCCTTTAACTCTGATGGAGGTGACTGGCGTCTGCATGCATCTGTGAAGGTCGGCCCGTTCCCACGGAAACCCCGCCCCAGGGGGCCCCCCCCCCCCCCCACCCCCCGGGGGGGAGGATGGACCCAGGGAGTTCACCAAGGGAGTTGGGGTGGAGGTGATGAACGAAAACGAAGAAGAGCAGTGAACCTGAGGTGGGGGGGTAAATGACTTGGGTGGGGGCGATGGGCCTGAGTGGTTCGGTACAATCTCAGTCACAGAACTGAGGCCAGTGGGCCTCCATGTTCCTCCATCAGAGTCCACCCAGCTGGAAGGATGTCATGAATGAGGGTGGTGAGGGGGTGTGTGGCTTGTATCTGCAGCAGTGTAGCCAGCATCCCAGTTGCCAGTCTGCCTGTGGTGTGGTAAGCGATGCCCAGCCTGCTGCCAGCTGGATACGGCACATCCTGAGCAGCGTGTGGGGACTCCACTCACGCCGCATGCAGGTGCCAGCAGACAGTGGGGCCCAGGGCCCCCAGAAGCCCATCCCCATGCGGCCTTCTGTCAGACGTGCTTGTTCAGCCCCCCCCCCCACAGATACTTGCACCGCCTAGCTTTCCAATGGCCTCCCAGCGCACAGCGGCAGGGTGGGGGATGCAGTCCGCCTTGGAACCCGTCCTCCAGGCAGTCTCGGCTGTGACGCTCCTTAATTGCATTGGTATACCTGCCTGGCGGGTGGCGCGCTCCATAGAATACGGCCCCCTGCCCACACGTCCTCCTCGCTGCATTTGGGGGAAAATCTTGTTTTTCTTTCCTGAGTGTTCAGTACAAACACAATTATTTTCACATCTTTTTAAAAATGATTTTTGGCTCAGAGTATGATGTGGGGGAAAAGAATACGTTCTTTGGGGGGGGTGCTACATGCGTCCTGTTTCAGCCCTGGGGGTCGCTGCGGCGCCACTCTCCAGGGCGGAGATCTCCTTGCTGCGTCCCCTGTGCCCGCTTACTGTGGGTCACTTGGATGGACTCGCTGTCTGTCACCCGCCAGTCTCCCGCAATACAATCTGCGATCAGTCTTTCCCTATTGTCACTGTCCTGAAATGCAGTGTCTGCCATCCCCCCTCCAGATATCAACGAATGCCTGAGCCCAGGCGTGTGTGTCCATGGGAGGTGTGTCAACAAGGATGGCTCATACGAATGCATCTGCAACGCGGGCTTCGTGGCCGGCCTGGAAAGCAAGAGCTGCCGAGGTAGCGATGGAGCGTCTGAGGGCTGAGGCGGCGTGTCCGTCATGGCATTGAAGATACCTGTCTTTACTGCCAGAATTCCTCCATCAAGCTCTTGCTTATTGATTTAGGAAACTTATTTTAAACTCCCGTCTGACCCTTGCAGTGTATTTGCGAAGGAAATGGGGAATTATTTTTCACATTGAGGCTAGAGGGAGAATAATCTTTACTAAGTGTTTCTTGTTTATTACTTCCTCTCTCACTCCCCCTGTCTGTCGCTGCCGACCCCTCCAGACAAGGACGAATGCCTGCTCCCAGAAATCTGCCCCCAGGGCAGGTGCATCAACCTGGAGGGCTCCTATAGGTGCAGCTGTGACCTGGGGTACCAGACCAGCCCTGATGGCAAAGCATGCCAAGGTAAGACAGCGGCACGATCGTCGCGAAATGCATCTGCTGTGTCGGGCACTTGCCTGACTTCCTGTTTTCCTGTTGCGTCACCCCCCCACAGACATTGATGAGTGTGCGACGCGGAGTGTGTGCCCAGCTGGCATATGCAAAAACACGCTAGGCTCTTACCAGTGCACCCACTGTGGGCCAGGCTTCACGCCCTCAGCGGATGGCCTCGTGTGTGAAGGTACAGTGGGCCAACATCGGCTTCACCTTCGAGGCGATAGTTTCTGTAGACCTCACTTATAGTGAGCCATTCACGGCTTTTGGGCTTACATCTGGCACATGAGGCTCATGCCCGGGCTTGAGCAGGTCAGTCACCATGAGCTACGACCGCAAATGCTAGTAGCATGGAGGTCAAGTGCATGAGGTTCAGGTTGAGAAGAATCCAAGAGCTCGGCTTGGTCATGCATCTTGATGAACGTACCTGAACATTCCCGCTTTGCCACAGACATTGACGAGTGCCTCACGGACGTCTGCCCGAATGGGATCTGCTTGAACTCTGAGGGCTGGTACTCCTGCATCTCCTGCCCCTCGGGGTACACGGTGTCTGCAGACCGGACGGTGTGTGAAGGTCAGTGCTCTCCTAGGTCTGGGGTGGACTGGAAAAGAGTGGGTCTCCGTCTACCACCATGAGGCTGTTTTGATGCGTGAGCGTCCAATGCCAGCCCTCCTCTCCCCCAAACTCCATCGCCCACTGCTCCTCCATGACCCCCTACAGATGTTGACGAGTGCCAGGTCCCTGGGATGTGCCCTGCGGGCATCTGCGTCAACACAGAGGGCTCCTACTCCTGTGAGGGCTGCGCAGATGGCTACACGGTGTCGGCAGACGGACACAGCTGTGATGGTAACTAGTGATGGGGTCACGGGGGAGAGGAACTCAAATATATCTTTGAGTTTCGGCATCGAATTCGGCCTGATCTGATTAGGGTATAAACAACAGCGCAGTATGGCCACTGCTAGTGCTTAGCCTGCGTTGGCAATCGACGTAGCTACTAAATAACTTTGAGTGACTGGAGATGGAGATCGGAAATATGACGTCTGTCGGCAGATGGGCCCCAGGAGTCTGTGCTCCCACATGCCGGCAGAATTAGTTTATCTTAATAAGAAAATTGCCGAAATCGAAGGCAGCTACTTGTCAGCTACTTGGCTGGGGACCCCCGTCCCCCCTGGACAGAACCTGCGTGCTCTTGCTGACTATCTGCATGACTCCACCCCACCTCCTGGGTTGTAAACAGATTTGAGGACGTCAGCCGACAGTTATGCGGTCCTGCGGGGCTTCATACCCCATCCTGGAAGATTCCTGGAAAAACAGAACATAATCCTTCATAATCTTCTATACAAAATGTTTCCATATTTCAATTAAGAGCACAGTGATTCACAGTGATTTGTGGCCAATATAGCTGGACTTTCTCCCAATGACCTAGACTTCTTAATCACTTCTGCAACTCACTAACAAACTGTCCGTGACGACCTTTGCACTTATTTTGTCAGATGAGAACTTTTGATTCCTAACTTGTTGGCAGAGGAGAGGTGCCTCTCGATGATTCGCGATGTCTGGCCTCGGACCAGTACATGTGTCCTTTACGTTTACTGGTCGATTTCCATCCTGTTCTCCATGGGAGCTGTCTCTGTCCCACTGGGCAAGGACAACAGTTCACAACTCTCTGTACAGGGAACTGGCTGGCTGGTTCCTGACAGGACAGGACCAGACATCAAGAGTCTCCCCGCTCACTGTGCTGAGTTAGCCAGCTCATATGGCACCGCATAGCTCGCATCAAAAAACCCAGACATGCTGAGAATCTGGGCTGTTCTCTAGAGGCGTCGCCATGAAAACACAGACTAATGGGTCGGCTTGGACGTGATCAAACGCAGGAGAAAGAAGTTCTTTATGAGAGCTGTCAGGTCAGGCCGCCTAACAAACCAGCGCTGATTAATAAACGTGGCAAACTTCACAGTTTGTCTCTCTGGGGAGTAGGTATGTGGCAACGGGGAGTGTCTCCCCTCTGTGGAAATGTTTTGGGGAGGGGTGGGGGGGCTGGTATACAGGTGCAAAGGTGTCTGAATCATGAGATGACATCTCATCTGCGATGTTGCGGTTCCAGAAAAGCCCCCTTCCTGGCTTACCCCCCCCCCCCGGCCTGCTGCCACTAAAAATATTGGAATTTAATTATCCTATAAATCAGATGCCTGGTATATTTTTGTAGTGTGTTTTCTTTTTTTGGGGGGGGGGATAGGGGTGGCGAGGGTTATGGTTTACTACCTGCCGCTACACAGGTTTACTGTAACTATGGCACATTCCCGGACAGCAGAGGTAGTGGGCTGACTCATTCCCGGACAGCAGAGGTAGCGGGCTGACTCATTCCCGGACAGCAGAGGTAGCGGGCTGACTCATTCCCGGACAGTAGAGGTAGCGGGCTGACTCATTCCCGGACAGCAGAGGTAGCGGGCTGACTCATTCCCGGACAGCAGAGGTAGCGGGCTGACTCATT
>JABFDZ020000050.1:5400099-5420975 GCA_019775955.2 Pollimyrus isidori | reverse complement strand
CCCCCCCCCCCCCCCCCCCCCCCCCCCCCCCCCCCCCCCCCCCCCCCCCCCCCCCCCCCCCCCCCCCCCCCCATCGATTTCAGCTACCAGTGTGGCACTAATCACCAAGCATCCTAAAATCTGGTACTGCCCAGGCATCAGAAGCTACACCCCCGTGATTTTCTAATTTTGGTCACAGTAAAGAAAGAGTCCAAAAACCAACCGGCTGCGTGAATGCATCCTGCGGTGAGGTACCTTATGGTGGGGCTCAATTTTCAGGAGCAAGGGGGGAATCATGCTGACAGCTTCCTGCCGGCTGATATTTCCCTGGGGAAGGACATTAAATATCACTCATCACCATGCACAGGTGTGTATTCAGCTCAGTGTACGAGAAATCAACATTGTCTGATATACAAATTCTGAAGACTATTCCAGAAATTGGCCATAGCATCTATAAACTGATAAAGTAAATGGCTTAATGTTACTGTAAATAGTTACAGTGCAGGTATTTCTTAAAAATGCTGCAGCATAATGAATATTTATTTTGTTATGCTTTGTATTTTTTCCTGAGACAATGTTTGTGCTGCACAGTTCTAATATGAAGCTGAAATCTGCCCACGTGAACACAGTACAGATCAGGTACAGTTCATTTTCTAAATGTACATCTTTATGGATATTTATTTTTCTTAACTTGTGATTTATTTTATTTTGATTTACTTTTAAGTAAATTTAAATTTTTAATCAGTAGGTTACAGCAGGATTAACAGAGACTTTTCATTTAAGAGTCGTACTTTGTTTGGTAAACGACTTAATTAAAGAAAAAAAGAAGCAATTTATGCCTGGTTCCTTCTATGAATCAAAAACGTACTGAACCATGAGTTTTGTGTACTGTTACACCGCTATAAGATACTTACCGATTCCGTTTCGCTGACCAGGAACTGGTGGAATTTTTCCAGAAGGGGTGACTTGCGGATGATCTTCCTGCTCATGTTGGTGTGCCATGCCAGCTCATCCGGGTACCTGGATAAGAAAATGAGGTCACATCTCTGCCACTGTCCCCAAACACCTACACCGCGAAAGCGGCTTGCATTGGCCCTCTCACCAGCTTAGAGGCTGAGGGGCTTCGATTCTCTGCCCATCGATTTCAAGGTCCAGGATCTCTTTGAAATACTTCTCCTTTAAGCAATGGAGGATTTCCTTAGCATGGCTTAAAAAAAGATACAGGGTTTGTGTTACATATAAAAGGCACACCATAAATCACCTGCTCCAGTATCTACACAAAAAGCTAACATCTATCAGGCACCCCCATCTAAGAGATAATCGCTGAAAGTTTTGCACAAGCAGGAATGTCCAAATCAGTGAGCATCAATGTTGGGCTGGAGTGTTGTCAGTTCACTTTTGTAAAACACGCAAACCACAACACAAAAAGCCAAGAGCTCCAGGGTGTTAACAGTCAAGCAAACGCCCACAAAAACAATATCTGCAATATTTGGTTAATAACTTATATTTGGTTGATATAGCTTAACGATTTACCTTTTATAACCTGTTATTCTAATAGTCGCCGGGAGGGGCTCCCGCATCGTGTCCATAAACTGCTGAAACTCTCCTTCGGGAACGATCTTCTGCTCTTGGTAGTAGTGTTCAAAGAGTTTGTTCTCCTTTATTATCTCCGAGTAGCCGGCACCCCAGGCCTAATCACAGGCAACACAAACTCATCTCAGGACGGTATGTGTAGTAGCACTTCCACGCTACTAGATGACCAAACTACAAAGCCATGAAGCCATCCTGCAGCCGTACTTTAAAAAACGGCTCAATTTCACTGTTGAATGACAGATTACTTAACTATCAGCTGGATCATGATAGTAACAAAACTAGTATAACTTTAATTCGCTAGTCGGTTAGGCAGCTGCTTAATAATTAGAAAAGACAGCGGGGCATGTCACTATATTAATTAGCTATCAATTTCGTTATGTTACCTTCTGAAAAAGTACCAGGCTTAATCAAACATATACTGATTGTCTTTAATTTATAAACATAGTAAAAATGATAACTCTACAGAAATTAAATGCACTGATCGGATGGCCAGGCTAATTTTTGTGGATTTAAAACATCACGCCGCAAACTTACAGCACTGTCTCTGTCTTTTCCATCACTTTTCCCGTCTCTGTCCTGTTGATTTTTCTGTCGGTTTCTATTTCTTCTGCCCATCTCTGCCGCAGAGAGCACTACCTGGCCAAAAAAACTACGTCGTTTTATGTTCAGTACTCTAGCTAAGGATATTGGTTTCCGTACCAGTTTCATACACCGTTACCACGACAAGCCAGAGGTGCAACAACTCATGTGCAGAACACTCACACCACTGGGTCCTTCGCTCAAAGCCCTCGGGGTTACTATCGTGCTGCCTGAAACAAATTGTAATCCAGAGGTCCACACGACAATTACATCGTTTACAGTTAAACGTTTTGATGGCTTTTAAAACGTGTAAAGCTTCTCACCAGTTCACTGACGTTATTATTCTTTTTTTTTGTCCAATCAGGCATTGGTGTAGACATCTAAAACGCAGGTATAATTTGTTTTATACGGACGTATACATATTAAAGTTGTTTTGATGCAATGTGTGTTGCACGTCAGTGTTTTAAAATCTTGGTTGCACAGATATTTTTAACACTATTGCTTATTATCATACTCGCCACGCCTAATCCTGCATAAATGACAAACCAACAAATTTCGATTGGCTAACGGGGGGGTCTTGCGAGGATCTGTTGGCCGTTTTGTCCCGAGTCTCGGCGAGAGTCGGAAATCCATATTTGTCAGAATTTATTTACTTAAGCTCGTTGAATGAACACTGCAGCAGTTTTGAGTTTTTATTGCGGCTCTCCACCTCCCTTACATCTTCACAAAAACTGATCACTGACATGCACCGTGCGTTGTGTCTATAGCTGAACTTGCATTTGCTTTACTTCACTATTCATTCTGCGAGTGACATGATGAGCCTGCTGCAGGGTCTGCTCGTCTCCGAAGCCGAGGAGATGCGCCTCCTCGACCTGATGTCCTACATGATGTTCCTCATGGCGGCCGTAACTTATTTCGCTCTGCTTTTCGAGGACGTACCCTATGGCAGGTACGCCAGCAGAAAGTTTGGCTTTCCCGTGGGCGCCAAGTTCGCGTGGTTTGTTCAGGAGCTGCCTGCGCTCCTGATCCCTCTCTGCCTGTTGTTCGGAACGTCCGCCTCCAAACTGCGCCATCTACCCAACCGTTTGCTGCTTGTCATGTACTTCTGCCACTACATACAAAGGTGAGAATAAACGTAAAAATCAAGCAGATGGGTTTTCATCAAGTATTCAAGTTGCAGTACCAATAAAAATAAGGTGTTTTGTTTTTATAAGGAGTCGTATTGTTGCAGGTAACTTAATTATTGCTGACAATTCTCTTTTAAAGTAGGACCCTTCGGAAAGATGTGAATGGTAACGCTGTCTTGACTCCGCAGGTGTCTCATATACCCGTTTTTAATCCGAGGGGGGAAAGGGACCCCCTTCGTATCCTTCGTACTCGCCTTTGTTTTCTGCGTGTACAACGGGTATCTCCAAGGTAGATATCTGAGCCACTATGCAGATTACCCGGCAGGCTGGGTTTCACACCCCGCCTTTGTCTCAGGTACGTAGGTGTGTGCAGGCAACTGAGCTTCGTATTAAAATAATTTATTAGCATGTAAATGTGGATGGTTGTGTTCAGTAATACAGTCCCACAAGACCCCTGTAATAGCAGAATGAGTTACAGCAGCGCCCCACCTGGCAGAATGTTTTTGTTTCGACCCATCCTTAATCAGGTTTATATGGCCCTTAATAGGCTAAAGCCGGTTTCAGACTGAACGCGGCGTACACTACGTAGAATCTTTTTGAATGCGCACTATACGTCGTCGCTACTGACCGCGAGCCAAAATAATAGGAGAGAGTTTTGAAAACCACGCCCACTTTGCTCAGAAGCCTCGCGGCGAGCACAGCGCATGCCGCGTTCGGTCTGTAACCAGCTTTAGCCTATTAAGGACCATATAACCCTGATTAAGGTAGGGTTGGAATGAAAACAATCCGGCAGGTGGATCGCCAGGAACAGGATTGAGAACCACTGGGTTACAGCATCATTTGTTTAGATGTTTGGACCATTTAATATTTTCATATTTTGTGTTAAGAACTTCGTATATTTTTAGGATCCATAATGTGGCTGGTGGGGTTTCTGATAAACCTGCATTCGGATCACATCCTCAGGAATCTTCGGAAACCTGGGGAGACAGGCTACAAGATCCCACTTGGTAACATCTGAAAACTCGCACCCTGATGCGAGCTGATGCTGTTTAAAGCATTAAAAAGAAAAAAAAAAACGTTTATCCACTGTATCCTTCACCGTCCCTTTGCAAACATCTGATGTGCTCGTGAAGCGGTGGTCCGAAGGAACTTTAAACAGAATTTTAATTATCATTCAAGGCCTTGTGTTAATTATTCTCAAGACCCGTGTGCACACTGCAAGTCAAGTCTAGTTAAAAATCTTTATTGTCATAGCATAGAACAATGAAACAGGGCAGCTTATCCCAAACAATGTAGGACAATACCAATATAAAACATGAGATTAAATTGTAAAATGACAGGCAGTTTTAATTATTGGTGACCTCATCGCCAGCCTGTACGTTGGAGCCCCATGGAGGGGGGGAGGGGGGTGACCGAGGTTCGTGTGTCCGTCCTGCAGGAGGCCTCTTTGAGTATGTGTCGGGGGCCAACTTCCTGGGCGAGATCGTGGAGTGGGCGGGGTTTGCCTGTGCCGGCTGCTCCGTTCACAGCGCGGCGTTCGCCGTCTTCACACTGGTGGTGCTGTCCAGCCGGGCCACGGCCCATCACAGGTGAGACTCGCCCAGCGGCTTGGCTCACCTGCCAAGAGCTAAAAGGTGTATCTGTGTCCAGTCTGCTTCAGGCTCATTTGCTGATTCTGCGTAATACTGCACGTGTTTGAATGACTTAATGATGATGATCAGGAGGCACATTGACTCAGAACTCTGGAGGAACATCGGAGGGGCACGGACAGTGGTGTGGTCTGGAGAAGGGGGTGTGCTGTAAATTTAGCCCCTACATTTTTTAGCGGCCTACATAGCAAAAGAAAAAAACTTCCCCGTTATTAATAGTGACGGTCTTGCATATTTAGTTCCCACTAGAAATGCACTGTACTATTTACATCTGCTGCCTGACTTCATTCAGGGATCATTATGATATGAACAAACCAGAGATGCAGATTTTGCAAATCTGTCTGGCTCACAGATTACTGTGACTCAACTGCATAATGCGTACATTTTGTTAGTCCATGGGGAAAGTATATTATTTTGCAAACGGTGTCTTAGAATATTTAATCTGCAACAGATAGCAAAGGCCAAAGAGTGACACAATTATAAAACTAAAATGATTTGTCAGTGACAGTTTGCGGAAGTCACTGGTGGTACAAAGGCCCATTTGTATAATGAATAGTAATGAATAGTAGATTCATTTAACATGAAGCCAGCGCCTTTTCAGTAAGAGGTATATTTATTTTTGCAAGTTTATTTATACTTTATTTTACCAGGTAAATTAACTGAAAACCAGTTCTCACTGCTTTAAATGCTGTGACCACCTAATGAGATGTGGGTGTGTGCCGTATACCTGCGTATACCCTGGACTACACTGCTGGGCACAGATACTTTACAGGGGCT
The DNA here is from genome assembly GCA_019775955.2 of Pollimyrus isidori. Classification (NCBI taxonomy): domain Eukaryota; kingdom Metazoa; phylum Chordata; class Actinopteri; order Osteoglossiformes; family Mormyridae; genus Pollimyrus; species Pollimyrus isidori. The sequence continues at coordinate 5,415,271 of JABFDZ020000050.1, read as the reverse complement.
CTCGAGCACATAAAATTGTAAATAAAATTTGGTGGGGGTGGCCCAAGGTGACATCAAAGGGCCCAGAATTTCCTGGTACACCCCAGATTGGCTTCACGTCTCCCCATGTGGTCCTGGGGTTTACTTGTGGGTTCTCCCACAACTCAAAACCATGCTGAGGTGAACTGGAGTTGCCAGATTATCCCTAGGTGTATGGGCATGTGTGTGTGTGACCGTGTGTGTGTCCTGCGATGCCCTAGGCTATTCCCCAACTTGCACCCACTGTGTTTAGGATGGGCTCCGGACCCCCATTCACCCTGAGCAGGACAAAGCAATATAGCAAATGAATGAAAAATAATCATCATTATTACCATTTGCACACATCGGTAAATTTGCAGTTTCAGAAGTCAGCATGACCTTGAAAGCATGAAAACTTTGTGATGTTTATCTAAACCAGGGTTATTCAAATCACGGTCCTTGAGATCCGGGCGCTGCTGGTTTTCCAGTCTTCTTTTACCTGTCAGTCAGGTGTGAAGCCTCTGACCAATCAGAATCAGTTATTATTAAACTAACTACCTGGGAGAATTGAAAACAAGGCCTGGATTTGAGGTCCAGATTTAAAGAACCCTGATATAAATTGTATACAAGTATGTGGTCCCTGTGAGGATTAATGGACTGTTTCCTCTTCTTTCCAGATGGTACTTGGAAAAATTTGAAGATTACCCGAAAGGCAGAAAAGCTTTAGTGCCTTTTTTGTACTGAGGTGTAAAGTAAAATATGGGTGTATTAATGTGATACAGCCCTGGGTAATTGAACATTAATCAAAACTGACATTCAGAATCTATAATCAGCATAATATTGAACACGTCGGTTATTTAGTTTTTTTATTATTATTATTCTAATACTTCAAATAATCTGTCTATTTTCCTCAGTGTTTGTTCATGTGCTCTCCCCTCAAAAACATACTACCTCATGTGGTGTCACGTGACTCCGTCCAGTCTGCAACATGGAAGCAGCATGGAGGAGATGCGGTCCGACTGAGTAACTCGAGCAGCTTGTATCAAAGGAAAATGTTGTGTCCATCCTTTGGCCACATTGTGGCTTCATTGAAGACGACGCCAAATAAACAATAAACGTATTGTTTATTTCACATATTGTAATCAAGTAGTTTGCTTACAGTGTTCATTTTGGGTATTTCTATGCATGGGGAAAAAATTATGGTAATTCTTTTCTTTACTTGCCTACTTAGCCTTGCAGTAACCCTTCTGCTTCTGGCTAGCTGCCTGAGGCTAATGCTGCATGCGCAGAAAACATGACAGGAAAAAGAAAGTAATTTTGTCTAAATCACAAATATAACCTCATCAAAGTTTATCATAAACTGTCAAAGACGAGACAAAGAGATGCAGTAGTGAAACTACAACAAGCTATATTTTATGTAGGCCTACGGAATTGTACTGTATTATAGCGCCGCTATTCTCAAACTGAGCGTCGCTGGAAGTTCAGGAGGTGTCACGAAGCAGATACCTCGAGACCGGGTTCGATGTGCGAAACCGCTGTTCCTGTGTTCCGTGTACATTTTGTGTGCTTTATCTACAGTACATTTAGGGATACAGTAATTGTGAGCCCTAAGAAAGTAAGCAGTGATAGCAGAAAACCAAAGAGTAATGAATTGATGTTTGTATATGTATGGTCAGGTTGATGGCCTGCTTTTGGCTGGTACTTGTGACTAGTGACATGGTATATTGCAACAGCAACGAAGGGTTTTCATCATCATCATTGAGAGTACCCATAGAACTTAAAAAGGAAATTATAGCGAGACTTGAAGGTGGTGCACATGTGTCTGCTTATAGGATTGTCATTTGTTTACTGTATATCACTGTTGTACTGTATGTGTGATTTTTTTTTTCCGGGTGTGTATTAGTTTTATTTTGATTGTCATTGCTTTTTATCATTAGCTAGATAAGTTGCTGTAACGGTATACAGTTTTTTATCGTCAAAATTAAATTAGGTGGTCAAGTTGATTTTTCTGGAGGAAAATTAATCGTTTAGATTAATCAACCAATCGATACAATAGTCTGTAGACTAATCGATAAAACAATGGCTGTTGCTGGCAGCCCTAATGGTAGTCCAGAGACAAAGAAAAAGAAAGAATATGAGCTATAATTTCACCTGGACAGACGTGATCAGTATAAACTGTTTGTTTTATTTGCATGAAATGCAAACTATTTATTTTCTACTTTTTTTTTTTTTTAGGGACCTTCCATTTTCATTAAAACTGGAACGTGACCTCATAAGCAGTTTTCATTACAAGCAATTTGTGTTTTGAATGTCAGTTGTTCAACATATTCAATGAATAAGCATAAATTGCTGATCTGTTCATTTTCCTTTGATTATTTTAAAATCATAAACATTGTACATGTACATCTTTCAACAAAATAGTTGGACATATTTAAAATACAAACCTTGTCGATGAAATATGAAGGCAAAAAAAAATCGTTCATTTATCATAGTTCATAAATTATCAATTAATCTTCATTGATTTGAGTATGTGCTCTTGACTCCTGTGAGTTCTTGCTTTATTTCCTTTATTATGGACAACCAATCTGCTTTGGTCAGTTCATATAATTTGGTTGTTTAAATTACATGCCCTGTAAGCGCTGGACTGCGTGCCCTTTTTTACATCTGAATACCTTTATTTAAACGATGCAGATTACGTGTACAATTTCAGTTTGTGTATTGCATGCTGTTTGCATTATTTAATCGGCCTATTTAAAATACAAAAAATAAAGGTTTCTCTGGTAAAACTCTCTTTGGTAAAACGTATTTATAAAATGTTTAAGAAACCTCTTCACCTTAAAAAGGTTTAAAAAAATCTCACGAAAAGGTTACACGTTCTTAAATATATTTTTATAGGTTATCAATCTTAGATGACAGGGGGGGGAATCGGGCTTGGATTTTTATATTATCAGGATCTCCCGAGAAATCCGAAATTCATGGTGCAGAGAAGGAAGGCCTCCCCTGGTGTGGAGGAGGGGGGCACATGAGTGTATGGGGTGTGCTATGCTTCCACCCCAGCTTGCAAGAGGCGATAAACTCAATCTGCCCTCACACTCAAGGACACGGGTGCGTATTAATGACATTAAATCACGTGCGGGGCGGTGGGAAGACGTGAGGCTCCGGTAACCTCCACATTCGCGGTATTTGTTCTTCCCTTCGCTCCGGTTGCCATTGCGGTATCATCTCATCAATCAGCGCTGCAAATCTAGTGCAAAATAGGGGCTTCGTTTGCATTTTATTGTCATAATGCATGTTTTTCTTACTGGCAAAATATCAGTAATTTAATATCCAGTGAATTCATGTGGCTTATGAATGGTATGAAAGCAAAAAAAATACATAATAGTTTTTTTTTAATAACCTTACCGAAAAGCAGAATTTTACCCGTTATTTGAAGGGGAGTTACACGTTTGTGTCTGCGGTCACAGAATAGGCTGTACTTAAAGAGGTAAATGTGAAAAGTGAATACTGGAATGTCATCATCCGACATATAGGCCTAGTCCATATACTTACCTATGAAATAAAACTATTATCAGCTTCTATAAAATTCAGGAAATAATCTATCCCTGAACATCCTGTACTGAACAGGCCCATAGAAGACGCGTGGTTGATTTATGAGTCATTTGGGAGGGCGGGATAATTGATTTGGGATCTTAAACCTAGCTGTTTTAATTACATTCAGCACTTGTTCCCAGGTCTTCCGTTTGTGATTTCTGGTCCATATAGTTTTATACAATTTGCAACGTGGAATTCAATGACTAGATTGCTATCTTAGCATCCTTACATGGAATTTTTAGTTGACTGTATCTGTATGTATTTGATTTGTCACACGGGGCATAACCAGCTATGATCGTAAAAGTACAGGTATCTCCTAGGCGCATACATCTACACAGAAACGGAAATTACACACTGATAGACTTTACCGGATACAAGCATTTATCTAGACGAAATACCAATTTCAAACTAAACTGGAATCAGCATTAATGAAAAAAATAATGTGCCCTATTTTAGAGCGAAAGAATGTTCAATCAAGAGAAAGCCGTTTCTTACGCCGTGCAACCGAAAATTAATCACATCGTAAGGAAGTAACGGGGTGGTTCAGAGGGCAGTCTATATTGTTTAGGTTAACCGACATCTCTAAATTGTTCACAGTGTAGGCTATGTCTCTGGTAAATGGTTGTTTGTGTGGTAAAATAATCATTTACATATCCACGTCCAAATGCTCCAGAAATTACATTATGACCTTTGGTTTGTGCTCTTTAGTTCAGGTCAGAGCGCTTTATCAAAAGATGACTGCGTATTGCCTGCCCAGTTTGAGCGCACTCGACACTTAATTTGTCAGGCATTTGAGCATGTGATTGCATTTCACACTATACCTTTCCAGCCTTTCCCTGGGATATTCAAAATTCAAGCTGTGTATGTTATTCATATTTAGAGGTTATGAATTTATCAATGTCAAACCTTTGCCAAATCTTAAAGTCAAAATTGACCAAAAGCCTTTGGGAGGCGGTGGTGTCTCTTTAAATGACACCATGGATGCTTAAAGTCTAAGATCACTCCTAGCACATTCGCGCATGGTTTGACACACATTCCAGCCGTTTATTAATACAGTCACGCTTAGGCTGCAGTAACCAATGAGGTGCTCCACCGTATTCTGCATTTAAGTGGAAGGGGCGTGTCTAGGCGGAGATTTTAAAAAATTACGCGCATGCGCGCTGCGCTCTGAGCACGAGCGCTTCCGCCATATTGAATCTGGAACCGTTGATCAGTTTTAGCTAGCTAGCTAGCGAGATGCTAGCGCTTATGAGGAGTGAGTAACCAGTCGTGTCCCCCGCCCCCTTCCCGGACTACGGTGCGGGTTTTTAAGCACTTAACTTTATTTATTAAATTCTAATATATATTTTAATCTGGGTCAGACGCTCGCCTTTTAAACAAAAAACAAGCAGACTGCAGACCAGCTGAATGGATCCGAGGGTCGCCTGGATTCAGCCCGAACAGAAGGGACCCGCGACCGCCTTGTGGATGCAGGCATGGGAGAACTCCTCCCAGGACGCCCGGGTGCTCTCCAGCCGCCACCTCCCGCAACACCTCCACCTGCACCACCACTACCATAACTATCACCACCAACGCCTGTGCGTCAACTCTCCTGCGCTGGACCCCGGTTCCGCCGGCCATCCCACGGCCGCCTCGCCCCACGGCGCCAAGGCGTGCTCCGGGCCGGGCAGAAGGCTGCCCAAGGCTGGTTCCGTGTCGTCCTCGTCCTCGGCGGAGTCCGGCGCGGAGAGTCCGTCTTCGGAGCGTAGCGGCAGCGGCACCCTAGGCGACCCGTTCGCCGGGGACTCGTGCGCTCTCCGCCGCCCGCACCCGGCCGCCAACGTGAATCATCGCCGATACCAGCACCATCCGGGCCGGAGGAAAAGCGACAACCGGGCCAGCACCTACGGCATCAACTACCTGCTGTCCTCCTGGAGCGACGGCGGCTGTGTGGGCTCCGGCACCCCCTGGAAGAGGAGGAGATACAGCACGGGGGTCAACGGGTAAGTGGGCGTTGGGGCTCCGGGGCGACCGGGGCTGGACCCCCAGGCCTGCTTTCTTATCATGCATTTGTACCGACCTTTAATGATGGATGAGCGCCCCTGGGTCGTGCTTCTCATCAGCTCAGTGTATTATGATAAATGCACATTACTGTTCCCCAGCGGGACATTTTTTCTTATTCGAGGGGGTTAAGTGGCAGTGTTTCTAACATCAGTGTGTCTATTGCAGAGGTAATGTGTGTCGGGGTGGGGCAGCCGTTCTGCATAATGTTATGTTTGTTTTATGGGATTATTTGATTGACTCCAGGTGGTGAACCTGTGATCTCTTTGGTATTTAGTTCTTCTAAGATAAGGGCTTTTAGTTTGCTTAGCCACATGGCTGGTCGGTCATTTCTGATGGCACTGTTCTTAAAATGTGCACGTAAGAAGTAAAAAATAAGATGAATCTGGAAGAATGCATAGAAGGGAGGGTGCGTATGGTCAGCGGAGTCCCGACTGACATGCCACTGTGTAGCCTAACATTTGCCTTTCCCCCAAGGCCTAGAGGGGCGGGTGGTAAGGTTTTGACTCTGAAGACCGCCATCATGGCAGCGCCCTGTAGCCCAAATTTTACCCCCATCGGTTTCTGGTAATTTTTTCTTCCTCCTCAGCTCCCTGCATGTCTTGCTTAAGCTGGTGATGACCTCCAAAGATGGTCCGATTTTTAATCTCTGTATATATTATTGTATCTCATTGGTGCCCCTTCCAGCATACTTGAGCATACTTGCCTGTTCCTTGGTTTTTCAGGTATCAGGTGATTGTTTATTTTCCAAGGAACAACCTTCCTGTTCGCTATGTGAATGTCGTGTGGTCCCATACAGATCTCCACAGCACATTAAAACTGCATCTGAATTGGAATTTATAAATATGTGACTGTGTCATGCCGTCCCCATTACAGGAATGCAGGCCCCTTGTGAATACTGCATGATTGCATTGCACATGAAACATTGTTTATGCTGGATGCATTATAATGGTGGAGTTGCAGTTGAATTCTCCAGAATTGTGGCATGATTGTATAGTATTTCTGAAGGTTGATTATATCTGCCCAGGAGGCATCTCTGCAGGGATTTCCTCCACCTTCAGGAATGCACCACTCTTTCAGAATGTTTGAATGTTAAATTTATTACAGGGTAAACCGTTTTGTGTATTCTCAAAGTTTACCGGCCATCCCCTTGATACTGGAAGTCGGCTAAACTTTCAAAATGTGAACATCCAGGACACAGGAATGGATATGTTATATTTCTAAAGATTCAGATTGGGAAATGGCTAAAATGGTACTTTTATATGGATTCATTTATCGACTGTTTCACAGATTGGTCAATTAATCTGAAGAATTAATTTTCCTCCAGACAATCCAGACATTACTTTCGCACACAATTCGATAAGTAGATTAGTAGTATGCCTAAAATATTAATGACACACATGGTGATGCCCGAAAAGGTAATAATCTGTGTAAATTTGATGTATCCTTATTTTCTTTAAACTCAATAAGTGCAACACGCCACATGCTACAGTTTGTGTCATGCAAGCGATAAGAAGTGAAGTTCCTCATTAACCACAGCATCTCTTAATACTACTGTACTGTACAACGTCTCTTAATACTACTGCCGAAAAAACATGTTATAATGAACTGAAGCATTTTAGAACTCAAAAAGATAATTAAAATATTTTTTTTAAAGCGATGTGTCGATTTTAAATACGGATGTCGACGTCATCTATGTCAGCTAATCGAGGCGGCCGCACTTTCATGTAACATTAAAGGCGCAGACCCAGACCTGGATTAAGTTCTATACCATATCCCAGAAACTGCTTTTTTCCCCTAATCTCAAGGTGTTTTAATATTTTAAGTTTGGGTGGTTATGAGAATAAGATGCAGAAATCATCACTCTTTCACTTTGCCAGCCCTAGTACTCTCACCTTGTAATGATACCAAGAGTAAGTTATGTAAGCTGGTAGTTTTAGTGAATGAATGTTTACTCAAGACCGCATCTAAACAGATGGTGGTATGACCACCCACCCGTTCTGCTCCATCCAGACTTCACGAAGAGATTGTGGACTTCTACCACTTCATGTCCCCACGCCCAGAAGAGGCAGCCATGCGTAAAGAGGTGGTCGGCAGGATCGAGGCAGTCATTAAGGAGCTGTGGCCCACTGCAGATGTAAGCCCCCCTTTGCACTTGCTGTTTTACTTGCTAACTTGTTCACTGTCAGACCACTGGCCGCTGTGCCGTGACTGATCTTACTGTTATTTCAGCTTATTGTGTTTTTAACAGAGCGAGTATTAACGGCGTGTGCTGAGCAGAGGTGAGTAGTTCAGGTCCAGAAAGTAAAAATCCAGAGCAAGGTTACAGCCAACCAGTTTGCACTCTGTAACTGACACTCCATGCTTAACTGGTTGGTTATATCAGTGTCTTCGTCTGGATTTTTGCTTTCTGGACCTGGATGATCCACTTTTGGTGCTGAGGTAACCATATGCCTTTTTCAGGTCCAGATATTTGGGAGCTTCAGTACGGGTCTTTATCTTCCGACAAGGTAATTAACATGCAGAGCCCAGACATAATGGCAAACCTTGTACTGTGTACTGTGCTTGACAAGCCTTTCCCCTCATCATTACAGTGACATCGACCTGGTGGTCTTTGGGACCTGGGAGCGCCCCCCTTTGCAACAGCTGGAGCAGGCCCTGAGGCGGCGGAATGTAGCCGTGCCCTATTCCATTAAAGTGCTTGACAAAGCAACGGTGAGCTCCACACCGAGGGTAGCCCTCCCGCATGAATTCCTGGTGTTTATTTACTGGATGGCCCTCATAAGGAGGTTGCACAGTGGTTAAAGGCTTAGAACTGCAATCAGAGGGTCACTGGTTCAGATCACCAAAGTGGTGCTACATCCTTTATTGACGGATGATGTGTGGCTCAGTTAGGGCTCTCTTGCTGGAGATCAGAAGGTTTCTGGTTTAAATCCTAGAGTTGAGTGATGTCACCATTTGGCCCCTGAGCAAGGTCGTTAACCCCTAGCTGCTCCTCAACTGGATCCTGCTTTCTCAATTCCATGTTGCTTTGGACGAAAGCATCTGTTAAATTAAACGTAAAAGTACTGTGGCTAAATTAGCGTTAATTAAATGGAAGGGTTGCTGCCCCCCCCCCCCCTTGGGTGCTCAATCACACATTAGGTTTAGTAAGTAAAATCTTGGGCCAATCCAATACATCTTCCCTTTTTAGGTGCCAATAATTAAACTGACGGATCAAGAGACTGAGGTCAAGGTGGACATCAGCTTTAACGTGGAGACAGGTGTCAAAGCCGCCTGGTTTATTAAGGACTATGTGAAGGTGAGCGCCTCACAAGAACAGTGTTATAAACCCAATCACTCATTTCTTCAAAGTTGGCCAGGAGTAAATGGAGCGTTTTAATGAAAAGCGATGGCTGTTGGCCCCATTATTGGTGCGTGGAGCTCCGTCTTCCTGCTTCGGGCTTGAGAGGGCATCGCACCTCTTTCTGAGCAGCTGAGCTCCTCATTTATTTAGCTATTGGTTGAATGAGTCGCCTGGCTTCCATCGCATCCAAGTAAACATTACCTGTATTCCTCCCCCCAGGATGTTGGACTGTGTTTGTTTTTGCCAGCGTGCAGTCAGTAGGGCACACGAGAGATGCAAACCTGGCGAACGTTTTTTAAGAAGATCCTCTGAAACGTGAATATTTAATCAACCGATAACGTGCCGCGATTAATCACGGTCCTCCTCCGTCGATGGGCCACCCTTCTGGCTTTTTGCGCTTGGCGCGCTTAATGTTGCATAACGTCGAGCTTTCTGTTGAGGGCAAGATGAATGATTCAGAGAATGCGGAGAAGGTGAATTAGGGTCTCGTTTATGATGTGAGGCTGAGCTTGGCGACTGTTTGGGCAGTGAGACAGCGCCCCCTGCTGTGTGTTTAGCTCAGGCGTGAGCCTTAAGATTGGATGCCCATCATTGTTTTCCCCAAGCAAGGGTTGAAATACTTAATTGATTTTTAGGAAACTGCACTAAACTGCACATGAACTGTGCTGTCTGTCGCCCTCCCTCCCCCAGAGGTACACAGTGCTGCCTTACTTGATATTCGTGCTGAAGCAGTTTCTTCTCCAGCGGGACCTCAATGAGGTTTTCACAGGCGGTATCAGTTCCTACAGCCTCATTCTAATGGTCATCAGCTTCCTGCAGGTAAGGCCCGGGGTTCTTTGTATTTTATACTATACTGGGATCCTATTTGTAGTCTGAGTGCAGCTCATGTGCTGGATCTATGCCACCCCCGCCAGCTACACCCACGGATCGATGCCCGGAACCCCAACGTGAACCTGGGCATCCTCCTCATCGAGTTCTTCGAACTCTACGGGAGGCACTTCAACTACCTGCGGACGGGTATCCGCATCCGCAATGGCGGGGCGTACGTCGCCAAGGAGGAGATCATGAGGTCCATGATTGGCGGCTACAGGCCCTCCATGCTGTGCATCGAGGATCCTCTCCTACCAGGTATATCCCGGAACCAGGCCCAGGATGGGCTTTCCGGCCACTCTTCCAAAATGGCTGCCAAAGATCTGTCTGAATGAAAGCCAAGCCTGGTTCTGTGCCTGGTGGGCTCGCCCTGCCGCCGTCTGGGAGTGTTCTCTCCCAATCACCTGATACCTGGGAGTGCTCCCTCTTTCTGTCCTCACTCCGGAGAGTCGCCCTATTCCTGTTTGTGACACACAGGCTTTGAGTTAATTGGCTCTCAGTAAAGTCATACCGAGCCTGAAAGCCAAGCCGACCGGGGCAGACGATTCTAAAGAGCTTCCACTGCCTGTTCCCAGTGTCTTCACTGTATTCTCCCCCCCCCCCCAGGAAATGACGTGGGCAGGAGCTCCTATGGTGCCATGCAGGTCAAGCAGGTCTTTGACTACGCCTACATTGTGCTGGGCCATGCCGTCTCACCCCTCGCCCGCTCGTATCCCAACAGGGACAGCGACAGGTATATCACATGCCAGTTGGGCCCCTGTGTGGTCTCGTCGTGTCACGGGCAGTTGTGACTCTCCCCTGTGCCTCCCTCTTCCCAGCACTTTGGGTCGCATCATCAAGGTGACCCAGGAGGTGATGGAATACAGAGAGTGGATCTCCGTGAAGTGGGGCAGTGAGCACTCACCCCGGGTAGACGGCACTGGTGAGTGGGTCGGGCCAAGACCGGCATGGGCAGAACCTGCTGATACCACACCTCAGCACTTGGCATTCTTTGATTCTTCCCCCCTGTGTTTACTCCTGAAATTAGTGGCAGGAGATCATTATTCGTCGTGTCGTCAGTCACCAGAGAAGTCATGCAGTTTTGCATCTGGGGAGTCTGTTACTCTGGGGTTCAGGTCCAAATCTGATTGGTGCATTTGTATCCCAGCCGGCTCTGCTCAGAAGGACCCCTGTGATCAGGCAGGCATCTCCACGGACGAACCTCAGCGGGACTCCGCCTCCCCTCAGAGCGCAGACTCCCCCATGTCACTGTCCAGCCCCCAGCAGCACTCCTCTGCCTCTTCGGTCTCCTCCCTCTCAGGAAGTGACATCGTAAGGACTGCCCCTCATGCCCGGTCTGCCACTCGCATGTGCCTTCTTACAAGCGGGTGGCTTTAGCCTTTCCTTGTCTCATGACAGGACTCGGACTCCATGCCCTGCATGGGCCCCGCCCTCCCCGCCTCCTGTTTCCAAGCTTTGACCTTGGCCTCCCCGCCCCCATCATTACAAATGACCAATGGGAAGGCCAACTTTAATAAGGCATCCATAATGCCCCCAGGCTCTCAGGTAGACAAAGCTGGTGTCTGAATGTTATCTGTGGATGTTTGGCAGCGGGATTTTTTGTCATTCATTTTGTGCGTTTGTGTATGTGAGACGTGTCTGAGGGGCCATGACCGGCTGGTAACTCTCTGCCCTCTCTCTGCCTTCCACAGGCCAGAGGGAATTTGCCCCGGACGCTTGCCTCACATTCTCTTCCTACCAGAGCAGTCTGTATAGATGGGGTGCCCCCTTTCTTGACGATGGCCCCTCCCAGAGCACCCCCTGGTTCCGGATCTCTTCCAAACTGCCAGTTAAACCTCAAGGTCTATACCGGATGCTCAGGGAGCTGCTAAACGTCTTGTTGGGTCCTGTCTTTTGGCCAATACTGATGTCTCTTCAGTGTCCATGCATATTTTCCCTAAAGCTGCTGTATGTTTGATTCTTGGTGAAGCTGATTTGTTGTCCTCTTTCCCCAGGTCTCCAACGGACTGAGGTACCCCCAGAAGGCACTGGACAGCCCCCCGGCGATACACACCCCTCTGCTGGCCAATCGAGGGAACCTGCAATTTCCTCGTAACATGTGGCGCCGGAGGAAGGTGACACGGGACAGCCTGAGCAGATAGAAGAGCCTCGCTCCCGATGGGGGGGGGATGGGGGGGAGGAGGGGTTTGGTGAGTGAGCCACCCTGTCCTTACAGCAGATTGGCATGGGATTGTAAAGCCTCCCCACCTCAAGTGTACGGAAGGAACACTTTGTGCAATATCACCCCAACAAATATTTAATTTTAATAGTTGTTGGTTTAAGTTATTTTTCCTGTTGTCTTTCCATTGAAAGTTTACAGGTCCTTGTGTTCTTTGTAAGTCTGTTTTAAAACAATCTATATTCCTGGGTGTCGAGTCTGTGGACTGTGGAGTGGAAAGGAATTAGTGTGGGGCCTCAGTGTCTGTGATCTATGGGACTGTATTCTGCCCCCTGCTGGACAAGTGCGAAACTGCTCCCAGTGCAACCAAGGCCTGTCTGAGGCAGACCAGTGGGTGGGTAGATTCCGTGCTCTATGTCTCGCTTGAACCAGTGATGGATGTCCGATCAGTCTTTCTGTTCAGAAGACTGCTGGGCTCTGCAGTGTTCTGGGCCACCCAGTTTCCTGGGTGGACTGAGCCCCTCCAATTGTGTGATTTCCAGTCGGTGGTCCTTGAAGGAGAGGCCATCAGCCACCCAGTTTCAAACAGACTTTTGTGAAGAGGCATTATTTTGATTCCATTCGGGAATCTGCGTATCTGTATGCATTCGTTCTGTTAAGAGCAACACATTTCAATCACAAACTTCGACTATATATGTTGATGTCCTGATTGCAGTATTATGTTCTCATGCAAACAGACCTGTATTCATGTTAGTTAGAGCTTGACAGATACATACAGGTGTTACTATGCAAGTGTGTGGTATTGGGGGGGGGGGGGAGGTGTATTCGTGCCCTCACCCCACATCTTCTCTTGTGTCACCGTGCCGTTGACAGCATCCCCAAGCCTGTGCCATGCTGTAGGGCACACACTTGCATCCTGCGAAACGCCCCGTGTGGTGACAGCGAAGCTCAGAGGTTCTCCTTTAAATGTTCTTGTTGACCCCCTAAGTCACCACTGCAGTCTATGCTCTGACTCGTGGTGCTGGGCAACTGGTGGTGGGTCACGAGCCGCATCGGGTAATCGGACACTAACCTGATTATGGGAGTTTGTCTTAGAAACCAGCAACCTTTATAGAAGGTTTTTTAAACGCGTCTATTCATCTTGTGTAACGAATACATAACGGTATCCTGACCAGATTGGGAGAGAGTTCTGGACACGTTCAGCTCGGGATGAGTTGGGCGGGCTGGCTCAGTTTGACACCCCCACCCCCCCCACCCCCATTGTTGTCAAGCTAGCCTTCCAGAAACAGAGCAGGCCAGAAGCACACTGGAGGGGTCAGGGAGGGTGGGTCTGCAAACTGAAATTGAAGTGTCCCAAGCTGTCACAGGCCTCGTCGTTGGCTAACGAGCGAGTACAGTACTGTATGTTTTCCTTAATTTGAGCGATATTTTTTATGTAAAGTTTTTTCTATTTTTATTTTTTAATAAACATCTTTGAAAATCACTACATTTTTCCCTGTGTCTGGCTGATCGCTGAATCGCTGTATGTCCTTTGCTTGTGGATTTATAGAGACTGACATTCCCAGCCATTAGGAATGCTCAATCCTGCAATTCCCCCAAAATTATCCTGGGTTGATTAGTATCCCTGGAACATCAAAAAAGATCATCTGACTAAGTTCTTCTATGTCCTGAGCAGTCACGAACATCTGGTTGGTCATCTCTATTGTTTTTCCTGGTGTGTTTTTTTTTTTTCTTTTTCTTTTTTTGGTTTTGTGGTATTTAGAGGAAATCTTCGAGTTCCAGGCTTTTAAAATGCCAGCTTTGCTGAATGTAATCTTCCTGTGCGCCCTTAATTGCACACCATCATTATAATCCAATTCCTCTGGCAGAAATCCTGGAACACAACCAAAATTAAATATTTTATTCATTTTGAAAATAACATTCTGTAGAAGTTGACTCGTACCCCTCTGACAGCCACTGTGCAGACATATGATCCGGTTCTGTTCAGACTAAACTGCGAACGTCCAGGGCTGGTTCTGGGGCTCTGTTCATTAATCAGGATCTTTCTCAGGAACATCTCAGGCTGCCTCCTGAGTATCCTGTGTCAGCATTAACAGAAGTGCATCAGGGGAGCAGAGCATCCCACAGAGGTGGACCAGTGTTCAGTTAAAAAGCCCTCAGTCCATCAGATCAAAATTACATCAGCCTTCTCCCTGTCCACCTTCGTTTTCTATCAACCATAAATCAAGACGTGCAACATACTTCATTTAGGCTCTGTAGGAAACACAATGGATAAATAATTTGGAACGGAGGGGATTTCCAGGTGCCGTCAGACTGGTTTGAGCTACCTGTGCATGTTACTTTGAATCCCATCTCTGCTGCTCTGAGTTGATTAACAGTGGGACATAATCCTTGCCACAGTGTGTTTTGAAGTTGTATTTGTTATTTTAGTATGAATAGGGTGAATCTATGACTTTTTCTGAGGAAAAACGCCATGGTACCCCAGCAGGTGGCGCCCTTGCCTCGCAGAGCCAAAGAGTTGCTCACTCAAATTCAGGTAGGACTTTGTCCATCGTGACCAAGAAAAGTGAAGATGAAACTGGTTAAACCACTTTGGCTTCTGATTAAGAAATGGTGCTAAATTTACCAAATCCGCCATCAGGAACAGTGCAACATTATTAATGCCGTGGGAAAGAACCTTTAAATATGTGCACACTATTGGGAATGGGGCATAAATTACACAAATGATGCAATCTTTAAAAACAAAAATTGTGTAAATTGCATTATCTAGTTATTTAGTACTTGATGACTAGTAAAAATGTCTTGGCAACCAAGACTCGACTTCAGCCTGATTATTAAGCTAAACCATGTTGTGTCATTTTAGAAAAAATAATCTTTCCTTCCAAATAGTTGTCAGTAACTGTTCTTTTCCCCACTGTTTATGGCTTCGATAAATCATCTAAACTAACCCCCGCTGGAAAAGTACTGTCAGCCAAATGCAGTCAGCCAATGGGTGTCAAGTATCAGTTGCAATTCACTACCATTCCAAATGTGAAAATGTGGTGACTAAAACAATTCTCTTATTTATTCGCAAAAACTGTTGGTTAATAAATGTTCTGTGTGGGGGGGGGGGGGGGGGGGGGGGGGGGGGGGGGGGGGGGGGGGGGGGGGGGGGGGGGGGGGGGGGGGGG
>JABFDZ020000050.1:5349529-5381261 GCA_019775955.2 Pollimyrus isidori | reverse complement strand
CTGGAGATGGGGCTCTGTCTGTATAAAGGGGGGTCAGGGCCAGGGAAGGACTAACCAGGTCATGCTTCACCTGAGATGCCCCCCCACCCCAGTTGATGAAGGCGGATGTGCCAGCAACAATGTGCCAACAGCTCATGATTACCATGAGCAACAACTTCCATGTTAAATCCCTGTGTGTGTGTGGGGGGAGGGGGTCTGGGGGGGTTAAATAAAGGTTAAACCTAATGAGAAAGTTAAATAAAGTGCAGTTCTCCAAGCTGGCACTGGAACAGTCCTAGTGCATTCTGGGATTTTTCCTACAAAGGATCGTTCAGAGTTTCCGGGGGGGCTGTATGATGCATGACAGACCTCCCGTCTTGGCCGCCGGGGGTGGGGGGCTGCCTGTGCCAGTGGCTTAGTGCCGGGGTGGGAGGGAGGAACTGACTCCTTTTGGCTCCTCTGAGTGCGAGTGGTTTTGTTTTCACCCATTATAAACCAGCCCTGGAAGTCATATTGCTGCTCTGAGGAACGTGTCACCTCTGACTGTGCATATACCATACAAACTGCAGATGGAGCTCACAGGAACCACAGCTGTTACATTACAGTAGGTCACACTCTAAACCTTGAAGGCCCAATTCAATCCCATCCTTCTTCACGTAGTGCTTGATCAAACATATATGCTCCAATACGCTTCATAAAAATCTGGCAAAATGATTACTTTGATTTACATTTTCCTGAAGCCAAAAATGACAGTGTATGTTTAATATTTACAAATATGATCTTATTTTACTCATCTCTGAGCATTGGTTTACAGAAACTGTTATTTATTAAGCAAAATGTTTGGAAAGACACCAAAAGGGCTGAATCCATTCGATCTGCCACTGGTAGCAGCTATGCGAGATATTTATATATCCCTCATTTAAAATTCCTTCGTCTCCCATGCACACATAGGCACGTGATCTGTCACCGAACAGGGGGAAAGGAATATGATGTGCAGGAAAGATACGTTTATTTACTCAAACCTCGGGTGGTAGGGATTGGAATTGCTTGCATGTCTACGACGTTGATGGGAAGGAGGAACGTTCCCCCCAGGGCAGATTAGATTTGCTTCTGGCCTGGATCTCGTCATGGATGAATGCCACCCCCTCCCCACCCCTCCCCCGAGCCGTACTGCTTCGTGGCCAGGGGTCGGCTGATAGCGGGCGATGAGGGGGCTGGCAGCGAGGGGCACCGATCGCACCTGCGGGACCCATGTGATTGATGGAGATGCTAATCTGAGATGGCATCTTCCAGCTACGCGAAAGGCACTGTTACTGCCTGTGGAACACGGTAAGATGTGCGCAGGCATTCAGGGGGCCCATCACGCACACACACAGAGACACACGGCCAGAGCAGACGCACAGTCTGCAGACAGACGCCCTGGAAAGGCCATTCTGTGGGCCCCCATTGGATTAAGAGACTTTTTTCAGACCGTGTACGTTACTCTGATGTTTTTATTAAATATGAATCTTTTGACCTAACAGGTTGTTAAAAGCATTTTGGCTCAATAGGTGGCGCTGTAGAGTCACACCTGCAGGGTTGGGGGTTTGAATCCTGTCTCCGCTCTCTGTGTGTGGAGCTTCTATGTTCTCCCCAATACTCTGCAGGTTCCCTCCAGACTTTCTGGTGTAACTAGGCGAGTCGGCATCACTGAATTTCCCATGGTGTGTGTGTGTGTGTGTCTTGTGATAAACTGGCATCCTGTCCATAGTGAATGCCATACTTGTGCCTATCACTGCCTATATCAGATTCCACCCCCCCCACCACCCCCCAGTAAAAGTTTAAATGATTTTTTTTCTTTTACGCAGTACTCTTTCAAACACCACTCCACTCAGGAGTTTATTTTTTTGTTCTGGTTCGATTAACAGCAGCAGTGTGGTGTTTCTGCTCTGGAGGCATATGGTGAAATATCAGGCAACCCACCGGCTCTCCGCTGCTGTGAGTAAATACAGCCGAGGTAATGAGCTAACAAGGTGTTGCCAGGGCAACCACCTGCCTACCTTTCATTCATTAGTTGATAGTAAATTTGTGCGTTTTTATGGTAAACAATAATTCCTCACTTCCCATGTGACTCTATCACCTGCCATCATGTGATTCCCCTGTCATGTGACATCATGTGACGCCAGGACACTTCCTGGTGGTATTGATCATGTATTGTCATAGTGATTTAATTAATGTGTCATTCTGGTGTTGGACCTTGGTATCTCAGAACTCGTCATCAGTATAGGTTTAGGTTTACAGTAGGTTTAGTATAGGGTGAGGGCTTCGGATGAGATTTGATGATAACTGCTAAATAGCACCAAAATAATGATTTCTTTGCATAGCCCATTATGGTGTTGCCCTGGCGGTTAGGGATCTCTGCCTGCGACTGGAGGGTCATGGGTTTGCATGCCGTGGCTGATAGAGTGATGACATTACTGACCCTTTTAGGCCCTGATACCTTCTATGCAAGTCTAGTAGGAGAGTCAAATGGGATCCGCGAAAGCTAAAGAATTCTGAATTATTTTTATAAATCTAATACAGATAGAGTATCATCATTACATCTGCAGTTAAAGCCAGGTGATTGTTCCATTACAGTTAAAAGAGCATGAAATAAAGAGATTAACCTACTTACAGCCAGACACAATTCTGCCCAGTTCAAATGCACATTGTTTGAATTCATTGTCATATAATTGAATAGCATCTTAAACCCCTTCATCACATAATTCTCCCCCGGGTTGTAAGCATGAACATGCCTTCTGATTGGCTTCTGAGGCGTTTCATTGAAGGCCATATCTGTCACATTACTGGGCGTTCCTGCTGCCTGTTCCAGTGCTCCGTCGCGGTCTTGCTGCTTGGAGAACGTCACCCCCCCCCCACACACACACACTGCATAAGAGCTGAAATCTCCTTGGAAACCCCAAGGAGATTAGTACACTATCCCTAGAGGCGACTGTTAACTTTCACCGGCTGATACACTGTCGTCTGGACGCTCCCTGACTGACACTCCAGGCAGAAACATTCCATGTTATCTTAATTTCGCCTTTAGAACCCCAGCCCATGTTCTCTCACTGAGAAACTCCCCGGAGTTTCCCTAACAGTTGGTGGATCAGCGAGGGTCTAACAAGCGGGCATGTTAACAGGCTGCCTCCTTCAGTACCTGGCACATCAGCTCATGGTTATCGCATTTTTCTGCAAGGCCCTGAAATCAAATCACTAAGAATCTCATGCTAAGACTCACGCAGCTAGAATGCCAACCTGGCAGGCTAATGAAGTGAGCTCTTAAAGGGCCAGGTGACCAGGTCCAGACCTCTGCTATGCTAACCTCTTATGGGAGTTATCATATAACACAAAAAGCAAGTACAGAAATGCGAATGTGGGCCCCATAGTCATCAGAAGGCCCTGGAGTTATCACCGGGCCCCAAAATCATCAGAGGGCCCCATAGTCTATAAATGGGCCCCTAGGTCAGCAGAAGGCCCCATAGTTATCACCTGACCCCATATTTATAAGTGGGCCCCACAGTCATCAGAAGGTCTCATAGTCATAAAACACAATTATTCTTTTTAAGGTGCTCATTTTTTAAACTGTAACAAAGTCACAATGCGATGAAGGTTATAGAATATTTGCTCTTCAATAGGTAAACAATCCTCTTCTTAAGTCATGGCATTTGACTCACATGACAGCAGCTGTTTCTGGGGCCAACCAGGCTACAAGCCAGTATGCCGCAGTGATGGCTTCCCCAGCATTTTTATCAACCTAAAATAAAAAAACTAAAGAAATATCCTTCTACAGCTTTCCATGTAGCAAGAAAGAGAGATGATGAAGTGGCTGTGTAAACTAAACAGCCATTTTTCACAATTCTTTCATGTTTAGTATTGGGGTGTAACGGTACATGATATTCACGGTTCAGTACAACCCTGGGCTTTGACTTCATGGTTTGGCGCAATTTCAGTACAGCAGGGAAACAGAATTTGTTCTGAGATTAATTGTTATTAAAATCACAAACGCAATTAGAAAAAGTTGTGAAGCAAAGGCAATGCATCGATACATCTGAATAACAAGACAAGCTGATTTGCACATTGTAAAAAAACATACACACATTCAGATGATGTTGTCTAAAATGAGTTTGTGCACTGGATTCGTTTCCAGCAACCTATAGAAATTTGGTATTATAAACGACAGCCAGTCCTGGTCTTATCAGCTACTTTCCCTTCAATTTATTGGGAAACTGAAATGTTTCTAAACTGCTGATTATGACTCAGTATAACCAGCATTGGCTATATCAATCTCAGAACCACAATTAGCATAATGTTTTAATAATTGCACAACTACATGTGAATTTAGGTTCCACTTGTGTCAATGTGTTCATTCGTTTCATGTTGTGCACCGAACCGAAAATGATGTACGAAATATGTACTGATAATTCTTCCCAGGAAAACAGCTACGCTCAATGCATCTGCTTTTCACCCATAACGATTCCTTACTGAATAACAAAATTATAATGAATAATGTTTCCGGTTCCACCATTTTGGTGTGTTTGGATTGTCAGGCCTCAGAAACATCATATGCTGAGTCAGACATAACTGGTGGATATTCCAGCCAATTTGCCGTGATTCATATTAAACACTGAAATCCTTATATTCAGGGAATTCAGGTATCTTTAGGACCATCTTTATGACTATGGTGACTTTTTTGAGAAACTTTTTTGTCAGCCATAGACCACAGTGCTGAGGCTAAGGTCCTTGGGTTCACCGCGGAGATGTTCAGTGGTCCTGCCGCCCCTGCAGATTTTGGCCAACATCACCATCTTTGTCTGTGGTGGCATGACTGGCGCCTATCACAAGCATCTGATGGAGCTGGCCCTCAAGCAGACGTACCAGGACACCTGCAACTGCATCAAGTCCCCCATGAAGCTGGAGTTCGAGAAACACCAACAGGTCCTCATTTTGTTCTGCATGTCTGTGTGTGTGTGCGCGCATAAACTGACAAGCCGTCTGTTCCGCTGGACAGGTCACATCCTTGCCTGCATACACTGACATTACCGGCTGTCTTCCAATCTTCTCACAATTCTTTTGATCAATGGTGAAATGTGACAAAATTGTCCAATTAAATATGAAACCTCTTAACACTCCGCGGAGTTTAATTTTCATCACAACATCACTCTAAATCATTCTGGATATTATGTGACTCTGGCAATTATCATTAGCAGTAGCAGCAGTAGCAGTTGTTGTCAGACACTCATATCTGTGGCCATATTAGTTAGCAGTGTGATTAACTAATCACAGGTTACAGATAATTTTAATCAAAAGGCTTCATGTAGTGAATACTCCACAGAGCACAGCACACACACCCCACCACACAATGATTTATACTAATATTTTAAATTATAATCCACAAAGCATGATGAGCTAAAGTAAATTAGCAGAGGGCTAAGGGAGCATGCGGATGGACAGTGACAATCAGCGGAAGCAAATCGCTTCCACTCAGCCAGCTGCGTCCTACGTTGCATCTGTCATATTGATAGTAGGTTTATTACCAGAGACATTTACACAGTTACTAGCTCTGGTGATGGTGGCATTACTTCAAATTGTAGCGGCAGCAGCTGTAGATAAGAGGTAGTATAATAGTTAATGTACCAAGGTGACGGTCATAGGACTGGTTTCAACACAGGTAGGGATCAAATCATTAAATCAATAGTACTCCCAAAATACCAAAGAACACCCTGACATGTACAGCAGTACTACTGATATTGAAGGAAATGGTAGCGTAATTGATTCGGGTTTAAAAGTTCGTAGCACGCATGCTTACCGTGTAGCCTGAGAAGGGAGCGGGGGGTGACAGGATATTCAGCTAAGGGATTATGGGAAACGTGTGCAGGTAGGAAACACTTTGTCGACTTTGCTTGGCTGAGTTAGCCGAGTGCTATTTCGTACGATCACGTGTCCTTGTTTTTAATTACGCACGTGTATCACGGCCGGCGGTCCCTTCCCCTCCGCTTCCTCCTTCACGTCACTCCCCCCAAAACCTTTCAGGATCGCCTGCTCCTCTCTCTGCTCCCTGCCCACATCGCGCGGGTCATGAAGGCTGAGATCATCCATCGGCTGCAAGGGCCCAACTTCGGACAGACCGAAAACACCAACAACTTCCACAACCTTTATGTGCAGCGTCACACCAACGTCAGGTACGCTGTTTGGGGTAACATTTGAGGATCAGCTGATATCAAAGTAGGGGTGGGTGAATCTGTAGTGCCATTGTCTTTCGTGATATTTGAGCTTTAAAGCTTTTTATTTTAATTGCACTCCTCCTAATAGACGTTCTGGATATGGGAGTTGATCTTTCCCTGAAGGTCCATCATCTTTATGATGTACTTTAGCTCAAGGGCTGTGGTCCTTGATGATTTATGAGTTGGAATACTTAAAGTGCTCCAGAGACTACTTAATTTACTTACAGAAAACACAAATCCAGTTTGAAGCAAGAGGGTGTTTTAATGCAAGTGGGCCGCGTAGCACAGGTCACTGCTTTCGGGTTGACAGGCAGGAGGGGCCAGCCTGGGGGCGGGACGTGGGCCCGGATCTAGGAAGCAGGTTTGTTGGCTGCTGCTGTTCACCCTGACCAATCAGGGTCCGCCTGGAGCTTTTTAAGAAAGTGGCACAGTTTTGGTTATGACCCCCGGGGGCGGTGTGTACCTGCCCACACGAGGGCTGTGTCAATGACACCTCGGCATGTGGCACTGCAACAGATGGGTTCCGTCCGGTTTGTGTATAGTGCCCTGGCCAAGAAAATATTTTAAGGAGAACAACAAAGATAAAACGAAAATAGAACATTCATGTTGCTAACCATCGAGAGAGAGAGAGAGAAACAGAGAGATAGAAAGAAAGGGGGAAGAAGGGATGGAGTGAGACTGAGGAAGGGGTGATTTTTGGTATCATTTCACAATTGTCAAGCAGCTGCCATTTTATCACAGAGCAGGAGGTGGGAAAACAACCTATATTATTGTCCAAAAAAAACACCTAGATCTATATTATTATTGTCCAAAATGACACAGGAAGTTACTTAAAGCACCGGGGAGTTGAACCCAGGAACGGTGATTTCAACAGAAATCGATAAACAAAATGTTTGCACTTTATAGTGCCCTACAGCCACAGGCTAAGAGTAGCTGTTAATGCTTCAGCTGTAAATAAAATCCTTTCAGCGTTCAGTTTGTGAACCCGGGAAAAGGCTAGAGGTGGGTTTTGAAGTGGTGTTCCCCTGTCACATGACCCTTGTCAGGTGACCACCTGCCGACCTGACAGTGGAACGATCATCTGCACCACTGGAGTGTAGTCATATAAAATGTTTTAAGCAGCTGTGCATGATTACCGTCCGAGGAATTCCCTTTGCTTGAGTTAATAACAACAGAAGGAGCAGGTTCCAGGACAGCGATGAAACATCTCAGCTTTATAAATCTTTATGAAAACAGCACAGGAAACCTACATATGTTGTACCTCTGATCTGTCTGGTCATGTTATCATATTACAGACTAGGCTGCAAGGGTAGATACTGCTGTGTATTTACGTCTCTCTGTGAGTGACCACAGATCCAGGCACGCATGAGTCAAAATTGCCGATAACTTAATATCACGACAAAAAGCTGCACAGTTAATTCTGCATTGGTTTATATAAACTGTATATTAAAATGCTGTCTGTTGGTGCGTGTGTGGGCGTGCGTGTGTGTCCTGCCTCTCCCAGCATCCTGTACGCTGACATCGTGGGCTTCACGCGTCTGGCCAGTGACTGCTCCCCCGGAGAGTTGGTGCACATGCTCAATGAGCTCTTCGGCAAATTCGACCAGATCGCCAAGGTACGGGCTCCCTCGCGCCGTGACCGGGCTCTGGGTCATGTGACAGGGGAACACTGTGGGCGAGAAGGAGGGAATATGGCTGAGGATGGCTAAGCCACACAGCCTGACACAAACCTGTAGGGGGGTGCCGCTCCCGAAGGGAAACTGGTTCCTTTTAGGACGCCTGTGCTGTGGTGATGTGAACTGTTAGTTTACACTCAGACAGCCTTTGTTTTGGCAGGTCAAACTTTCCTGCGAGCGTTAGCATTCTGACTGCAGCTGCTGACTCATCACCTGCGGCTAGCTGGTTAGCGCCAGCGGCCTTGCTGTAGTTTCTGTCTTCATTGTTTCTTTCCCCTCCATCTCTCACACCTCTTTTCAGGAGAATGACTGCATGAGGATTAAAATCCTCGGTGACTGCTACTACTGTGTTTCCGGCCTCCCAGAGTACCTGCCCAATCATGCCAAAAACTGTGTGAAAATGGGCTTGGACATGTGTGAGGCCATAACGTGAGTATCCCAACGCTAGGGTGGCCAGGAAATCAACGTTGGGGGAGGACACTAGGATTTCAGAGGACTTGGATTTCACTCTAGCACTGAATTCTTTCTGTGTGCTGATTGGTCAGTCTCCTGTAATCGTGCACGCGTCACTAATGTTAATGTGAAACAGTCTTTCGGTCAAGGAAACAAACCAGTCAGAGCACAAGAAGAAGTGAACTATTTAGCCAAACAGAGCTGCCTTTCAGTTTTACGGTAGTTTGTACAACTCGAATTGGTCCATAGTGTCCTCCCTGACATGAATTATCTGGTCAACCTAACAAATATCCTTGGTTCCCTTGCAAAGTTACAGGCATAGAAGTCAAATCACTAATCCACAATAACCAGGTGATGTGAAGCCTTCTGAATATTGAAAATATTTAATCCGCAATTAGAAATTCAAAGACTTGCTACAGTTCAGCAGGGAGCGTGCTCAGAACTTGACAAAGGTCCTCGTACGCGCGGTACACTAAATCTCCCGTACATTAATTAACCTCAGTCTCTTTCTTACGCATTCCAAAGGGTTTAGCTACTTTTACATACTCAGTTTTATAAACCAAATATATATTTGCCATTTTCCTCAGTGTCACATTTCGTTTTTTCTGTTGTGTGTGTTTACTCAGTTGACAGTAAAATATGCATGTATAAAGATTAGGCTTCTACTACTGTGGATACCTTGGAGTTGGCTATGCATATCATTAAATTTCCTGTTAGCGGAGTTGTGTTTAATCAGTCAGTCAGTTGCTGCGGTGCTGGACACAGGCAAATGGAAAAACATGGGAGGTAATAGCTAATGGAGGGATCATATGCAAAGTCGGGGCAAGAGTATGGCTGTTTGGCTCAGTATCCGTGCTCCGGTCGGCACCACTGACTTTTAGATCACAAGTTTTCCCCAGAGGAAGACACATTACAGAAGCGTCTTTGCAGTGTGATATGAGAGTCTCATAAAAAACGTAGTCATGGGAACAGAGATCCTTACACCTTGGCTCAATTCCATAGAAAAAGAAAATTTTGAAAAATTCTTAGCGCTTCAACAGTAACAGCGAGGGTCGTGAATGTGGATATTTTTACAACAGTGTGACATACAGTTGAGAAAGCCGAGTCCGACTCTCCCTGGAGCCGCTGTGGTTAAGGTCTCAACCATCTATTATTAGATTTGAACCAGCAACCTTCCAGTCACAGGCTCAGATTGCTTTCCTGCAAGGCCACGCACCAATTTCTGCATTGACCCACTAAGAAGCAACTAAAGTAATATTTTTCTGAAGACCGACCATATCATGCATTGCCTAGGTGGTGACAACATATCCCTGCAAAGCCAACACAGTCTTTCTGAGAACAGAGGTCAAAAGTGACTTTTTGTTTTCTGGAGAGGACATTATGTATTTGTTCATCTCTCCCATGCTGTTCATACCACCTTATTAAGTCCTGTTGTTCCTTAATTAAACAGGTCAGATAGGAGTTTATGATGACACAGTTTGTCTGACATGACATCATTTGTGCGACCTTTTCAACTTAGTCTTCCTGTCAAATTAAAGTTTTAATCAATCATTTAAATGATATGCTTTGCTGGATTGTTAAATGCCAGAGTTGGGTAATTCAGGTCCAGGTTGTAAGAGTACAGATCAAGGTTTTGTTTCAACCAACCAGTCGAGTATAAAGAGTCACAGTCATAGAGTATTTAGCTGGTTGGTTGAAATAAAATCCTGGTCTGCACTTTAATTCTCTGGACCTGAATTACCCAACTCTTAAATACACAGGATTAGATTGAAACAGGCATAGATGGATGAGAAGAGTCATGATTACTGGTGTCTTGAACATCTTGGGCACTTACCCAGAAGATAATCTTGTCTCTGACATTGGATTTCTAATTAAAGGCAGGAGCTCTTTATGTAGCTACGTAATCCAGTAAAGGAGTGGAGGGATTTGAATTCCGTACAAATATGGCCAGTTCTCTTGGGATGGTACAGGCCATCTAATTTAAGTTTAAGTGGAACCTGAATTAGCAGGACTTGCATCTTAGAGCTGTAAACCACTGATAATCTGAAGTCTAGAGCTTAAACTTTGCATTTCCTCAGAGGACAGAATATAGTCGAAATCTGCACCGAAAAGCAGAAATTGCACTAGCATGTATTTGCATTTAAATGCCCCGTTGTGTATCTTGAGACTCCAAATGCCAGCTAATATGTGAAGAAATTCGGTTTACATACTTTGAAAATCTGCATCGAAATTGTTCCGTTCCGTTGCCCATTTTCTAACAGCTGAGTAATAAATCCTGGAAATGACGTCCTCTTCATCGTCATCTTAAATGCTGGCACTAAAATATGCAACAGGGCGTCAATAAAGTAACCTCCATTATAGGAACAGGATAATGAGGCAGAATTGCTGAAGGTCCCTCAGGACTTAAACATGGATGGTGCCAGATACATGTCTGAAACATGCTTGGAATGGGATACAGAATACAAACTCGCTGGGGGGAGGGGGGGGTTTGGGTGAGATCACTTTATTTGCCCTCAGTCTCCACTTCGCATCAACTACTCCATCTTCTGTGTAAATACAAAGGGAAATGGAAATGATAAGATTATTGGTCCCGAGTCTACAATGTACATAAACAGTGATATGGATACAAATACTCGCCCCGCAGATTTACACAAATATCCCACTACTTTTTTTACACACAGCCTCCTCGTTATTGTTATATACTGGTGTAGCAATCTACACAAAGTTGTGCTTAATTTTGTCATATGCAATAACATATCTCAGTCGAAAGTAGTGAATCTAAATAAATTTGCAGAAACTTTCCGTGGCTACATGGGGTGATTGGTGTTGCAGACACTGTGAAAATGCCCTCATTAAAGAGGCTTTTTTGTAAGATTTTACATGGGTGTTTTACTGAATCGCCGCTGTGTTTCAAGTCAATTCAAAGCTTTATTGTCATGTGTACGCTGCCCTACGTGCACATGTCCAAATTCTTCCTTGCATACCCTTCCAGCAGTCTGGTCAAAGATAAGACCATCTCACAGTAAAGTTCAATAACAACAATTACTGTAAATACAATAAATATAGGATGAACAAGAAGATATATGTTGGAACTAAACAGCAATATAAAGTGTCATAGTCACTCTCTGAAGTGCGATTGAAGTGAGGTGGTGCGGTTGAAGAGACTAGTGATTCAGAACAGTAAAGTAACAGTGTAAAAATAATTTCCAGTGAGATCCCGGGAGAAAATACAATGAGCCGACAATACGCATTCCCCCCCACGGGCATGGCGATCGATGCCCAGCTTCACAAAACTGCGGATCTAAATTACAGAAAATAAAATAATAATGAAATTAATGATTGCAACTCCTCAAAGCTCTTGCAGCTGATTGAATCGGAAGCAGTTAATGTGATGTAGGGCGAACTTAACCACCGGTCTACGTAAAGCATGACTTTAATTATAGCTCCGTGATTAAGACCCGCCGATCACAAATTTAACGAGTCTGCTTCCCCATATCGACATGCAGCCGAAGGACCTACAGATAAACGGATTTAAGCTGCTATCAGAGAGAACTTTGGTGAAACTGCGGCCTACTTTGCATAGAAATAACACTTAATTCCACGATTTCGCATATATATGTGCCTCGTGCATCTCTGTTTCCGTAATGATGCTACTTTGTTCGCTTTACAGACAGACCTATGCTTTGACATTTCGGATTGTGGTTTTTATTGAAAAACATAATACATACGGCACATGTAATTTATTTTTCTAAACCCCTGCATATGGTTTAAAATAAAATGGAAAAGAACGCAATATAAACTCATCTGGATTTGCATATTAGTGCTGTACTAACCTTGGGGCTGCAAATTCCAGCAATGCTATGAATACATTAGGCTACATTTAGATGCTTAAAGCCTCATATGAATCAGAAAAGCTTGTGCCGGTAAACATTTAAATGTTTTGTTCAAACTTGCTGTAAGCAAGTAAATCAAGGAATATTGATTGTCTGCAAGGTGTTGGTTAGGCTAATTAGGCTAAACCACAATTCCTAGAAAACATTTGTTTAAAGACATGTCAAACACCAGAATGATTATTCGTGCTTTAAAATGTGTGGGATTCAATTGACAGACAAGTGGCCAGGCACTCTTAACAAATATGTAATGATACATTGTATAAGATTGTATTTTTCTACCCTTAAAGGGGAAAATGTAGTTTTGTGTATGTGTGTTTGTAATTAAAGCTTTCTAAAAATGTTAGAACATGTTTCTGCGTCTTTACAGGAAGGTCCGGGTTGCCACCGGAGCTGACATTAACATGAGGGTGGGAGTGCATTCTGGAAACGTCCTGTGTGGTGTCATTGGCCTTCAGAAGTGGCAGTATGACGTCTGGTCACATGATGTCACATTAGCCAATCACATGGAGGCAGGTGGTGTACCTGGGTGAGCAGAACTATTTCATGCATTGTTTGTTTATTTCTATAAGTTGAGTACTTCTATAGGTTGAGTTTTTGGCTGCCAAATGGGCTGTAATAATGCTACAGTTTCACATATTTTTACATGTTTTGATTGAGGTATATGTGTGAGTAGCTTCCAGATAAGTGAGATATGAAATGCCATCCATCTGTCCATCCAGCCATCCTTTTTCTGTACCCACTTGTTCTATGTGGGGTGAAATAAGAAATATATTTTTGATAATTATTATGACAATCTTAAAATATAAGCATGTTCATGTGATACCGTGGTAAATCTTTTGGGCATCACTTCAATTACACTCTTCCAGAAATCAGCGCAGTTTGAGTGATCTTCAGGTAGTGTTAAGGAGGGTCACTCAGCCCATGCTGCCGGGCTCTCTGGCTCCCCCCTCAGGCGGGTCCACATCTCCTCTGTCACTCTTGAGCACCTGAATGGGGCGTACAAGGTGGAGGAAGGGGATGGACAGAACCGAGATGCCTACCTGAAGGAGCACGGTGTCACCACCTACCTGGTCATCAACCCTAAGGCAAGATGCCCACCATGTTCATGAGCCATCCTGAACTGGCCATCTTTGGAAGACTAAGTGGAACATTTTCAGTTTCTCCATAGTGAGAAATACCAAATGCTTTGTCACTGCTTGGTTTTAAAAATGTGCTTTAATTAAAAGGACTTCAAGTTAATTGGCCAATCACTTTCTTAATTTAATCAAAACAAACCTAACACTTTGTGTGGGCTGGTGTAGACCGAAGCCTGGAACCGCGTTCTGTCGCCCCCTGCAGGCAGAGAGGCACAGCCCGCAGCTGCACTGCCGGCTCAGGCCCACGGCAGACGGCGCCAAGATGAGGGCGTCGGTGCGGATGACCCGCTACCTGGAGTCGTGGGGGGCAGCCAAGCCATTCGCCCACTTGCAGCATCGTGACAGCATGACGACAGAGAATGGGAAGATCAACACCACCGTCAGTGCCCCCCCAAACTGTGTGTGCTGGGATTGTGTGTATGTCAGGAGGGCAGTGAGGAGAGAGCCCACTACAGATTGATCTAGCTTATTTCACTTATATGCAGTAGGTGATATGACATGTGGATGGGGAGGGGGGGTGGCACTCCCAATGTTAGCTAAATTTAGAAATTGCATCTCCCTTAACCTTAACCTGCCCCCCGCGCATCCTTCAGCAGATAGAGTGCTAAATGTCCCGTGAGCATCCTTGTGGTTGGCGTTAGATAAATTGCTGGACCTACTGCTTATTTTCCATCCGTGATCCCCCACCTGCAGTGGTTTTAATCACCCCCACGTGAGATTTCTGTCGGTGAGACCCAACACGGGGTGGGATGTTAAGAGAGGAACCCGAATACTGATCATAGGCACAGAGGCCTAGTCCACTGAGTCACACCCTTCCCCTCCCCCCAGATTATGAAACACAAGTACTGATTCTATGTGAATATTCACCCAAATGGGGTTGAAAACGGTGAACACAGTGTGCAGTATGGGAGTAGGGGTGAGTGCTTGAGTTCTGTATCTCTGTGAAGTCCCTGAATTTCTGTGACGTCACTGTATTTCTGTCTAGCGCAAATGTGTGGAGTGGAACGCAGACCAATATTCTAAAATGCATTGTTTTCTCTGTCTGTAAGGATGTGCCGATGGGCCAGTATAATTTTCAGAGGCGCTCAGAGAGGTGGGTGACAGGGCTCTCCAAATGTCTGCATGCATTCATGATGTTTCTGTAGTATGAATAGCACAATCACCAACCTTAATGTCATCATTTACTAAATAAAGTGCAGCTTTACAGTAAACACCTTACCTTCCTAATTTAGACAAAGGACCTACACAAGTTTTCCTTGGTAAGGCTTCTATAAATTATTCATAAGTAAATACATCTTTATAAACATTACTTATAAATCATGGCCAATAAGAAAACAGGCTCTAAAAGTAGATGATTTGCATCAGTGGGGACTGTGTTTGGATCTTCTGTTTCCTTTGCTGGACAACAACGTTCTGGGTGCCTTTTTGGGTCTTCAAACCTACGACGGAGGAGGGTCTGGGCCAGAAAATGTTTGCTGTTTCGAGCAGATAGAAATTCAGGTCCCAGGTTTTCTCATTCTGTTTGTATGGTCAGGGTGCCATGATGGCCTCACAGTAGATTAGTGCCTGTGCATTCAGATAAAAACCTCACCTAGAGTCTTCAGGGTCAACCATAGGAACCCCGGGAGGTTCTGAGTGAATAATGCTTCGGTTGTTAATTCCTCTCCGCTCCGCACTCACCTCGCTCATCAACCTTGCGTCTCCATGCTGTCACGCTTCCCTGGGCTTAAATCTCAATTCTCATTATTCGCCACAGGACAAAATCACAGAAAAAGAGATTTGAAGAGGAGCTGAATGAGAGGATGATTAGGGCCATTGACGGCATCAACTCTCAGAAGTATGAAGCTCCGCCTTTCCCTCCCCGCTGACCGTGAGAGTGTTTGCTGTCATCTCACCTTATACCCCTTTTGAGCATTTTTTTTGTCTGTCAGCTGTATGAACCATGACGACCGTGATGGTGCTTCAGTTATGGCGAAAGCCCCCACCAAACACTGAGGTTTTGCCATTTCAGGCAGTGGCTGAAATCTGAAGACATTCAGCGCATCTCCCTGTTCTTTCATAACAAGACTTTGGAAAAAGAGGTAGGAAGAAACCTGTATTTTAGCAAAATAAATGTTACGCTAAGGGGTTCAAAAAACCCCCCAGGAGCACAAACTCAAATGTCGTGTCCCTCAAAAGCTCCTTTTGTTAAAATGCCACATGTGAAGCATCTGTGATGGAAATGCACTTGTTTTCGCCCCACAGTATAGGGCGATGACCTTGCCAGCCTTCAAATATTACGTCACGTGTGCGTACGTCATCTTCTTCTGTCTCTTCATCGTCCAGGTCCTGGTTCTGCCAAAGTAAGTGAGCTGCATTAAACCCTATGGAGTTGTGTCTCTGGAGCTGTGATGTAGTGCGTAGGGTGTAAGGAGCAGGGTAAATGGTATAGGGAGCAGGGTAAATGGTATAGGGAGCAGAGTAAATGGTGTATGGGGCAGGGGAAGGGTGTATGGGGCAGGGTAAAGGGTGTAGGGAGCAGGGTAAAGGGTGTATGGAGCAGGCGAATGGTGTATGGAGCAGGCGAAGGGTGTATGGAGCAGGCGAAGGGATTAGGGAGCAGTTGAAGGGTGTAGGGAGCAGTTGAAGGGTGTAGGGAGCAGGTGAAGGGATTAGGGAGCAGTTGAAGGGTGTAGGGAGCAGGTGAAGGGATTAGGGACCAGTTGAAGGGTGTAGGGAGTATGGTGATTCCTGTGAGGAATTAGGGTTTAGGGCTCTGGACTAAGGATATTTTAAACCTCCTGCTTTGAAATCACATGTCATATCTGTTCACAGTCTCGTTGTTACCTCGTATCCCAAAAGGAAGACAGCCTTGTTCACTGCATGATAAAACACCTTATCTCTATTATCCCTACAATTAGCTGATAATGATGAATGTAATGCAAGTTATCTCAGTTTCATTCTGCCTGCCCAGTGAGGCCCACAGCGATCAGACTCGCAGCAGTCAGGTTTGTGGCTCGAAGACTGATACCCTGTGATTGAATCTGGTGCAGGACGACGATCCTGGGTGTGTCATTTGGGGTGGCCTTCATCCTGCTCTCCCTTATCCTGCTCATCTGCTTCGCTGGACACCTCACGGCGAGTAATGGCACCCGTCCATCCATCCACCCGCCATCCGGGCATCATCAGCCGTCTGTCCAGCTGGGACGACAAAGACCCGGATCTTATCCTAGACGCGACACCCTGGATGTCCCTGCCGGCGTTTTATTTTTATTTACTTTCGCAAGAGAAGGAGAGGGAGAGAGAATTTGTTTCTTAAGTGGTATTTCAGCACTGCCTATCATGACACAGGCAGGATAATCCTTCTCAGGGGCACAGTCAGTGGGCAGCTGTGCTCATGACCCTAACTAATGGCTACTCCCCGATGCATAGCAGTAACAGAGGGTCCCTGTCCGGGGGGGGGGAACAGGCATAGTCACAGTGGTGGCTTCATAACCACAACTGCCTCACAGTCTGGCTGTGCAGCATGAAGCTGACTGGCACTAACGCTCAGCCAACTGGTGTTTACCAGTGGAGTTGTCTGCGTGCCAGGGGACGGGATAGACTTCAACACCCCCAAGCTCCCCCGGAGCCACGGGTGCGCCTCTAATATGTGCCCCCCCCAACCAGGCTTTGCCGAAGGGTTTCAGAACCACCAACTGCGCTCCTCTGTGACAGATGGACCCGGCCTTTATCTTGCCAACGGCTCCGGGTCCCAGGCATCTCTGCTACCCGATCCAAGCCAATCAGGGTGTCCCTTCCTGGGTCGCCACCCCTCCCCCCCCCCAGCACAGTGCTGGATCACTCCTGCTGTTCACCTCCAAAGGAGACTAAAGTTCATACTTCTCCAAACAGGCCCAACACTCACCTGTCCACGCTGCGTACACGGATACATTTGTAGTTCCCCTGCAGAACGTTCTGTATTTATATTCTTATTAATAATTATTATTATAATAATGTAAATTATTATTCTGATATTCCCTGCACACAACCACAGCAATGAGTTTTGTGTCTGTTTCTCTGTTTTACAAATTCAGAGAGTCACTTCACAGGGTTTGGCAATGTAGGTCAGCTGGCTGGCGTGAGATTTTCAATTCGAGACAAGTCTGCACACGCACTGACATGTATGTAGCAGTTTTCTTACTCTGTAAATAGTATGCAGGGTTTTTGCAGACTCCCCCAACGCTCGGCAAAAGTGTCCGCGTCGGTATTTAAAGCGCACACTGGTGAACCGATCAGAGCTGCAGACACACACTTGAAGCGTGGCAGGCGCTCATGCGCGGACGCACACGGCGACGTCGTGAATGTTCGCGCGGAGGCCTCCGTTAGTGCGCGTGCAAAGAAATATGAACCAGCCTTAAGCTTGATCAGCGTGCAAATGGAACACACACATAACAAGGTCTGAGTCCCCTCATCAAACAAAGAGCACTGAAATCATAGAATCATGGATAATATGACCATTTTTATAAGTACTCTGCCGGGGGCGGGGGGGCAGTGTGCCTGGGTGCTGTCCAGGGCAGACCCCAGCTACGGTGCGTCGATAGGCCGCTGGAATCGTGCCGCCGTTTTGCCTGCTAAAACAAACGTGGCAGGACAGTCATCTGATTACCGTGAAAATAGGGCTCCTTCAAAGCCGCATGGATATCTAAGCCAGCCTTCATACTCCTAGCATTAGACTGATTGCTTTTGGTCTGCAGATTAGCAAGGCTGCGTGTCGTGTAATTGGATGGTAAGGGGCCGATCTCACCCTGGAGGGCGTGGCGCTTTGAAGGAGGGGTTTTCTGCTGGGCCGGGCTGAGCTCTGCCACCCCCCCCCCCCCTTTCCTCCTCAGGAATGCACCAAGGGCACATCAAACCCGTTATCGTGGATTCTGAGCTCCTCCAGAATCATCGCCAACCGGCCCTGGCCGCGGCTGGCCGTCACCGTGGCAACCACCGCACTCATTCTAATAATGGCCGTGTTCAACATGGTAAGTGCCCAGCCGGTGGCCTCTTGCCTTTTCAGCTCTCCGCCTTATGAATGTTCCACCAGCAAAGCTCTCCAACGAATTGCAAGCATGATTTGATTTGTTTTCTTAATTAGACAGCCCGATTTAATTTTTATATGAACTGTAGCATTTAAACCTGCACTGCTCCAGTTCAGTTTGGATTTACTGGAACTCCAATGAATTCCAGCTGAAACCACTGTGTTTCAGTAACTGGTCCCACTCGACATTTATCAATAGATCAGTGTTACCAATACATCTACAGGGAAGCCCTTTACTGGAAAGAATGGAATGCCTGAACCAGCCAAAGAGTTTCGCAAAAAACACACCAGAAACCAAATGCTTTCTGCCATTTCCACTGGAGAATTTAAGAAATGTCGATGTAAGAGATTAATGTGGAGTGCCAGGGGTTATGAGGTTTTTATCCGTCCGACTTGTTTCCAAATTAAACCTTCCTGGGAGAAGCTCATTAGAATGGTTTTTAAAAATAGGATTGGGAGGAGAGTGTCAAAATAACAGGCAGCTCCCCCCCCACCCCCCCTGCTCGGAGCTCAGCCATCTGGAACTCAAGATAACATTTGTGTGTCACAAAGTTTGAGGCTTCAGCAGAAATTGACCTGAAAGATTGAAATCTTCTTTTCCCCTCAAACTGACTGAATGGGAATAGCATGTGGGATTATCTCTGAAATGCGCTTCCTGTCATAATGACGGTTTCTGTGAGCTGGTCGTTTCTGGGCCTAGCCAGAATTCACGGTGAAAAGTGTCTGGATAAGCACACCTACTCCACGCTTAATACGCTGCTCGAGTGTTCTAAGTACCGATCCACGAATCTTGGTTCATTTGTTTAGGCACATTTTTAATTACACGTTTCACTAAATAGTGACTAGGTATTTTATGCTCCTTCCTGGGCCTCCAGTTTTTCCTGGAGAACAAGAAATCACCTGAGGCCTCGGTCTCCAACACGTCCAACGAAACTGCTTATAGCTCCCAGGTGAAACTGATCATGGAGACCAATAAGTTCTACTTACCGGTAAGTAAAACGCCGGACTGAAGAGGTGCCAAATCGGCTGGTTCTGCCTGCTGTCCATGTTTGATCATGTTCCTGCTAGAAGTATCAGATCAACACTATATTCCTGTACTGTTAACAGTGTTCTGACCCCTACAGGTTCTTCTAAACACTTTCCTTCTTTGCTTTCCCTATACAGTGAACCTTAGCCAAAAATAGCAGCAATATTAATGATTCCTGAATAAATAGCATAGTGAGACGCGTCACAATGGCGCACGTTAAATGTATAATTGCAGCTCATTATCGCAGACATTTTTGGCATCTGTCACAATGTATTACCAAGAAAAGAATATTTATAGTGTGTTTTTCTTGCTTTTCTTGGTGTTCCCTTGCCTGCACCCATCTGTACTCCTGTTCACTTTAAATGTTTTTATTTTTTTTTCTAGTGACATTTTTGACCGCAGCACTAGAAAAAAATAAATCCCGAAAATGCCATGAAGAGATGGTGACAAAATGAGGGCCCTGGTAGGGGCTCAGGTGTAGGGAGCGAATGTGACATAAAGTGACACCATGCCGCAGATGTGACACGTTGCCATTGCGGCCTGAAGGAATGGCTGTGGCTGTGTCTCTCGAGCGACCTTCACCGCGATGTCTCCCCAGTACAAATCAGGCAGCATATTTCGCAGCGGAGCCAGGCCTGAATTATTTTCTAAACAGCCCCTTCAGTACTTGACATCATGATTAATTGTTGCACATGATTGCAGAAGAGATCGTCCCGTGGAGTTCAGAGAAGGAGGACAAAACTTTCTAGATTGTCAGTGTGACTGTAGAGTGTTTGTTTATGGAATTCATCAGATGAATCGGAGCATGCTTGTGGCCCGGTTTGAGTGTCTGAAGACGTGCCCTATGGCCCCTCCCTGTTCTCATTAATGCCCGCTTTCTCTCCTTCAGTACTTTGTGTACAGCTGTGTTCTGGGCCTAGTGTCCTGCTCCGTGTTCCTGAGGGTCAACTATGAGCAGAAGATGGTGATCATGCTCTCTGCTGTGGTAGTCTACAATGTCATCATCCTGGAGACGCACGCCTCCGTGCTGGATGACTATAGCACCTTCCTCTACCAGGACCAGGTTCTGGATAGGTGAGTGGGCTTGCTCTCAGAATGGCTCCTGCTTCTCTTACTCTGGCAGAAACGTCCCATCCCCTGGCATCCTCTGTGCGATGCTGCATATCAGCTGCAGATCAGAGCACAGGGCATAAATAATGGACGTGCCATGTTGCTGTGAGCCCATTGTG
Organism: Pollimyrus isidori; assembly: GCA_019775955.2. NCBI lineage: Eukaryota > Metazoa > Chordata > Actinopteri > Osteoglossiformes > Mormyridae > Pollimyrus > Pollimyrus isidori. The sequence goes on along the minus strand of JABFDZ020000050.1, from coordinate 5,360,582 downwards.
ATGTTAGGTGGTTCCTGATGCTGACATGCTGATATCCTTCGGAGTGGTGCGGTCTAATGCCTGCAGGGCACATCATGCTAGCTGTGCACCGTGCATTCTTATGGCTGCAGGGCATAATCTGCAAGGCACATCATGCTAGCTGCAGGGCGCATCCTTATGGCTGCAGGACACAATTTGCAAGGCACATCATGCTAGCTGTGCACCGTGCATTCTTATGGCTGCAGGGCATAATCTACAAGGCACATCATGCTAGCTGTGCACCGTGCATTCTTATGGCTGCAGGGCATAATCTACAAGGCACATCATGCTAGCTGCATGGCACATCCCTACGGCTGCAGGGCAGAATCTGCAAGGAACAACATGCTAGCTGCAGGGTGCATTCTTATGACTGCTGGGCACAATCTGCAGGGCACATCATGCCAGCTGCAGGGTGCATCCTTATGGCTGCAGGACACAATTTGCAAGGCACATCATGCTAGCTGTGCACCGTGCATTCTTATGGCTGCAGGGCATAATCTACAAGGCACATCATGCTAGCTGCAGGGCACATTCCTATGGCTGCAGGGCAGAATCTGCAAGGCACAACATGCTAGCTGCAGGGTGCATTCTTATGACTGCTGGGCACAATCTGCAGGGCACATCATGCCAGCTACAAGGTGCATTCTGATGGCTGCAGAGCCTTTTTTCAGTTGATGGTGGAGCCACAGACCACTGACTACATCTCTGTTCCCTATCATTGCCTCAGGGCCTCAGTTTTGTTTGTTGTCTGTTTTTTAAGAATTCAGTTAAAGCTTTTGTTTGGGCATAATCTGGGCATAATCTGCACGTTGGGAAATTTTTCAAGTAGAAATGTACCCCAGACATGGCTATGTGACATGCCTCTGCGAGAGCATACACAGTGCTGCATGCAGTGCTGCGTCAGGAGCTTGCTGCTTTATTGAGGCTCGTTAACCTGTTTGCATTCTACCTGGTGCACTGCATCAGAGGCAAGATGTTCCTGATAGCCAACCAGAAGCTCAAAATCACACGTTTGCTGTCGTCTGTGTTCAGCTACTCGTGTGGCATTTTGGAATGTACAGATCACGCCCACAACAGGAGTTATCATATTCAGCTATTGTAGTCAGTGATTCTGATTCGATTGCTACCTCCATGCACCAAACAATGAGCATCAGCAGCTCCTACCCTGGAGTTTGCCACAGCGGTGCGAAGGCTGGGAACCAAGTCAGACAAGTCCGCTCTGTCGCCTTCTATAAAAAAAAAAAACCTTGTGATCTCACCCACCAGGAGACATCTGCGCTCCGGTTCGTGATGGAAAACACAGGAGAGCAGAACATATGTGCCGTGAAGATGTCTCACGTGTTTCTGACCTCAGGATGAACACGCGTGACGTCTATGACTTTGAGCGACAACATTCCTACGTTAGGACATTTACTCAGAGAGAGACCCCGCCCCTTCACCCTTTACCTGTTTCCAGGCTTTTGCTTCCCACAAAATCCTGATACTGTATTCCAACGCAGTTTTATGAAAATGGTGGGAGGCCTAATCCTCATGGCAGTAAGCCACAAGTTTTACAACACGGGGAAATGGCACGCTAATGTATTTGATTTCCCTGGCATTCCCTTCGATGTCATCCAGGCTGAGCGTTCTGTATAAACACAGAGCGAGTTCCTCCATCTCCATGTCCCCTCAACAAGGTTTGGTGCCAAGTCTGCATCCTTCGGCATGATCCTAGAAGCTCCCCGACCTCCAGGCGGGAGAGGAATCATTAGAGTGTCGTATCAGCTTCTGTCGTATTCATTTCACTCCGCCGCTTTCTCTCCTCCAGGCCGGGAGTTCTGAAGGACTTGAAGACAATGGGATCCGTGTGGCTCTTCATATTTTTTGTTACCCTGCTTGTGTTGGCCAGACAGGTGAGCTGTTCCTCTGATAAACACTCCAACAAATCCCTGCATGTGAGGCCGAAGCTCCGCCACCTCTTTAACTAAATAAGGAGGACCTAGTCTCTCAGTCCCAGGAATATCACCAGTCCCTGAATGAAACCTTCCTATCCTGAGAAAGATTTAAAATAAGTACTATTAAGACTAATGGGATGTAAATACCAGCTTACCCAGGCTAAGCAGCTTTGGGGGTGTAACTCTTACTTCTGGAAACAGGTTTGATTTGTTACAACACTGATTTCACAACCTGAGAGCAGTGTGAGCACTTTCGAATATTCCCTCTAAAATGGCTGCCTTTTGAGGTGTGATCCTGTGCCTGAACAGGACTGTTACCTCCTGGAAGCTAGTCTGAAACCTAATATGTGCTTCCCCCCGGGCCCCCCATGGTGGATCTGGCTGCCAATGACAGTAATGCCTTGGCAAGGCCTGATCTGTACATTCAGATTATTATCTCCTGTATCGGCACCAGGACCCGGCCCGGCCCAGTGGCCCGTACGCCTCACGCTCGCTTTCCGCGGCGGCCCGTCACTGTTGTTTGTGTCTTGTCATCGCACAGAGCGAGGTGATCAGATGTCTGCTATTTTTCTTTACCTCTGTGTCTCCTTGTAACAGAATGAATATTACTGTAGGTTAGACTTCCTGTGGAAGAACAAATTCAAGAAGGAGTGCGAGGAGATCGAGACCATGGAGAACCTGAACCGCGTCCTGCTGGAGAACGTCCTACCGGCCCACGTGGCAGAACACTTCCTGGCCCGGAACTGGAAGAATGAGGTGGGGGGGGGGCTTGGCGTGGGTCCCTTTAGTTCAATGCAAATTCACCAGTATCAGGATCATAAGGCTCACAGCTGAATTATGAGTACAAAATCCCTCAATGGGTCAGCTGTTTTAAATCTGACTGAGGACTGATGCTCCTGCACTTGATTTTGCTGCGTTCCTAACAGGATCTATACCACCAGTCCTATGAGCTGGTGTGCGTGATGTTCGCCTCCATCCCAGACTTCAAGGAGTTCTACACCGAGTCGGACGTCAACAAAGAAGGCCTGGAATGTCTCAGACTGCTGAATGAGATCATCGCGGACTTTGACGAGGTGCTCGCGGCTTCCCAGTGGGCGGAATGCATGTTTAATTACTCGGAATGCAACTGGGGTGGTAATAACTACACTGACGACAAACACCGTGACTGTAATTAAAAAGATTCACTCGTGCCGTTGAGGACATTTCATGAAGGAGCAGTTTAACGTGTCAGATTACAGACCTTAGAGAATCATGTTCGTTTTGCAGTTTATAATAAAAATATGGCCTGATCGTGAAGGGTTTGTACCAGGACACAGTGAGCCTACACTCTACTCTACACTCTGCCCCTGGTGTGATGCTCTGGTGATTAACACATATTAACTCTGAACAAAGCTCCTGTCCAAGCCCAAATTCAGCGGGGTTGAGAAGATCAAGACCATCGGCAGCACCTACATGGCAGCCACGGGGCTCAACGCCTCACCCGGGCCCGAGCACTCGCAGGTATGGTGCTCCGAGCCGCTCCATGGCTGGGTTCGGTTCAGGAGGGGAGCCGAACATGCCAGCTGTGAGAATAGAAAGGTACCCTACACTCAGTCATTCTTGCCCTCGGTGACTCCCATGATTAGTAATTACAGCCTTTATTAATTATGGCTTCAGAGTTTTTTTTTAAGCCTTGTGGTTTGTTCCTAGTATTAAATTATTGGACTCTGACCTGAGGGAAATAAATGGTGGGATGAAATGAAAAATATGCATGATAATGAAATAGCGAGGTACAGGTAGGGGCAGGTTATAGCCCCTCCCAATTCTCTCTGACCAGGATGCTATAAACAGTTCCCCTGTACTCCTCCATTACTTCAATCACTCGTTTCTTAGATGCGGTGCCATTTTTTAATGTGGCTCTCAGTGCAGTACTTTCTCGGTTGCTTCTACAAAAATGCTTAGGCTGGGTTTTGAGGGGCTGCATAAATGAGCATGAGGGGGATACGGATGTAGGGTTTAGTGGCTGCCTCTGACATATAGCCCTTGGTCAAAAGACACTGAAACAGCTTGATCACCTCTAAACAGATCCAGGGTTATGTGGGGTATTTTATGATGCCGGCCAGTAGGGGACGAGGCACGAATAGCGTCAAAATGACAGCAGCGATTGAGACCATTATTAGGGTCTTTGCAGAAGAGCTGCTAGCTGAGGAATTAAGCAAGTCACAACACAAATTGATAAATCTCTTCTTCAGAAGTCTGTCTGTCTATGGTGTGATTCTGTAAATGGGTAATTAATCATAAAACACTGCGGAATGAAAATATGCCCATCCAGACTGCAGATGATTTTAATGGCTCAGATTACTGTCAGTGCTTAAACTTGTTGCCCCTGATTGTGAACAACATCCTTTATCATTTGATATTGATGATGTAATTGACTCTTAAAGGGATAGCGTCAGCCGGTTGCCCCTGTTTGTAGACATCAAGGCTAAATCGAGTGATAATGTTGACGTAACTGCCTCTTAAAGGGATGGCATCAGCTGACTGTAACATGCTACCTCCTCTCAGGACCATGACAGGCAATACATGCACATCGGCACCATGGTGGAGTTTGCCTTTGCGTTGGTGGGGAAGTTGGACGTCATAAACAAGCATTCCTTCAACGACTTCAAACTTCGAGTCGGTGAGTGTCCGGGGTGTGAGGGTAGCTGCGGTGTTTGCCATGCATTTGCATGGGTTCCCCGAGGTCCGGACTGGGAAACACTGTTGCAGATTGTTATTTTAGACGGTCCAGTCGACTGGGACGATGAAGAAATGCAGGGCTGAGACCAGAGGTGATTCTAAAGTCTATTAAGAGGGGGTGCTTGAGCCGCCATATTTTTTTTTTTATCTCCCTAGAAAAAAATTCTAAATCCATTTAGCGATACGCCCTGTAAAAGTGCCGACCCTAGCAGGTATTGCTAAGGGGCAAATCCTACAGTCGCCCCTGACTGAGACACAGTATTGATCCGTAGGGGGGATTTTTAGAAATGAGAAAAAAAAAAAACTATGAAATATGATGATGACAGAAAAATGTCTTTGTAACCTGCAAGGCATCAACCATGGACCGGTGATCGCTGGAGTGATTGGGGCCCGGAAGCCCCAGTACGACATCTGGGGGAACACGGTGAATGTAGCCAGCAGGATGGACAGCACTGGAGTACTGGGGAAGATACAGGTACCTGCCCACCATCTCCTTTTGCTTCTGGCCTTGAGTATTTGTAGCCCTTATTGTATTATTTTTGTAGCCATTAGGACTGAAATGTATGAACTCTGATTAGGGCGATTGGGTTTTACACACGTCGCTCTGCCATTAAAGACCAGACCGTTTATTATTAGAAGGTGCTGGTGTCGTATTCAAACTATTTTAACAGATTTTCCTATAATGGAGTTATTATACTGTGAGCTGTGAAAATATCAGTGTCGGAGAAAAATAAATGTCCTTCACAAAAGCGCCTTCTGTACGATTCCGCCACATGCTTATATGAGAGAGGCGCGTTGTGTGGGTTTGAACGTTTGACACTGAGGTGACTCAAACAGACCGGGCTCTGTGAGAGAGTGATGCCACTGCTTTGCTCGCAGGTCACGGACGAGACTCGGCAGATCCTTCATAGCCTGGGTTACACGTGCACCTGCAGAGGAGTCATCAACGTCAAGGGCAAGGGCGACCTGATGACCTTCTTCGTCCACACTGAGATGACCAGGTCGCTCTCACAGGGGAACTTGGTGACCTGACCGCCCACGAGAGAACACGCGTGAGGGTGGTCTGTAAATAGCCCGCCGTGTTTGTAGACGTCAAGCAGACCTCTTTAAGTTGTACCATGTCCGTGTCACATGCTGGACGCATCCAGGAAAGCTGTGCGTTTTTCTTTTTGTACGAAAAGGAAATGACCAAATGTTTTAATGTATTATTGTTTTTGTAAAGCATATTCATTAAATGTTTGTACATATCTAGCCTCTGTCCCTTCCTTATTGTGCCTTGAGGTTAGAAACGCACCAGATCACCTGAGGAGGGAAGGGGATGAGATTGAGCTTAAAGACAAAACACAGTGGACAAAGTCTGAAAGATCATGGCACTGTACCTTTAGTTCATGAAACAGCTTCCAGGCAAAAAACACAAAAGAGACTTACTGAATGAATATTATAATAATAAACTTAATATTTGATGGGACTGTCTCATAAATATTCACATTTACATTCAAAAACACAGATCTATGGGTGCAGATCACTGTAAAGCGTTTTGACATGCCTGAGTTTCCTCTTTCCATGGGAGACCATCCATAAGGATGGGATGATTCTCTCAGTAGGAAGCGTCACCGCCCAGATGCAGTAAGGGAGCTCTACCTTCTTAATTAGCTTAAACCGCCCAGCCCAGTGCCAGGTCAAAGTGATGGTGACGCGTGCGAAATTTAATTGATTAAATTAGCTTTCACAGGCGTCAACCCCGTACCGACTGAGTGCTGCACTGAGGCTTGACGAGCTTCGGGGGGGGGGCGCCTGTCGGCTTTCCGGCCAGCAGCACGAGTCGCGTTTCTCTCAACATGCATTTTGAAGATGTGAACTGAAAAACCGTTAATGGGAGCACTCAAATATAAAGAAACCATCAATTATCGCACAAAAGTTTTCACATTCGCCTAGGGGTGGTTTTTGTGGCGGGTCAAAAAAAGAATACGCAAGACTACAAAAGGAATATATGAATTAGTGGATATGTAGGACACCATAATTAGTCCTTCTAGAAAGCCCACTCCCTGTTGAAGAACAGCACATGGATCTCAATCTCAAATTAACTTTGTCGACTTGCAGAGAATTGTTTTATTTGCACAAAGCTTTAATGGAAACTCAGCCACAGGAGCTGAATTACAACTTAGCAGTGGGCGATTGGATACCACGTATATTCACCTTCAAATGCATAAATATGAATCCATTTAACTTCATTAAAGGCTGTTAATTAAGCAACTGCAGCACTACAGTACCACAATACACTCAGCATTCCTCATTCAATCAAGTGTTGAGCCATGAGATATCCGCCAAAATAAAAGTCTATAACACTGCAACAGATGTACCCCTGGAATGAACCTGAAACAATTCCTACAATTACATGTTATTCTAACCGGGATGTAACAGGACAGGAGGATGTACAGTGAACTGGAGAGTAGAGGTGATAATGATGGATCCTGTAACTATAGGAAGTATAGAAAGTGGGTTTATTCATCGAAGTTAGTTGCTGGGTTGCCTTATTCACATCCTCCCATGTCACATTTCCATTACTAGGTCATCAATCGTAAATTGTATCATAAATGTAACGTTGTGGGCAGCATGGTGGTGCAGTGGTTAGCACTGTTGCCTCAGACCGTTGGGACCTGGATTCAAGTCTCCGCCTGGGTTACATGTGTGTGGAGTTTGCATGTTCTCCCCATGTCATCGTGGGGTTTCCTCCAGGTACTCCGGTTTCCCCCCACAGTCCAAAGACAACTGATTGGAGTTCCTAAATTGTCCATAGGTGTGCATGTGTGAGTGATTGGTGTGTGACTGTGCCCTGCGATGGGCTGACCCCCCGTCCAGGATTGTTCCCTGCCTTGTGCCCGCTGCTTCCAGGATAGGCTCCAGACCCCCTGTGACCCAGTAGGATAAGTGGGTTGGAAAATGGATGGATGGATGTAACGTTGTTTCGCACATTACAATATTACATTCACAATGAATGTGTCTTCAGCGTTGTCAATGTTAATTAGAAAATAGGTGCTTTCGCAACATTGTATAAATGGCAGCAATTTGCATGTTAGTGTATTGCAGATATGGCTGCAATGTGACAGTTTAACAGCAGCATATAACACAGGCAGCGCTGTGGGTGTCAAGAAATCAAGATGAGGGAGCGGCTTCCTTCCGCTTTCTTCGGTAAGCTGGGGGGGTCGGCGTGTGCAAGGGCTCATGTTTAATGACATGCATTACGGCGGAATCAGGAGAGGGTGACGCTGAGGGGGGCTCCGTTTACGGGGATGACATGACGGCCCCCAAAGCTGGGGCTCAACATTGGTGGGAATTCAGGAGGAAGTGTGGAGATGCCTGGCAAGCGGGTTGCCTGTGGTGCCACCTGTTTGCGCGCTACCTGTTTGCAATGAGTAACGGGGAAAGCATGTTCGTTATGAAAGTAATCATTCATGTAAGTAAATTCATGCTTGGAAATTCAGCGAGAGCAATACTGCAATCACTAAGTCACCATACTAAGAGACTTAGGTCAGGGTTCGAGTGCTACCACAGGCAGCTCTAAGCAAAGTGCAAAAATAAGTGTGTCCCGCTTCTATAAAGGGGTGCTTTTCTCTGTCCTGTCGCCCCATTGATAATTAATTGCCAAAGCATTTGAATAAGCCTCTGTCCTACAAGTATCAGAGCAGCGTGTCTGAATACGACTTTATATGTTTTAGATGTGGCACAAATAAATACAAGCAGCCAGACCACAACATAAAACAAATGTAAAATCTTTTAGAGTAATATTGTTGCCCTGAGCACTAGTAGAACATAAGTGCCTTCCAAAGGTCACCTGATGTTCACTTTGTGCCTGTCATTGGGCGCCTTAAGAAGGACCTGGATGCCCTTGAGTACCGTAGATGGTGGTTATTGTTCAGGCCTGTGTGCCTCGCACTGCGGCCTTGTCAAAGCTCTGGTAATTAAGTGCTGGTTAGCTTCCAGTGCTCTCGCTAACGGCCGCTCTGCAGCGTTTTAATGGCTCTGAGTGACTGGCATGCAGGATAGTGAGTCTGCCTCAGCTCATCCCGGATTCAATAGATGCGAGGTCACCCTCCCGAAGAACTCATTAACTCCCACCAAAAACCGCTCGGGTGCATGCAATTCCCCATATACATGAACAAATTTCATAAAATGAGATTAAAATGAAAGCCTGTTGGCATACATGTATATGTAATACTGTATGTAATAACTCTGCTAATATGATGTCCACTCCATAGTCGACTGTTCAGATCCAAAGTCAGACTTTTGTTGCATTATTAGATATACATGCTAGAGCTGGTTCCAGGATTGTGGGCCCACCTGGTTTTGGAGGCCCAACTGGCATCAGCAGACTGGGAGAACGTAACGGCTGTTTGTCTAGGAAGCAGAGTGTCCTGGAGAAGCTTCTGAATCAGACTTCATGCTCAGCTTTCCTGAACATTCACTCGCCTTACGAAGGTCCCTGCAGAAACACCCAGGATCTTGTGCTGATCAATCTCCAGCACTGGTCCATGGAGAAGAGTGTAACATCCAAGACCTACAGAAAGGAAGCTAACTTTTGTTTAGCTCTGCAAGATTGTACTTCCGTTATTATTAATATTATTACATATTTAGGTGACACCTTCAGACTGAGGCAACCATAGGAACATTAACACTTACAGTCATGGGCAAAACTTTTGAGACACAAGTATTGGTTTTCATAAAGTTTTTCCGCTTCATTGTTTCTAGATCTTTATGTCAGACGTTTCTATGGTTTACTGAAGTAGAATGACAAGCATTTCATAAGTGTCAAAGGCTTTTATTGACAATTACATCAAGTTCATGCAAAGAGTCAATATCTGCAGTGTCGGCTGTTCTTTTTCAAGACCTCTGCATTTCACCCTGGCATGGTGTCAATCAGGTTCTCGGCCAATTCCTGACTGATGGTAGCCCATTATTGCATAATCAATGCTTGGAGTTTGTCAGAATTTGTGGGGTTTTGTTTGTCCACCCACCTCTTAAGTTTTGACCACAAATTCTCAATGGGATTAAGGTCTGGGGAGTTTTCTGGCTGTGATATCAATCTACCCTGAGCCACTTATCGCTTCTGTCTTATGGCACGGTGCTCCATCATGCTGGAAATGGCATCGTTCATCACCAAACTGTTCTTGGATGGTTTGGAGAAGTTGTTCTCGGAGGGTGTTTTGGTGCCATTCTTTAGGCAAAATTGTGAAAAAACTTCAGGGCGCCCAAGAAAGTCCAACAAGGGCCAGGACCATCTCCTTGATTCAGCATTGGGATCGGGGTACTGCCATTGTAGAGCTTGCTTCTCACCACCAGTGTAGGGCTTGCTTCTCACCACCAGTGTAGGGCTTGCTTCTCACCACCAGGTCAAAACTTGCTTCTCACCGCCAGTGTAGAGCTTGCTTCTCAGCCCACTCCTTTGGCAGTCCAACCCCTGTACCTTTTGCAGAATATCAGTCTGTCCCTGATGTTTTTTCTTGGAGAGAAGTGGCTTCTTTGCTGTTCTTATTGACACCAGGCCATCCTCCTAAGGTCTTCACCTCACTGTGCGTGCAGATGCACTCACACCTACCTGCTGCCATTCCTGAGCTTCCAGTGAATGTCCAGGTACAGCTAGGCTGAGCTTCCAGTATGACAGCATGACAGAGTGATCTCCAGCTTTGTCCTCATCAATACTCACCTGTGTTAATGAGAGAATCACTGAAATGATGTCAGCAAGTCCTTTTGTGGCAGGACTGAAATGCAGTGGAAAGGATTTTTTAGGGATCAGGTTCATTTTCATGGCAAAGAGGGACTCTGCAATTAATTGCAATTCATCCGATCACTCTTCATAACATTCTGGAGTTTATGCAAATTGCCATCATAAAAACAGAGGCAGCAGACTTTGTGAAAATTAATATTTGTGTAATTCTCCAAACTTGGCCACAGCCAATATTTACTTTAATTTAGCAGACACTTTTTTCCATAGTGGCATACAAGTCAGGCGAATAGCACACTGCAAACGTACAGTACGTTCAGTTGAGGAGTCGAGTAGGCATAAGTACAGCCAGGCTGAGTTTCCAGTGAATGTCCAGGTACAGCTAGGCTGAGCTTCCAGTGAAGGCCCAGGTACAGCTAGGCTGAGCTTCCAGTGAATGCCCAGGTACAACTAGGCTGAGCTTCCAGTGAATGTCCAGGTACAGTTAGGCTGAGCTTCCAGTGAATGTCCAGGTACAGTTAGGCTGAGCTTCCAGTGAATGTCCAGGTACAGCTAGGCTGAGTTTCCAGTGAATGTCCAGGTACAGTTAGGCTGAGCTTCCAGTGAATGTCCAGGTACAGTTAGGCTGAGCTTCCAGTGAATGTCCAGGTACAGCTAGGCTGAG
>JABFDZ020000050.1:5325748-5340384 GCA_019775955.2 Pollimyrus isidori | reverse complement strand
ATACACTGATTGGCTTCATCACTCTGTCTCCTCTCCACCAGTAAGCTGGTGTGTGGTGGGCGTTCTGGTGCACTATGTCTGCCGTCGCATCATCCAGGTGGTGGTTAAGGAGATCCCCCCCCTTGTATGTAAGCGCTTTGAGTGCCTTGAAAAGCGCTATATAAATGTAATGAATTATTATTATTATAATTATAAATGGCAAAAGAAAAATATGCGAATGGAAAGTAAAAACTGCTGGTAAAATTTAATATAAAAGATAATGTGAAATAAGTGTGTTTATTACGGTATTCAGCTATTTGGCTATTTATATTTTGTAGGTAAATGGTGATGGACCCCCACATTAATAATGAGGCCAGTCAGAAAGATGAAGTAACTGGTGCAGTGTGTTTAATCTCAGTGAGAGAAAGCTTCTGCAGTTTAATAGGGCCCATGGAGATGCACTGTGGAAGCTCATCAGTTAAGTACACAATGACAGATTTCTAACAAGCCCGATGTGTGCACAGCCAGCTCTCACAGCCGCGACGGAAACGCGCAAACTTTGACTGATGTGGTAACAAGATCATGAAGATTATAGCACTGGGTCCGCTTAAAATAAAAGTCCTAATACCACGATTTACACAAAATGTACGGTAATATCATGCACAAGACTAGGTCCAGCTTGATCCATTTAATTGCTGGTCCTAGACTGTATAAAAGCCTGTATACAGGGCTGGACCGCCCATCCGGCACACTGGCCTTTTGGACACACCTCCTACGGCAAAATTCACCATGAGAGAACTTAAAGTCCATGGTGGTTCTGAAGTCCCAGCCCACGATCTGCTGCTGTATAATATAACACTAAGAGGATGACACACAGTTAAACTACTATATATTAAACACTATAACTATTAAGTTCATGATTTTCCCTTCATATGCTCCTTTGTTTGTTTATTCTTTTTGTTAAAATAACAATCTTCTGAGATCTGAAATAAAATCTATTTTGTCTGCAAATACTAAACCTAACTGAAATGTAATCATAATACCTTCCGTTACGGATGACAGAAAGAGCTCATTTTCTTGTTTAGACAAAACATTTCAAAACGACGCTATTAGAACATACCTTGAACATATGTTTCGATTGTTTTCTAAATGGAGAAACCGTATTCCATTCGTGTTTCATATCCAAATAGGTCCGGAGCTCATTAAAAATCTAATTGTGGTGTATTTTTAATAAGAAATAGTTCATACAAATAAATGTTAGTTCTGGTTTGATTTCAGTGTCAGCGCAGTGGCCGTTGTGCGGGTTTCTGTATAAAAATCCATCCACTAAACAATGAAGTGTCCTTGTTTGGGATGTTAAGCATGGGAATAACCTCGGTGCCATGTACTCCGAGAGCACCCCCCGTCACTTACATAGGCTCATTACGAATTTAGAGCCTCATGCACCCAGCGGAGGTTCCCGAAGACCCCCCCTTCCTCTTCCACCCCTCCCTCCTCCAAACCCTCCCCCTCTTTGCTCCGACGTCCCCTTTCGGCTCCAGTCGGGAGAAGCGCCGGCCGGCGGCCGCTGTGCCATTCCTATTATCCAAGATGGAGGTCGGCCGTCGCTGCGCGTCCGTGCGGGCGTCCCGGTAGAGCGAGGCGCAGCCCCACGGCGGAGCGCTTCGGGTTTTTCCCCCCTCCCGCTTCTTGACGCTTTGGACGAAGGAGGGAAGGAGTGGGGGAAAGGGGGGAGCGGCTCTTCGGGATTTCGATTCTTGGTCCGGGTGCCAGCCATGAGCTCCGGGGAGGGAGCGGAAGAATCGGGGAAGGACGGGGCCGACGTCGCGGCGTTCTTCAAACCCGGTAAGGCCGGCGGCGGGGGGCGGCTGCGGGGGGACGCCGCTGATCCGGGGCGTGGAGTTAGCAGCGTGTTAGCATGTGGTGCTAATCCTCCGACCAGGGAAGACGGGCTGCCGCGCTTCACTCCCGGTCTGCCTGGCCGTGATTATTAACCATGGTAACAGGAAGTTATTAATCCGACTGTGGGATGGTGCTCATTGGAAATAAAAAATAATAGTAATAATAATAGTAACTGTGGCAAAAATGTATGTAAAAATGTAACCCGAGAGGCTCAGCTCTCAGCCTCGGTAGTATATTCCCTAAATTCGTGACACATTAAATAAGGACAAAATTAAAAATGTGTATTCTCATACTACAAATTTGACTGATTTTTAATTTTTATATTTTTTCTAATGTAAAGACATAAATCGCTCTTGGGGGTGAAAGATACCGATCTCCGCAGCGCTGCACGACGGCGGACAGGTACCCCGGGGTGACCAGGTGGCTCCGGGCGCGGACAGCGCGGCCGAGCAACTCTGGCGACTGGCACATGATACAAACATCCTCCGCCCAGCCTTGTAATTTGACAGTGCCCGTGGGTAGTGAGAGTAACTGGATAGCCGCTAAAACAGCGTAACTGGCCAGAACAGAGGCGTGACATATCGGTTAGGTGTGTCTGCCTGCTGGCGCTTGAGGTGTAACGAAGGCTCGGTTTAGCCTAGCGTAGCATGTCCTAGCTTAGCCTAGCCTAGTGTAGCACGTCTTAGCTTAGCCTAGCCGCGGTGGCCGAGGTGGAGGCGGACTTGGCCGCGCGTACTCGACCGCCACACGGATTTGTACAAAGGCAGGATCAGCCGACAGGCTACTCAATAGCCACAAAGAAGAGGAGGCCTTTATCATAATAATTTAATATTATCATTAATAACACAATGACCGCATTACTAGGATTGTAGGGAGCCGACGTCCCTAAGAATGATAGTATGTGATTTACATTAAGATGCTGTAGATGTGTCTGTATTTTTGAAATATGGATATAATGGTGGCGGATAAATCGGCAGCCCTGCTGGCTGCTTTGCACACGTTAACACGCCCGACTGCCTCGCCTGAATTCCGGCCTCCTGTATGGACAGAGTGCCCTGGCGCTCACCGTTAGCTTTCGGGACTCGACCGGACCGGGTTAGTCTGCGCCCAGCCTCTGTATCATATGCCGGCCTCTCGCCCTCCGAGGCAAGGTACGGCAGTCTGGGGGTCGATGCAGCATGCGCTTGCAGATAATAGCAGCCGGGCAGGCGCATCTTTTAAGATCAATTATTTCAAAGCGATCTCCCAATTTAATCTGGTAACTAACCTAGAGCTCGTTATCTAGATTGTATTTTCAGTTAAGTAATATTGCACATCGCTGGTTATAATACTAATAATGCGGCCGAACAGGCCCCAGTCCTTTGTTACCTTATTTGGGATATATGAAAGTAGCCGGTTTTAACGGTGTGTCCATCTTGGATTTCAGTTATCGTGGCTTTATTATGATGGATGTCCATGGAAAGCAGCTGGACGTTCAGGAGGGGCGTTGGGCACACCCAGACCATGCCAGGGAGGGTGGCATTAATGAGGGCTACTGTGGCCATTACATCATGCCTGCTCAATGGCCCTTGTTCTCCAAATGGTCCGAAAGCCTGTCTATTGGCTTCCCCAAAATGTATAATTACTTTTGCAATATACAAATTCATCTTGAATGTCTTTGTTTCTATCTCTGTTCCTGTATGATGTTTTCTTTGGAATATCCCCTGTTCTTGATGCCATTGCACCAATATTATCAGTCCTAAGCAAATCTCTAGGGTATTTACACGCACTGCATCTCCTTTAAGATGAATTCTGGGAGCAATCCCCGAATCGACAGGATTGTGTCTGTTTCTAGCTGATCATATTTGGCCTTCCAGGCTGTTGGTGTTTAGGTGATAAACCCTGTGTTGTTCTGAAATTACTCTGCAGCATGGAGTAATATCTCATTATTTTGTACAATGTGGTTCCTTTTATATATAAATTGAAACTTTTCAGAGCAAGCAGAATGGTAAACCAGTTTTCCTGTCATATACAAAGTGATTAAAATACATTATTTTAGTCGATGCTATTGAGATTGGAAATATTTGATTCTCTGGCGGTCTGTTACAGTCACACGGTCTGTCTTGACTTTGAGGTCCAAGCTCTTGATCCTGTGTTCCCTGTAGGGTTCCCTCGATAATGTACTTCTCGCTCCGTACTTTCTGTGCCTTGCTAATCTTTGGAGAGGTGGCAGCCAATTGGCCTGTCCTAGTGGCATCTTTTAGTAGGTGCTCTGAGCAGCAGCAGCAGCCTCGATCCCTAAGTCAGAATTGGTCGAACACCTTGGTCTGGACCCTGGCTGCTGCACACAACAGAACTCGAGTCCTGTGAGGAGGGCATCCGGTTGCTTGTTTCTCTGACTGATCCCTGATTCTCTAGGTTGTGATCATGTTGTTACTTTTTGTTCCCCCCACTTTTTTCTCAGTTCTCTTATTCTTGCCTTGCTTGGCTCGGTGGTCCCATTTTGCTTCCTGTATTTGACGTGCTGGGCACTATGTTCTGCGTTTGTCGTGCTCTCCTTCTGTTGTTTTGGATGCAACACCGCTGTGTGGCCCACCTGCTGCTTTCGTGGTCACTCTGAGATTGGTTTGTTGCTTGGGGGATGGGGTTAGCGCATGATATAGAGAAATAGTAAGTGCTACCTAAGAAGTATCTTGGGAGAGTGGTAGCTTAGCAACGGTCGTTAAGGGCAGCGGATCAAATGGTGCGATTGATTGGAAAAGTAGTCGGCCATGTTCAAGACCTCACAGGATTATTTATTCAAAGTTTCTTGTTGTGATCCTCAGTTTTGAAGCTCCATGCATGCATTATAACAGTTGTTGTTAGTTCCATGGAAGGTACTGGCAGTTGTTAGCCGTGACTAATGAACAGCATTTACCTGTCCGATGTGTGTAGGTGGGATACCCTCAATCAGGGGCTGCCCCTCTGCAGATGGGGGTGTGTTCATATTGGGCCTGCATCGAGAGGATAACATGAGGAGTTGGTGGTGGCTGCAATGTTAAGGAAGGTGCTGGCTCTGTTGGGGAAAGGTCACGGTGACCTGCATTTCTTCCTCCTAAAGGCTCCAGGTTCATGGTCCTTCTGCAGAAGGATCTCTTGAACAGCATCTCGGATTGCGACTATTGCCTTCAAGTCGTGGTCCCATGTGCTGCGTCATTTCAGGCTTGTTAAAATTCGGCACGCTTTAAAGGATTAATGAATTTTCCGTGTGATTTCCTGAAATATAAATGGATCACACATGCCTTGCCTCTGATGTTCTGAAGGCTTTTCTTTCCTCTTCCCCCAAGACTGTATTTTTTTGTAAACCGCCCTATAGTTGAGAAGGTCTCTGACGTTTGTTTTGGTTTTTTGTGGAAGCGTTCAGGTCACCGAAGGCTTTTTTTTAGGTCATCAGCGTGGTTATATTCGACCCAGTCGCTGCAACGCAGGATTTCCGCGGTCCCATGGCCCCCACTTCTGGCCTGCCCAAACCCCCTCCCGACACCATGAACAACGTTACCCAGAATTCCGAGTGCATCCAGCTCTGCTGTGACCTCTTGCCTGCTCCACTCTTGTAATTATTCTGCTTTCTTGTGGTCGGCAGAAAATGTTGTACTTGTTCATGATCCTTTAAGGCAGCAGTTATTATGGGATACACGGTCTGAAGTGGGCAGGATGACCAATCCTGGCACCCTGTGAGCTTTCCTGGGTGTAGACGGTCAGCATCTTCGAATTACCCAGCATGCAGCCACCGAGAGTGAACCGAATGAAAATCACGTTCCTTTAACTCCAGCCCAAAACGTAACATTACCAAATTAAACTCTCATGTAGTATAAGTGACAAAGCACACATTTAACTGGCTTAAGGCTTTTTTTTAATCCCCTGTAAGCTTCTCATGATAATCAATGAAAAACAACCAAGGTAAAGCCACCCAACACCAGCAGCAAACATCTGCGCAAAGCTTTTAATTTGGCTTCAGATTGCTGTGTAATTTTCCCCTGTTGCTTTCAGGGAATGGTTTGTGGTCGGCAGTCGCATGGCATCTGAGTGGCTTGCTAGCTCAGCCGCAGGAGGGTTAGGAAGATCAGGGAGTTGCCTGTGACTTCACATGTCTTGGTTAAAGAGAGCTCCTCGGAATTTTAGTCGTAGCTATCTTAGTGGGAATCGCTGCCTAGAACCACGTGCTTAGTTTTTATAAAATGACTGTTTTGTTTCCTCCCAGTGACCCTGACAGGGACGAGCAGAAAATGGATGGATATTATGTTTCCTGGTGTCTAGCAGGTCTTTTTCTATCGTGCCAAAACCTTCAGGATTTTACCACCCCATGTCACCGGCGCTTCAGTCGATTACCAGATGTCTTAGATATTGCAAGAGATTCTTGTCACTCACACCTCAGGCAGAAGAATGTTAGATTTGTTACCCTGTGGTACCGGGAGGCTTCTGGTCAATTTCGTGTTGGAGGTCCATGGAGAAATTCAAGTGGGGTTCAGAATTCATCTGAATTGCGGTGTCTTGGGGGGGGGGGGCTTATGTGTGTACAGGTTAATGCAAGGAATGAGGAAGAACAAAAAGAATGTGGAGCACTTCCTGTTGAGTGTCGCCTGGAAAGTGAAACAAAGGGCTTCTGTCTTACTAAAGAGGTCCTTATTTATTTATTATTCATTCTTTTTGGAGAGTTTTAGGTGGAGTAATTTTCTCGAATTTCTAAGGTTGAGTACTTCTATGTAATCTTTCTAAAGTATTAAAGATGGAGTAACGGTAACAATTTCTGTTATCTTTGTGGAGTATTAAAGGTGGTGTGCCTCTGTGTAAATTTTTTTTGTTTGCTGAAGAATTTAAGGTGGAGTGCCTCTTTCGGTAATCGCAATCTTCCTGGAGTGTTTGAGGTGCCTTTCTGAGTGGCACAACTCGCTCCTCTTCATTGACAAGCCTCAGGCTAGTAGCCCTTGACAGGTTAGCCGCTGGCTGTCTGCAGTGAGCCGTGAGAAACTCAGGGCTCACCATACATCAGCTGTGAAGTTATGACCAGCTAACCTTTATGTGCATAAAATGGTATTGTTCAGGGTCTTGTCTTGAAAAGCCAGTCGGTGGTATTATTTGGTTAGTTACATTGGCCAAGCAGCCAAAACGAATTAACATTAATTATTTGGAGGTCAAGTTTGGATCGAATGACAAATCTTTTGGCTAAATACTTCTCTAATTTTAGCATATAAATGCGTCATGAGGAGGATCTACTATGAAGACAGTTTTAATTCTCATATAATGCAAAACGGGCCTTTCAGATCCTTCCAGATCTGTGGCCCTCGGTTCTGTATCGCGGGTCTGGGGCAGCTGAATCCAGTCCCAGCAGGCCGGTGCACAAACAGGGGCGTCGGCGGTGGCTGGCAGGCTGTAAGTGTGTCAGCCTGCCTTCTCCACGTCCCACCGGATGGCATCCGCCGCGCTGTGTGCCACCGAGCTTTGCAAAAACGAGGCCGTCCTGCTTTATCTGAGCGCCAGCCTGTAGGGCATCCTTAGTCCGGACACTGGGAGACGTGTGAGCGCCCCCTACTGTCCTGGTTAGACTGTGACTGGCTGTTTGAAAGTCTGTAGGCACTGTGACCTAACTTGGAGACTTCGGTGTGTGTGTGTGTGTGGGTGGGGTGGGGGTCCACAGTTTATTCTCCTG
This sequence comes from Pollimyrus isidori, assembly GCA_019775955.2. Lineage (NCBI taxonomy): Eukaryota > Metazoa > Chordata > Actinopteri > Osteoglossiformes > Mormyridae > Pollimyrus > Pollimyrus isidori. The sequence continues at coordinate 5,332,838 of JABFDZ020000050.1, read as the reverse complement.
TCTGTATCTTGGGCTGTCATGACTGGTGGGGAAATGGCTGAAAGGCTGAGTTGAAAACTTTAACCAATAGTACTCTGCTTAAAATCCCTCTAAAGCCTTGCAGAATGTTACTGTTGAGTGTTTTAAAGTCTAAATGATTCTTCCATTAGTGAATGCATCTGAGTGAGATGTAGAGTGCCACACCTGCGTAAAGCACATTCACAAAGAGAAGAGCCTGATTTTTCCACCACTGTTTAAGGGAGATTGAAGATAAGCCCCTATCAGGTGGCCCTCCGCCACTTTCTCTGTCTGTTTGCTGGCGGCACTTATCTATCATTAATGTTACAGGAGTTTTCCTTCCCTTTATAAGAGCCCCATACATTATGCATTGCTCTTCATTTCCCCATTTTAATTTCAGGAGGTGGCGTAACCTGAAATGTCCTCTTCCTCTCCGGGTTGCAGTCTCAGCCCCACAGCTCCTCTTCCTCCTGTCACATCTGGGCTTTTCCCGCGTGCCGCCGAATGATGGACCTTGCAGGGCTGCCCCGACACATTTAAGAATGGAGCAGCAATTACCTCTGAGTAGTTCACGCTCATAAATTACATGTAGTTCTTCATGCTATATTCCGGGTCACTGCTCACCAGCTCCTTCCAGCATTTGTTTAATGCTGTAAACTCTGTGCCCGGTCAGGTTTTCCCCTCGCTGACAGTTGAGTCTCTTCATGGTGACCAATGCCCCAGTCAGCGTTGGTGCCCCCTTCAGTCTGATGTTCCCGCAGTTAGCCAGCAATGGCTCCCTCTATCAGTGATAGCTACTCATGTCAGCACCAGCATGTTTTCTGTGATCGAGTTGAGGTCTTATGTTTCCAGAACCTCTCCCAGAATGTGCTGAATACTCCCTGATCTGAAAAGCGCTCCTCCTCCGGGAGTGATTACTATAATAATAGCCATCTAATGACAGTCAGTGCTGTTATGTAGCTGTGAAGCTGTCGAGTCCCTGCTCTGCGTTATGGGTCCCTGGATGCATCCGACCTTGTTAAAGTCACCGTTCCTTTACGGAGACGCAAGTCTCTTGGTGTTTTTGTCATTCTAGTTCAAACTGTTCCTCTTTGTCCTGGGGGGGTTCAGAATGGCTACTGGGGGGGGGGGTGCTGTCATGGATGCGGTTGCTTCCTGAGCCATTCTCAGGCTGCGGAAAGTGTGTACATGTTCTGCTTGCCCTTTGGGTTTGAGAGCCTCTGGGTGCAGCTTGGTTTCATAAAGGGCTTAATCGCGCTTACCTGTGTTACGCACGCTGCTTAAAAATAGCATTTTGTCAAGTGAACTAGCTAGAAATGTCCCCAACAGAATTTTAAAGATGTCTTGAAGTTTTTACCAGAGACTAAGAACCCAATGGGACAATTACTAAATATAAACTGTCTTATTTAAATTGTTTTTTGGTCCAGTTTGTTTGTTGGGAATTGGAGCAGTAGGGAGTGCTTTTCTTTAAATAGAGAGAGTCTCATGTATCTAGAGCTTCTGCTGCCTCCTATAGCACTCATACTGCTGCCTCCTCCTATAGCACTCATACTGCTGCCTCCTCCTATAGCACTCATACTGCTGCCTGTTTTATGCTAGGCTCCTGTGTTTTAGCAGCATATCGCAAACCCCCCCTCAGAACCAAACTGACAGACTTTCCTTTATCTCCTAATAGCTTTTGTTCTGGGTTAAGTCCCGCATCAGTGTCTGTGATTTTACGTGGACCTGGTGTTTTAAGTCTATAAAAACACACTGCTGGCTTTCTACGTGTCACATTTGCATCCGACAAACTCGGCACGACAGTGGAAGTCACCCGTCTGAAAATAAGCTGTCCTCCGTGAAGTGTGGCGTGATGCGTGTAAAATATGAGTGGGCCATGTTTTGCGGGGTCATTTAAGTAAATCAGCTTGGTTGGGTGTTATTTTGGATAGTACTGGGGGGGGGTTTATAAAGCAGATCAGTACATTGTCAGAGTTCTTACACTGTAATGCCCGATTGGTCACTCCACCTAGTGTTTTTTTTTTTGTTCCTAAACTACTAACACTGGCTCTTTAAAAGCAGGCCAGTGGGATTGATATGAGAAAATGAAAGGTTTATACGCATATAGGCAGGCACAGAATGTCGGTCACCGGATAAACGCCGGGGGTTTCTGTGACCTCTCTGAAGGGTAGGTTTGTGGCTGTTAGCCCCGCCTTTCCTCACCTAGATATAAATGTTTGTGGATCAGTTCGTGTTGTCTGGTCCTGTCTGGGTCATTTCAAAGCATCCAGGGGAGAAAGTCCTGGCTCTGGCACTCCGGAGTGAGTAGGGCAGGGAAAATGGATTGGCTTTATTTTTATAGTTATTAATGATTTTTTGTCCCAGTTTCAGTTCCAATTTAAAAGATGTATTTGAAGCCTATCTAATGTCTATCTAATGTTATGATTCATGTGTCATGGGGTATGAGCCCCCGGTATGGGATTGACCCTGTAAACATTCAGCGGGGGCATGATTGTGAGTGCTGCTGCTTTTGAGAGGGTGACTTGTCTGCCCACCATGCCAGCAGTTGCTTTTATTGGTGAGAGGCTTCCAAGCAATGAAATCACAAGATGGGTCATAGAGGGAAGTGTCATTCGTGTATAGAAGCCTTTATTCCTGGTCCAATTTATTGGCCTGACAGTGGGCTGAATCACCCAATGTGAGCATGGCTGGCGCTGTCTGGCTTTACACAGGAAGTTGCTGGGGCCTCGTGCGCCGATAGGTGCCTTGCGGGGGAGGATGGGGGATCGGGTCGCCGGTTACCCGCCGTGAGCCCTGACTCACACTCTGCCGCTTAGCCGGAAAGGGGAGATGACATCATGGTTCTGGAAGGCCGTCGGAACTCGCAGTCACTCGCACGTTTGTTTACTGAGGAAAAGCAAGGGCGGTCCGCTCCTCCGCCGGTGGAGTCCCTGCCTTTTAGGGAGCGCTGGGATTAGAGCGGGGTTTTTATGAATAAATGCAAGTGTCTGTTAAGGGTGTGGGATAAAAGCTTTAAATGAATGTGCTTGTCGGCAGTGCTATGCTTGTGTATTGCGTTTGTTCTGTTTTTGGGCGCGGACTTGAGAGCTGAAGAGCTAGGTTACATGGTAGGACTTGTCACGAACGGTTGTCACAGGCCGAACCCGATGTCCCCCCTCCAGCATGCTGGTGACAGGGGCCCTAGATGCGCATGAAATGAGACGGCTGGTCGTCCCTCATTAGAGTGGGCCGAATCGCCTCAAATCGCAATTAAATTGGAATCAGAATTATTTGTGACAAATTCTGTTAAGCTTACTCTTAATAGCAGCGCCTGTAAACGACAGCAAAGGCCCGTGTCGAAGGACTGGTACTAAAACGATAAACAAACAGCGAACCATTAATAAAACTAAATTCGACCGGAATGTCAAGACGGGTATCTACAAAACCATCAATCTGGTGCCCAAAACTCCAGGTTCCCAGTGTTCTACATTAGGGTCACTCGCTCTGGTGGTCACCCCCCCCAATCCAGTCAAAGTTGTTCTTGGTTCTGGCTAGGAGTCTCTGGGCTTCTCAGTGGGGTAACTTATAAAGTGCCGCAGGCCCACATTAATGGCGACGTAATCGCCATTACATGGCGCACGCGTGATAAAAACCAGGGCTTTAGACAACGGGTGAAACATTTGTCCGGACGCCAGCTGTAATGTGCCATACGGACGTTTACTTACGCCCACAATTTGGTACGTCTGAAAATTGACGACATGTATTGTGACACCCAAAACAGAGCAATCTGTATAAATGTTATGTTGCCCAATTTTTCTTAAATTTAGTTAGCGGAGCACGTCACATGCTAAATCTCGGAGGTGATAACCGCTGAAGTGGCGGTGAAGAGAGGGACAGCTCAGCAGCTACAACATCTTTCGAAAGGGGAGATATTGTGGATAAACAAGGTTAAAGAGATATTGGTGGTAGGTTTTGTGGTTTAAAGTCCGACACGTTTAATAAACATAAGGATATGCCTAATTTATACAGATTACTAATTTGGGCGGCACAATATATCTCTCATATTTTTGGTGCAGTACTAAGCTTCTTACTAAATTGTGGATTGTAAGTAAACGACCGGACACACGTTTACGCCTATAATCTGAAGCTCTGGTGATTATTGCACATGCATCATATAATTGCGGTGTGACATGGTGCAGCCCTGCTTTAATGCGATGGCAGCTTCCATTGCAGCTGTTCACATGTGGTCATGCTGCTCTGCGGCACCTGTTATAAACAGCATTTTCTGTTCAGGCATTGACTTCGGCCAGCGCTTCCTCCGAGCGATGTTTCCGACCACCCTGTTTCCCGTCGTTTCCTCTCTCCCGCATGCGATTAGCGATCTCTTTGCAGATATCTGGCGTGAGGCTGTCGTGCAGGATCAGCGCAGTGAAGCTAATTCCTGTTATTGCAGCGTATGGCACAATAGGAACAGTGGCCCTGCAATGTTGTTATTGTTTATATCTTGTGGGGTGGTGATTCGTCTGGTCGGCTGCACAGATGTGAGTGTCATGTGCCCAGCTGCGCGTTTACAGCCATGTACCGCCCACTTGGACAGCCCCCTTCCTGCAGGTCGTTGGTGGCCACTGTGAGAGAAAGCATTTGCTTTATTTATCTCTCCCAAAATGTGCAGCTAAAGTTGAAACATCTAGCCGGATCACACAGGTAGGTCCCCCTTCTCCTTTGCAATGTTTGTCAAACGCCCCAGCAGCTGCTCTCATTGGCGGACAGCCGCCCCGAACGTCTTCCTGTTGATCTTACATGCCTGTCTTGCACGTCTCTCTTACTCGTTCTCTGTGTACCTGCAGCTAATGGCTACCTTGCGGTCGTACTGTGGCCAGAATGCTGACCGTTTTCTTGTATTCCTGGACCCCCTGGGCTTGTCTATCAGTTTCTTGATTGCTCAGTGGGGGGTGGCATCACAAATGTGCCCACACAGCCCTGAAGGCATCGGGGCTACGGAGGCGTGGATCTCTAAGCTGGTTTTGCGTCTGGATGGGGCATACGGCTTACCTGAGGAATGCCAACTGTCAGGACCTGACAGTGAGGGTATTGGCGTGCAGAACCATGAGCCGCCCTGGCCGGGCCTTCCCATCATGCCGCTCTTGACTGCCATAGCTGCCTCCTTAGTTGTGCGCCGTACTCCACCTCTTTTTTTGTCCAGTTCTTAGTATCCAGAAATAAGCAGCGCCAATCCATGCAGAAACATTCTAAAGTTCAAGTGACCATTACTCACAATGGTGAGGCGGGCATTCGCAGAGCTTTCAGGATGACTGCATTGATGTGGTGTTTAATGATATTATGTAGTGACAGGTGATTGGTCTACCTGACCACTTGGGGCAGTATTTCCTAATGCCTGTGAGGTACATGTCAGGATGTGCTGATAGATCTGTGACTTGCTTATAATGCAGGTTCTACCTGTAACAACCTTTTCTATAATTCCACATGTTCCTAAGAATGCCCTACAATACAATCCCCTACAAACTTTCTGCCTTATCTCTCTTTGCTGCCTTGTATCTATATCTGCTTAGGGTGGGTTTCAAAAATAAGCTCTGTTGTATTACTGGTTTCTACTCTAAACAAAACCGTTCTGCTTTAGTACATTAATTGACCTGGTTTCAAAAGCCCAGTCACAGCTGAATCACAGAGAAAATCCACACCAAAAAGACTTTATTAGGGTCATTTGCACATCTGAATGAAGGCTTTGTTTTTGGAAGCCTTGTGAATGTGGTGTTTTGCTACACTAAAACTGGTCACACACAAGCTCACTGTGTGAACTGTCTTTAGTGACAATACTTGGAGAAGCTGTCCTGAAACTAGTTTAGCGAAGGTGTGGTGTAGCATTAGCATGATGAGATGATGTGCAAAGGTTTGTGCCAGTCGAGTGGGTGCGTCTCTATGGCCTCCGAACCTCTTTGCACCCCCTCCACCCTTGGCATATGCAGGCAGTGTGTTTTGTGCCAGATCTCCTTGTCTACGGTGCTGGGAAACACCTGGATGTTGTTACCTGCACTGGCTTCAAAAAGGGTAGTTGATAAAGCCTCTTTTTAAAAGACCACACGCATTCATTCACCTTGTGATCTATGTGTTATCGTCATTTCAGAGGTCATGTGACAGGCATCCACCAATCGATTTGGTCTTTCTTCCAGGAAGAGAAGGACACAGAAAACCTTCTGAGGCTTGCAGAGATCGTGTTCAGTGGTTTACAACCTTCATTTGCAGATTTATTTGCCTTTCTCAGATCGGCGGGAGAAGTTGCTGTTTTTTTTCTTGTCTTTTATTCGTGGTATATGAGAGCTTTCTGAAGGTGCTCCTTGTAATCCAGTCTGTTGTCTTATGGCCAGAAGTTCATGAAAGCTGCTATCAAAGAGCAGCTTGTGAAACTTTGTTATGCAGCTTTTCATGTCCTGTTTACAGTCGGCCTTAAGAGCACATCAACAGTCTGCCTCCCCAGGGACACGCGGTTGACTTTAAGTGTGTGTTGGTGTACGCAGGAAGCTCCCCAGCTGTGACCCCCGTCAGCAGGTGCCATGTCCCCACACTGCCACCTTCCTGAGTCACAATGCTATTGGTGAGACTCGGGGGGGGTCATCTGTCCAAATAAGATAGTGGTGGGATGGAAGTGGAGGGGCCTTGGCTGCAGGACAAAGGGCTCCGGGAGTCTCTACTTCTGGGCGCTCAGCCAGCGGGAACGGGCGCGCTAAGGAACAGCGCTCCCTGATCTTGTCAGGAATGGGCGGTCTCCCTGTCAGCCAATGAGAGAGCGGCTTCAGCTTCCCACATGAGCCCTGCTCTCAAACGTCGCTCTCTGACCTCATTTCCCACCTAATTCCCTAGAAATCTTTATCTCTGCAGTAGTAACACGAGTAATTTAGTTTCACATTACCGGCTGTGAGATAAGATGTATGTTATTTTCTTGACACTTCTGTCAGCATAGCTGGTCCTGGTGTCTTCCAAGTAAACGGACGCACCGGCAATAGGGAATCGTTATATGAATGCTGCTTGTGCGTTAGCTTTGTAGCTGTAATCTGTGACCAGTTGTGTTTTGGGGGGGGGGGTTTCTCCTGGGCCTTCA
>JABFDZ020000050.1:5289769-5312944 GCA_019775955.2 Pollimyrus isidori | reverse complement strand
GGATGGGGGAGGAACCGTGGCATGAAAAAGCTGGACCTGGCACCCGCTGGCATTTCTGCGAGATGCTCGGATACCGTGGTGAGGCCTGTGGCAGCACGGCACCCCCTCACATGAGCTGACTCCATGTGCTTAGATTTACATATTTATGGGTGTGGGCTGCCTGAATCGATAGCAGTGCATCTCAGAAAGCATTGCTCCTTGGCAAAGGGTATTTATGAGGGTAGGAAGTCCCTCCTCCCAAAAAAGAGTGCTATGAGGTACCCAGCTCGACCAACAGCCACAAAGGGTTTATTTTCATCCCAGGCCCCTCCCGCGCCTGCGTGTGGCGTAGTCCTGGTCTTCATATATACGGCAGTGGTCCATTGCATTTGATGTGTTGTCAGCCCTGTACAGGTATGCTTTACGAGAATAGCTGTTCGCTTGGAAAATAACTGCAAGCACTGACACGCTGCCATTTCGGGTCTGTTTTTCACTCACTGTAAGCAACGTGTTCAGAAATAACCGGTCCGGCTTTCAGTCCACAGAACATTAACTCTGAGGTGGATATGGTGGCCTGAGTTGTATATGAGCCTCCCCATTCAGCGGCCTTTTCCTGGGTTTGTGTGGCATTCCAGTGGAGGGTACCTGCTCCAAACATTTGCAGAGCTGTCCCCCTCTGTCTCTTTAGGCTGACGCTGTTAATAAGGTGAGATTCAGCCTCTATTGACAGCACAGTCTGCCCAAAAAAACACCCACAGCTGCCTCTCGCTAGCTCCACCACTTCGCCTATATTCCTTGGACTGCTCCGCATTGCAGAATCCTCAGCCTGAAGTGTAATCTCTTTTCTTTCCCTCGGTTTCCCTCTTGCCAGGGTTTCGCCGAAATGAGGAGGTGAAGGCGGTGGAAGTGCTGCCCATCCTGAAGGAGAAGGTCGCCTTCCTCTCAGGTGAGCAGGCTAGGGGCTACATCGGAGGATACCCCGGTCTGGTGGCGATGTGGGGTTTGGTATTCTTGCCACTGGGCTACTGTCATGGAGAGCTGGGAAAGGATGTAAAGGAGCAGCTCAATCAGAGAAACACGGCATAATGCTCCCATCGCGATGCCTTATGTGGGGCCGAGATGCTTTCCAGCTGTTTTGAGTTAAAAATCAAACTAGTGGTTGAGCCCAGGCTGTGGTTCCAGAATAGTACTTCCATTTTATAACTTTCTGTGTAATCTCTCCACATTTCTCTGCCCCCCCCCAAATCTCTGCCGTACATCCCCAAAGTTGCAGGGCTTTGGCGCGATCATCCCCTCTGAAACGCAGAGGGACAGACCTGTTCGTAAGATGTATCTGCCCCAGGCCGTGGATAAATGCCAATCCAATTTAACTGCAGGCCCAATTAGCAAGATCCGGTGTTTTCCCGCATCAGAATACCCTCATGGATATTGAACAGCCAGTCCAGTAGCAGTGGGTGGGACGCGCTCTCTCCGCTCTGGGCTTTTCTTGGTGCCGCATGGGAACAGAAGCCTGTCCAAAAGGGTTGTTGTGAAGCTGAAAAGGTAGTGCATTGGCCCCCAAGGGAAGAGAGAGATTCTGCGTTTCTCCAGGGATTTGGTTTTAGAAAGCCCCCCCCCCCCATCTCACCCCTTAGACCAGAATGCGCTCAGTTCCAGCTAATGGACACTGTTTGTGGGACATTGCCGTCGCTCATAATGCTGTTCGGACTCCCACACGCTCCAGCCACTGAAGCCGCAGACAATCCTAAAGTTTTAACAGACAGCTGGAATTCGACATGGCTCTCTGGACTGTCCCACCCGTCCAAAATGCCGACAGTAGCAGTTTGACTTCATTAGCTAGCTGGTAGCTTCACACGCCAGCCCACCAGCATGTGGGCTTTCATTGGGTGGAGGTGAAAGAAGCCAACCGTGACCCGATGGCTTGCTTCCTTCACTGCACGTCTCCCAAAGAAGAAAGAAGCGTCGGTGACAAGTCTGCTCCCCGACACGGGCAATAATAGGAGAGAGAGAGATGTAACACAAGTAGCGTATAAACAAAGACAGTGTCTCAGCTACAGGAAACAGTATAGGGTTTTTTGGGTTTTTTTTTATATGAAGTGGATAGTGGGATTCCTTTTAAGGGGCCCGCAGTTTGACATTGTGCAGTCCTCATTCTAACGAATTCCTATGGCTGTCAAAGGCAGCACAAAAGTAATGACTCTGGATGAGGTCCAGAGTCGGCATAAGTGTCTCTTGTTCTGGTCGCTCAGAGCGGTCCCCTGCGCATCCCCCGCGTCCCTCCCCCCAGAAATTCTAGAGTATACTTGTTGTTTTTATGGATGTGCCACTGTTATCAGGTGGATGCTGGGAAATGGATGGCATGGCTCAGAGTGTGTGTGTGAGAGAGAGAGTGAGTGCGCACATGCCTGTGTATGATTATTAACATTAAACCCGGCACCTCGTCTCTCTAAATAACTGCACCTCCAGGGGGCAGGGACCGGCGCGGAGGTCCTGTCTTAACGTTCCCATCTCGGAGTAACCACGACAGAATACGACCGGAGGACCTGCGACGGCTCATCGCCTACCTGGCTGGGATCCCCAGGTAGGGTAGGGTGGGGGTTGGTCATGGGGGGAGGGGTCGGCAAGCTCGCGCTAACAGGGGAGCGCGTAGGAGGATTGCTGAGAGTGCGATTTTCCAGGAAGGCATGGGTTTTGCACCAGAGAATGTCAGTGACAGCCCTGATAGGGTGCCGTGAGGCTCCCATGCTAAATTAACCCCCCCCCCCCAGTCAAGTCTGGGTGACAGTTAGCTGGCAGCGTGGGCCCAATTCAGAGATCTATGCATCTTCCTCCTACTGGAGAAGGAGGGGGGGGCAGGTAGGTAGGCAGGCGAGCAGGCAGGCAGAGAGAGCGAGCACTTCGAAGGAGGGGGTGGCAGAGAGTGCGAGAGAGAGAGAGCGAGAAGGGAGAGTCTCAGCTCCTGTGTGGCAGTCAGGCGACAGGTTCTGCAGGGCAGTTCGTTTCAGAGCATTGAGGAGTCTACTTCAGTCTTGCTGCTGTCGTGGATCACCGGTGCGTTTAGGGTCGCCGCCCCCTGTCACGTAGTCGTGGTAAGCTGGAGGTGGTTTTGAAGAAGTATTATGAAGAACAGAGCTTCATGAGTTTGTACCTGTCTTACAGCGCATGCTCTACAGCACAGCTGTAATTAGTGAGTATGTGCTCTGCAGTCCTTATGGCCTTCTGGGCTCAAATGTACTGACAGGCTACATCTAACAGTGGTTTTATTTGTGATCCCACTGCCCTCCTACAGTGAGGACGTGTGCAAACATGGCTTCACTGTCATCGTGGACATGCGGGGGTCCAAGTGGGACTCCATCAAGCCGCTGCTGAAGGTGCTGCAGGAGTCCTTCCCCAGCTGCATCCACGTCGCACTCATCATCAAGCCCGACAACTTCTGGCAGAAGCAGAGAACGAATTTCGGCAGCTCCAAGTTCGAGTTCGAGGTGAGTCCAGGCTGGGCATGAGGTCAGAGTCCGGCTCCCATTTCTGGGGGGTTGGGGTGGGGTGGGATGATGAAGCACAGCTGTAAGCGGTGCTGAGTTTTAGTGTTTTCCAATTCATCAAGTCTGCTGCAATTTTTATTTTTCTGTTTTCATGGACGCTTATGAAATTGACAGTATTTAAATGTGTTTATTCTGAAGGCCAGGAAACGTTTGGAGAGTCCCTTGGGTTTATATATATCCTTACTTCCTTGGCTTCCCTTCAGGGAGGTGTCATTCACTTGGATTTGAAGGACCTGGGCGTGTGGGTTTATTTTTTCCTTCCCTGGGCTGTGAGCAGTATTGCGTGGAGCTGAGACTCTGCTGTCCGTGGCGGGTGGGGGCAGCGGCAACGGCGATGGTTATGGCCAGGGTGCGAATATGATTGTGGGCGATGTTTTCCGTGACATTAAAATGCTTTGTTTTCATCCCCGGTTTTGGCAGCTCTGCTAACTGTACAGCGTCATGGGTTTGTTTGTGCAGATTTGAAATATCACCTTCTTCTCATAACACCTTTTCCCATAATTTCGTGGTGATGAGTAATGGGCGGGCATCCAATCCCGACTGCACCCTGCCTCCTGCCCTGTGCTTCTGGAAATGCGGTTGATGGATGGATGATGAGTGACCGAATCGAGTGACTAAACTCTCGCCTTCCTACTTCCTCTATCAGACCACCATGGTGTCCCTCGAGGGCCTCTCCAAGGTGGTGGACCCCTCCCAGCTGACCCCAGACTTCGAGGGGAGCCTGGAATACAACCACGAGGAGTGGATGGAGATCCGGGTCGCCTTCGAGGACTTCACCAGCAATGCGTCCCGCATGCTCGGCCGCCTGGAGGAGCTACAGGAGACGCTGTCCAAGAAGGACTTTCCGCAGGAGCTGGAGGGGGCCCGGCGCATGATCGAGGAGCACTCCAGCCTCAAGAAAAAGGTGATGAAGGCTCCCATCGAGGAGCTGGACGCCGAGGGCCAGCGGCTGCTGCAGCGCATCCAGGGCAGCGCCAGCAGCCACGGCGGGCCGGGCTCCGCCAACGCCGACACGCAGGGCCTGGTGCCCAAGATCGCCGCCCTGCTGGACAAACTGCACTCCACGCGCCAGCACCTGCATCAGTTGTGGCACGTGCGCAAGCTGCAGCTGGACCAGTGCTTCCAGCTGAGGCTTTTCGAGCAGGACGCCGAGAAGGTAAGTGCTCCCCTCGCGTGGGGCAGCCCCCCTCCGTTTGCTCCGTATGAAACGTATCGTCCCGTCGATTCAGTTTCTGTCACTTCAAATGCTGGGGATTTTAGGCCGGTTCTCCGAGCTCTTCCACAAGCGCTGATCCGCCTTGGCTTATACTCTGCAGTCATGTATTCTTGAGTGAAACGCACTTGATGTGTCTCATGCACACGCGGGCGCCGACGGCCCCGTCTCTTCTCTCGCCTGACGTGCAGATGTTCGACTGGATCATGCACAACAAGAGCCTGTTCCTGGCAGGCTACACGGAGATCGGGACCAACCACTCGCACGCCATGGAGCTTCAGACGCAGCACAATCACTTCGCCATGAATTGCATGGTAAAGGCACTTTGTTTTCCTGGCAGGCGTCCCCCTAAGAGCTCGTGTGGGGCTCAGTAGCCTGAACCGCGGATTGAGAAACCCAGCCTCTGCGAGCTGGTGTCATGTGGCGCAGCGGCTAAATAAGACGTCGCGTTTGCTTTGCTTATTTCAGATTAAGGCAGCGTAGCTCAGGACCGTGTGGTGTAGCTGCTATTCAGTATGTTGTGGGTTTTGCTGTCATTGTGTGTGTTTGTGTATTTGTGGCCTTGATGTGTGTGTGCGTGGTTTCATGTGAGTGAGTTGGAGGGTGTTGACCATACAGGATGGCTGTTTCAGCTCCACACCAGTCAGGGCTTCGCGTGTCCTGACCTGATGCGTGTAATTACCTGTGCACACAGACACGCATGAAGTCTCTCACGCCTGCTAGGTCCCCGGCCTACAGCAATTGGTACAGGATTCGGTCCACTGGCGTCACCCTGAATGGGAGCTTAATTCGGCTTGACATGATCTCACCGAGTCTGAGAAGAGAGCTGGTTTCATTTTCAGTGGTGGAAGCTGGGTTTTTTTTTTCCCCTGCAGGTCTAGATTTATTTTGGTGGTGGCACTTGTGTAACCGGCACTGAGCATCAAGCGCACATCATTGGCGGTATCTGAGCTTTGGGTGATGCTGGCTGAATGACACAACATCTCACCCCAATGCGTGCACACACACACACACACACACACACACAGATGGAAGTGCTTTCAGCAAATGAGACACACAGAATTATTTGGCAGGGTTGCAGTAATTATCACTGGTCTGTGTTGGTCTGTGTCCGTGTACTCTGGGTGTCTGTTGTTTACTGTCTGCTCTGGTACTTATTGTCTTCGATTTATTGGCACTGTAGACTGAAGGAGGCGTGTGAGACTTTCACTCTGTTATGTACACATGACAGTACTATCCGGAAAGTTATCATCAGTCATAATTAAATGTGATTAATGTGTATAGATATCCGGTATTAGCTCACAGAGAACTCGTGGCGTAGGGTTAACTTAAGCAAATGAGTCAAATCGGGGTTAATTGCCAGCTAGCTCCTCCAATCCCTTCCCATGGTCATTAGTGGAGTCCCACCCCAGCTGAGGTCTGCTCTTCCTGTCATGCAGAACGTCTACGTCAACATCAGCCGCATCGTGTCGGTGGGGAACCGGCTGCTGGAGTCGTCCCACTACGCCTCGCAGCAGATCAAGCAGATCTCCGGGCAGCTGGAGCTGGAGTGGAAGGCCTTCGCCGCCGCCCTGGACGAGCGCAGCACACTGCTGGAGATGTCCGCCGTCTTCCACCAGAAGTGCGATCAGGTGAGTGGGGGGGGATCGGCCTTCTGTCCGGGGGATCGTTCCATCTGCTCCTGCTGTTTGGCTCTGCCAGTACATCCTTCCACTTTTAGGTTTAAGGAGACATGTGAGATCATTCCAGAGAATGGGCAGAGGATCTCGTTGTGCAGGACGCATTGAGCAGAGGGCCTCCAGGGCCTGTCCAGCGTAGTCTTGCCTACTCAGCTCCTCAGTGATCTGGAATTTCTGCTATTTTACATAGTGTCCTGTTCTGAGAATTACATCCCTCCTTACCTCCAGGGCTTGTGCGATGCTTATGTAATGTACCGCATAGTGTTTGACTTGTTGATTCTACTGCTGGATGTTGGCAATGGATCCTCGAATGGTTTTTGGGTTGTGTCCCAGTTCTTTTCTGGTTGAGTTTGCTTGAGGGTGTCTTCTCCCTTCAGCGCAGTGCCAGTGGGTTATCAGTGCATCTATATGTCTGTATGTAACCTGCTCTGAGCTTCGAGAGGGATTCAGAAAGTGACCAAGGCATCTTTCTTTGATGCGTCCCTCCCCCGCAGTACATGTCCAATGTGGACTCCTGGTGTAAAGCCTGCGGCGAGGTGGACCTTCCCTCGGAGCTTCAGGACCTGGAGGACGCCATTCACCACCACCAGGGCCTCTACGAGCACATCACTGCAGCCTACTCGGAGGTAAGAGCACTGGGGGGGCCCTGAGAAGCTGAGGTGTTCGTGATGCCATCAGCGCGCCGTTCTATCCCCCCAGATCATTCTCCCTTCCCATAATCCCATTCCCAACGCGTGGCAGTAATAATCGCAACTTGGTTGTCAGCAGCAGGGATCGGCAGTGATTTCCGGACTCACGCCCTGCTGGTCTTCCCAGGTAAGCCAAGACGGCAAGGGCCTACTGGACAAGCTGCAGCGCCCCCTGACCCCGGGCAGCGCCGACTCGCTCACCGCCTCCGCCAACTACTCCAAGGCGGGGCACCACGTGCTGGATCTCATCCACGAGGTCCTGCACCACCAGCGGCAGCTGGAGAACATCTGGCAGCACCGCAAGGTCCGGCTGCACCAACGGCTGCAGCTCTGCGTCTTCCAGCAGGACGTGCAGCAGGTGGGCGGAGCTCCCAGACCCCGGCGCATGCGGCGACGCTCAGCGCCGCGGTTACCCGGCATGCGCCGACTTATCGGCAGCCCTCATGCGGCTGCTTCCCTGCGTGTATAAAGCCGAAATTGCAGCGTGTGATTTGTGACTGCAGTGCTGGTCTCGTGTCGGGCTGGGATCGACACCCTGAGCGGGAACCGGATCGGCGCTGCGAGCTCTGTGCGGACGTGCGTGGGAGGGTGCCGTGGGCGGCAGTGGGGGCGGCGGTTCGGGGGAGGGGGAGTCGAGCTCCCTGGCTCGCTTTCTCGTTAGCAGGTCCGTGCGTAGGCTAGGCAACGGTTGCCATAGCAGAGGCTGCTGCGGCTCCCAGGTGCGAAGCACGTCGCAGGCGGATCGGAGCATTCCGAGCAGGGCGGGGAGTCGGAATGTAGGAATAGGACCTCGTTAGTATGCAAATCACAAAGCACTTTGCCAAATCTTAAACTGTCTTTCCTGCAAAGCTCTCTGCGTTCCGTCACCTTAACGAACTTTCTAGCCCTTTCCCAGTCTTGATCGACACGGTGAGCGTGTGTGGGCATTTGCAAGGGTTTGTGGGAGTTTCTGGTCCAGAGGTTCAAGGACTCTCATACCCACCCTTTAGCATTAAGTGGATGGTGTGTTTATTTTGGAGGACCATCCTGTCACCTGAGAAATGGCTGGATGTGAGAGCTCCACCTAGTGGCGGAATTACTGCATAGGCTCGGCTTTTGGGATCCCTTTAGGAATTTGTGCTGTACCAGTGGGGAGCTTCAGAGGGCCGAGTTCAGTCGCATATCTGGGCTCAGCTGGAAATGCACCTGCGTGTTTCCACTTTTTTTTCCACCCAGGAAAACCGTCTGGGGGTGGAAGGTGGGGGGAGTCTCTATGGAAACGGTGAAATTTCTGCCTTTTCCATGGTTTTCCAATACGCCCCTGGGGGAATGCTAACTGCTAAGCACCAGATTTAAACAGCACACTGTGTGCCACCAGGTGTTGGACTGGATAGAGAACCATGGCGAGGCCTTTCTGAGCAAGCACACTGGGGTGGGCAAGTCACTGCACCGTGCCCGTGCCCTGCAAAAGAGGCACGAAGATTTTGAGGAGGTGGCCCAGGTGAGTGCCAGGGGCGTGCGAGAGAAGCGTGGCTTATTAAAGGGGGAGGGGGCAGAGGCGAGCCTGTGATGTAACACTGCGGCGCCCTCCGGCTCGCGCCCCCCTTCCACAGAACACGTACACCAACGCCGACAAGCTGTTGGAAGCCGCGGAGCAGCTGGCCCAGACAGGCGAATGCGACCCGGAGGAGATCTACCAGGCCGCCCACCAGCTGGAGGATCGCATCCAGGACTTCGTGCGGCGTGTGGAGCAGCGCAAGGTGCTGCTGGACATGTCAGTGTCCTTCCACACGCACGTCAAGGAGGTGGGTCCTGCTTGCACCTTCCCATGCACACGGACGGGGGCAGAGAGGGGCGGAGGCAGAGAGGGGCGGAGGCAGAGAGGGGCGGAGGCAGAGAGGGGCGGAGGCAGAGAGGGGCGGAGGCAGAGAGGGATGGGGAGTAAGGCAGACATGCATTGTTCATTTGGCTGATTTTTGTACTGATGCTTTTCCTCTTTGATAGGAAATGAAATTATTTGCCTTGCGAGAGATTACCTTGTTTTTTTTATATTCACGTCCTCTTATCGTAACAGATTAAGTACTCACACAGAGGTAATGGCTCTACTGTAATCGTGGGCACTGACTGCGAGTGTCGCCCCCTAGCTGTGGACCTGGCTTGAAGAACTGCAGAAGGAGCTTCTGGATGACGTGTACGCAGAGTCAGTGGAGGCCGTGCAGGATCTGATCAAACGCTTCGGCCAACAGCAGCAGACCACCCTGCAGGTCACGGTGAACGTCATCAAGGAGGGCGAGGATCTCATCCAGCAGCTGAGGTGACCGGCTGCGTAGGGTTCTAGCCACGTTTCAGGGTCTCAGATGTGTATGGGATCTAGCACACGCCTCCATCTTCTGGTCGCTTGCGTTTCGGCTCAATTTCAGATGTTACTAATGCAGCAGACGTCACTACCGACTGTGAGTGACCCTGAAATATACCCAGCCGAGCCAAGTTCTTAATTGTTCATTTATGGTTGTGGTACCGATGGTAACCTTTTGAAAACCATTTAGAGAACACGGCATGGAGGGCAGCCCTGAGGTCACAGTCCCCCGTCTCTCCCCCTACAGGGATTCGGCCATTTCCAGTAACAAGACGCCCCACAATAGCTCAATCAACCACATTGAGAGCGTCCTCCAGCAGCTGGACGAGGCGCAGGGCCAGATGGAGGAGCTCTTCCAGGAGAGGAAGATCAAGCTGGAGCTCTTCCTGCAGCTGCGTATCTTTGAGCGCGACGCCATCGACGTGAGTGCTGAGATCCGGAACCTTCCGCTCCCTTCCGATGTGGGTCCGGGGCCATCTTACAGGCGCGGCCTCTTGAAGTAATTACCAGGGTCAATCTCAAGGCTGCGTGCGGCGTTCAGCATCCCAGTGGGATGCAGGGGCAGACAGTGGATGGTTGGAGCAGAGGCTCTGAGCCTTTGTCTCTGCGGGGCTCATTTCATACAAATGGAGCAGGGGAGAGCAATCTTATCCGCAAAGGGCCGCTGTGTGTGCCGGTTTTGCTGCAACTCCTAAATTAGGTCCCTAATTAGAGGACTGATTGGCTGAGGAGTCCTCATACCTGTATTTCAACAGCTGACCTACAGGTTATCCCAAAAACCTGCATCCACACCGGCCCTTAGCGGATAAGATTGCCCACCGCTGAAATAGAGCGTCGCTCAGCTTGGCTTACGAAAAGCGGGCGAGTAACCCAGGAAGCGAGTACCAGTCCCCTGGCATCTTAGCTCCAATTAACTGCCCATTAAGATGATGGGACTTTGGCAGCGCCCGCCATGTCCCAAACCATGAGGATTAACACGCTGGAGTTCGCGAAGGTCAGAGGCGGGACGCGTTCATGACATGCCGAGGGGTTTGTCTGCAGAATTCACTCCAGGGCCCTCAGCCTACCACTGTGGTCTAGCTTTCCAGAGCTCTAGGACGTTGCTCAATGAGGTTGCCTCTAACACTTTATTGGCAGATTTTTTTTGTCCCCGCCCATAGTTCTCCTACTTCCCATCTTTGTCTCCATGCTCCAATTGTGTGAGCTGTCGGTGGCGCTTATTGCGAAGCTGCATCACCAAGTTAGACCTTGATGTCCATCTGAACATTTATGGTCAGATGGGCCTTGAAGTATAGGAAGTCATTGATTGCGGGGGACTCTTTGTATTACCATACTGAAAATGTGTGACCATTTCAGATCATCTCAGACCTGGAGTCTTGGAATGACGAGTTGTCACAGCAGATGAATGACTTCGACACGGAGGACCTGACTCTGGCCGAGCAGCGACTGCAGCATCACGCCGACAAGGCGCTCACCATGAACAACCTCACCTTCGACGTCATCCACCAAGGCCAGGAGCTGTTACAGTATGTCAACGAGGTGCAGGCCTCCGGTGAGTCCACGTGAGGTCCCCACTCCCCTAAGCAGCCGAAGAAGCCAGTGTGACCCTTATTTACTGGGAACTCTTTGGATACCCTTATTATAGCAGCTATTGGGTCATTTTGAAGAGTCATTGTCGGAGTGGAAAGTACAGTAAATCACTCTGTTCCAGCAAAGTTCTTTTAAATCGTGTTTTTATTGTGTATTTTGGCTGTCCTATGGGTCGTCTAAGGTCGTCCTTGCCTCAGTTCGTTTTGGGTTTTCGGAGATCCCTTTAAATAAAAGCTTGTGGTTGAAGGAACATCTGCGGTTCAGAACCGGCATGTCTGGGATGCAATTCCTTGTGCAGGCGTGGAGCTGCTGTGTGACCGGGACGTGGACATGGCCACTCGGGTGCAGGACCTGCTGGAGTTCCTCCACGAGAAGCAGCAGGAGCTGGATGTGGTTGCAGAGCAGCACCGCCGGCACCTGGAGCAGTGTGTGCAGCTGCGCCACCTGCAGGCTGAAGTCAAGCAGGTCAGCCATGTCTCACTGATCCTGACCCGTACCTTGACGGTCATTTAAACCCAATCCATGGCTGGGAGCTTCAGCTCAGGTGCCTGTTCCCCACGGTCGCGTACAGCAGCCTAGTCTCATCGCCTTGGTTTTGTACCGGTGACCTCATTTGCTGCTTCGGCTCTGCTAACCAGCCGCTGTTATTCAAACCTGCACATCACTCACTTGACTTTCTTGTGACCCTCTTGCCCAGCGGTTAGGCAGACCTGCGGTATATGTGTGGTTTTGTGTGTAACCCATGTGTGCCTGTGCAGGTCTTGGGCTGGATCCGGAACGGGGAGTCCATGCTGAACGCCGGGCTGATCACTGCCAGCTCCCTGCAAGAGGCGGAGCAGCTCCAGAGGGAGCACGAGCAGTTTCAACATGCCATCGAGGTGATCTGTGCTCCCCTTCACCATCACCACTATCCTTAGCATACTCCTCCTCCAGCACCATTCCCGCTATCCTTAGCTCCTCTGCTGCTATCCTTGGTGTGCCTGTCCTCCTCTCCTCCACCATGGTCCTCCTCTCCTCCACCATGGTCCTCTTCTCCATCATAGTCCTTCTCTCCTCCATCGCTGTCCTCGGCATGCCTGTCCTCCTCTCCATCGTGGTCCTCCTTCTCTTTCATTTCTGTCCTCAGCATGCCTGTCCTCCTCTCCATCGTGGTCCTCCTTCTCTTTCATTGCTGTCCTCGGCATGCCTGTCCTCCTCTCCATCATGGTCCTCCTCTTTCATTGCTGTCCTCGGCATGCCTGTCCTCCTCTCCATCATGGTCCTCCTTCTCTTTCCTTGCTGTCCTCAGCATGCCTGTCCTCTCTTCCATCATGGTCCTCCTCTTCTCCATTGCTGTCCTCGGCATGCCTGTCCTCCTCTCCATCATGGTCCTCCTCTTCTCAATCGCTGTCCTCAGCATGTCTGTCCTCCTCTCCATCATGGTCCTCCTCTTCTCCATTGCTGTCCTTGGCATGCATGTCCTCCTCTCTTCAGCCGCTGCCCTCTGTGTACTAGCCTTCCTCCCCTCCACCATACTGACCTGTCTTAGTCCCTGTAGGAATTTAGTTCCTTCATTCTACATGGGCTGGGATTTGGGAAGCTATCAGCAGCTGTGTTGGTGGCCCTTACAGAAAACGCACCAGAGCGCCCTCCAGGTGCAGCAGAAGGCAGAAGCCATGCTGCAGGCCAACCACTACGACATGGACCTGATCCGTGACTGCGCCGAGAACGTCGCCTCCCACTGGCAGCAGCTCATGCTGAAGATGGAGGACCGTCTGAAGCTGGTCAATGCTTCGGTGGCCTTTTACAAGACCTCTGAGCAGGTGGGAGCCAGTTCTGCAGAGGTCCCCTTAGTCAGTTTGGTCTATGATTTCATCTTGCTTCTGACTGTGTATATTTCTCCATGATTTTCGCGCATGGAGTGCATTCTGGGTATTCTGACTTACCTCTCCCGACTACTGGGTGTTGTAGTTTAAAGCTGTGTTGTGTGTGTCCCCTCTCGTAGGTGTGTAGTGTGTTAGAGAGCCTGGAGCAGGAGTACAAGCGTGAGGAAGACTGGTGCGGGGGAGCCGACAAGTTAGGGCCCAACTGTGAGACGGACCACGTGACACCTATGATCAGCAAACACCTGGAGCAGAAGGAGGCCTTTCTGAAGGTATTGTTGTTGATGCAGGTGCAGTCATGTGGGTACAAGTGAAGCCAAACCTAATCTCATACGAGCGAGTCTGGCACCCTCTGCTGGATGCATATGGGAATGCAGTTCTGACAGCATTCCTCCCCTCCAGGCTTGCACCCTTGCCCGGCGCAATGCCGACGTCTTCCTGAAGTACCTGCACAGGAACAGCGTCAACGTGCCCGGGATGCTGAGCCACGTGAAGGCGCCGGAGCAGCAGGTTAAAAGTGAGTCCCGCCGCCGTCCGTCCGGCTGACCCATGACCCTGTCGCCGATGTTCCGTTCCTGCTGTGTGTCGGCCGGGCCCCATACGCCCCGCCCATCAGCGGCGGCGTCCCACTTTTCAGAGCTGGCCTGACCCCGGATCTGCCGATATTGGTTCTATGAATAACAGCCTTTGCCGTTTAATGACGGGCTGTAAAAAGTAAGTGGGTCACGGCTTGCCTTCAGGGGCTTCACTGTCGGATTCGATTTCAGAGCCACGTTTCATCCTGCTTTTCATGAGAACAGCGGAGAACAAAAAAAATGTATACAACGCGGAACCGGATATGACCGTGTCTTTGCGTGCCGAATTTATGTCCACCTGCAGACATCCTGAATGAGCTGCTGCAGAGGGAGAACCGCGTCCTCCACTTCTGGACCATGCGCAAGCGTCGGCTGGATCAGTGCCAGCAGTACGTGGTGTTCGAGCGCAGTGCCAAGCAGGTCAGTCCAAGGGCTTCCGTCCCTCTTTCCGGAAAGGCAAAGTCATTCTCAAAATCTGGGCTGCGGTTAGTTTCCCAGAAGTCCCGACCCACACATGGGCTCTCCCAGGCTGTGACTCCCCGCCCCTGAGAGGTCAGCGGAATAGTTTGTGAACTCCAGAGGGTTTCTGTCTAACCCATAATACCAACCCTGGCCTCTCAGATGCGGCTGCCTTAATTGTTGTGGTAGAGGATCTCAAACATCCTTAGTCACGATTTGATGTGTCAATGTTAACATACGCAGAATTCGGGGATGATTCATTGTCTTGTGCCAGAGCTCCCTCTTCTGGCCATTTCTGTATTACACTGCTGGTTTGGCTACAATCTCACACAGGGGAACAGTAATTACATAGGATTTAATTTCCTAAATGCTTAATCTTTTCTGCTAATGTCTGTCTTTTCTGCGATGCTGTACTATTGCAGCATGACCTGTACTCATGTCTCACCATAGCTAATTATCAGGTTTAGTAGGTATGTGGGAGCGGGGAAATCTGTAAACTGTTGCAGACTGGTCTTCCCGGACCAGGATTGGGGAGGTCTGGTAGAGCATGTTCCCCATGCAGCTGCTTAAATTCCCTGGACATCATGTGAATCTGCCCAGGCGTCTTGAATTTTTACTTGGAAAAGACTTTGGTCCTAAAGAACCCATCAGTGTGAGATTCAGCTGTGCAGGCAGTGTGCCGTTTCGCCCAGAGCGATTTGTGATGTTCTTCTGGAAAACAGCTTGCCTTTCCGCTCCATACATTTTGCAGCAGCAGCTCGCCGCTGCACAATTATTGCCGATGCTGCTGCACAGTTTTCTGAAATCCCATGAGGTTGCACTTGCACATTTTGGCGTTTAATGTTGATGAGGAAGATAGTCAGTCAGGTAACGTTTGCTTTGGGGGGGGTCTCAACCCTGCCCAGAAGATTTAAAGGGAAAGAGGTGCGTTCTGATTCCAGCATGTAACGATGCAGTATTGCAACAGTATTTTAATGTTCTTATCGGTTGCTTGATCAAGTATTTCTTACATGAGATCTATTGTTACTCGTTCTTAGATGTACTATACACGCACAACACCCAGGTAACAAGGAAAACTTATTTCGGGAGGTGGGGGTGACTGGTTTCCTGTGAAGCAAAATTCAGAAATCTTGGTGATGAGATTTGTAAAGCTTGCCAAGTACTGGAACACAGTTATTGAGGATTAACGCTGCTTATGAACATATTTTATTTCACGGTTTAAAGTCTGTCAGTAAGAAAGCTGATCTCAAACTAGCTGCAATTTGAGAATTGCATGCTCATAGCTTGCGATATCGATATTAATGTCACACACAACCCTACTATGAAATATACAGTTTGATGTATTTTAGTGCACCGATTCTTCATCAAAGGACCAGTGCTTTCGTCTTCTGGCTAGAAGAAAGTTAAACGTTTTTCAATTGGATTCACTAATACTAGTAAACGTTTTAAAGACCAGCTGTGCCAAACCACGCTTCCCAGTAAAGATGAGTGAGGACGTCAGGTCTCTGAAAGCCGTTCTGAAGCTGTTCTTCGCCCGTGCCGCAGGCCTTAGAGTGGATCCACGACACTGGCGAGTTCTACCTGTCCACTCACACCTCTACCGGGTCCAGCATCCACCACACACAGGAGCTACTAAAGGAACACGAGGACTTCCACATCACAGCCAAGGTAGGGCGCATTAGCCTGAACCTCCGCTGTGCTCTCGCTCCCCCTCTCTCTCTCTCCCCGTCCGCTAATTCCACACCGTCCCTGCCTCAGCAGAATCCTGTGCCAATGGGCAGCTCACGTGATATCAGTATTTTTATGCATAAGCAGCTAAATGGCCGAATTAGTTGATCTGTGTGTCGGGCTTTTGGGGGAGGGGGCTCTCCCTCCGACTGAGTGGATCACATGGGGGTGTTTTTGTCCTACTGCTCAGCCACATGGTAAAATCCCCATTGTGTCCTCCTGCCAATGTGTGTCCCCCCCCCCCCCGCATTCACCTCACCTGCAGCAAACCAAAGAGCGAGTAAAACTGCTGATACAGTTGGCCGATGGCTTCTGTGACAAGGGGCACGCCCACGCCATGGAGATTAAGAAATGGGTTACCGCTGTGGACAAACGCTACCGGGACTTCTCCCTGCGCATGGACAAGTACCGCTCGTCCCTGGAGAAGGCGCTGGGCATCTCCTCCGACTCCAACAAGTCGGTGCGTGTCACGTCTCAGGGCTTCGTGGGGCTGGGGGCGCCTGCAGTGGGAGGGGGAGCTTCTCACAGCCGTGCTGCGTCGGCCGCTCCCCTGCTAGGTCACTCCTGCATTGTTTCCCGTCACAGAGCAAAGACCTGCAGCTGGACATCATCCCAGCCAGCGCCCCGGGGTCGGAGGTCAAGCTGCGGGACGCGGCCCACGAACTTAATGAGGAGAAGCGCAAGTCGGCCCGCAGGAAAGAGTAGGTGTCTGCGCCGCACCCCACGCCAAAACTTTCCGCCCTGCTCTCTCTCTCGTTCATTTACGCTTGCCGAATTCCTTGGCCCAGATGTCCGCCTATGCGGTTCTCCTCGAATCGCTCCGACTCCCTTGTCCAATCAGATCCTCGCTGTTTTGGCCAGATGTGGAGCACGGGGGTCACTTGTTTCCAATGGCCCAGAGCGTCTCGCTCCAGATTAACACCTGCCTCGTTTATCTGACTGTCAGTTTGCCTGTGGTCCCCTGTGCCACGAACTGCCATGCCGGTGATTAATGCAGGCCAGCTGCTTTGTCCGGCCATGGCCTGCCCTCACGCACGTGCCGAGCCCCAATTGGAGTCCGGCCAGTCACATGGATGTTTTCGGCCAGTCACATGGATGTTTTCAGCAAGTCACATGGATGTTTTCTTTGCAATGGCATGATTTGTGGCCATTTCCATGAGAGGATGAGGAGCTGTGTACTGCTTTAAAAAGTGTATAGCAAGTACTGCCGAGGACCCAATTTTAGACATTAAAATTGAAACAGGCCAGCAGTAGCTAGTCCTCTGAGTGTTTGTGCACGTGTGTCTCTGCAGGTTCATTATGGCAGAGCTTATTCAGACGGAGAAGGCCTACGTGCGGGACCTGAGGGAGTGCATGGACGTAAGCACCCCCCCCCCCCCAAAACTGCCAGCTTTAGGGAGCACTGAATGACTACGCGTCATTAGAATAACCTGCCTACTTTGTACCATACTGGCCAATAGTATATACTATTATGCCAACATCATGTGGGCGCTCATGTTCAGCCCAATCTGCGTCCCCTGCTCAGACCTACCTGTGGGAGATGACCAGTGGCGTTGAAGAGATCCCCCAAGGAATCGTAAACAAGGAGCACATCATCTTTGGAAACATGCAGGACCTCTATGAGTTCCACCACAAGTGAGTCTGCCACTTGTGCTGGAATATGGCAAACTATACTTATGGTCTGTGAGAGTATATTGGAATATGGTGAACTATACTTGGGGTCTGTGAGAGTATAGTGTCCTGTATGTACGGTCTGTTGGAGTACTTGGTGTACTTAGGATCTATTGGAGAACATTGTACAGTACGTTTGATCTGTAAGAGTACATAGCACTGTATTTAGGATAAAACATCACTGGGTTTTTTTTTGAAGTACGGTGTGCCTTAATGAGTAAGCAGCCTTTTTTTAGCTGATCTCACACGCGCTTCCTGTCGTCTCAGCATATTCCTGAAGGAGCTAGAGAAGTATGAGCAGCTACCAGAGGATGTGGGTCACTGCTTCGTCACCTGGGTGAGCGTTGGGAGCTGGGATGCATTCTCGTTATCTCAGACACATAGTTTTATGCTTCCTCTTGATATAGAGTGCGGCTGGTCTCACCCTTGGCTACACTCTATCCCCTTATTCTGCTCGGTTCACTGTTCACAGGCCGACAAGTTCCAGATGTATGTCAATTACTGTAAGAACAAACCGGACTCCACCCAGCTGATACTGGAGCACGCCGGAAGTTACTTCGACGTGAGTGACCGCTCCCATTATGACTCCCTGACGGACCTGAGCAGAGGGTCGCATGGTCACACAGTAAAGTGTGCCAGTAAAGTGTCCTGTGTATGTCAGGAATTGTGGGGACCTTTCTGAACTCATGAACTTCAACCTGGACTGGTTCTGAGTAGATATTTTAGGCAGCTTGAACTTAAACTTAAGACGTTTCACACATATGACCAAAGACGTATAATAGTTGCCACGGGAACGTACTGTACTGTGTGGAAATACGACCATGCCAGCCTGGCACGCATCTTCCAATCTCATTCTCACACCTAAGAGTGAGTGCGATTTATCCTATTCTGACGTACGTCCATTTCGACGGATGACCTGTCTGCCGGAATGAAACCCAGTTGTATGTCGGGGACAGTCTGTATGAACGGTTTAAGTAATTTTGTTTGAATATATGATCTGAAAAATGTGTTGATTTTCGTCTTTTGACTCAAGGTAGGAGTGTCTGTCGGCGTATTGGCGCAGTTAGTTACCAGGTAGCGATTGATCTCAGCGCGTGACTCTAATCAGGCTGCGGGGAGCCGGATGTCACCTGTAATCCTCTTATCCCTCTTACAGGAGATCCAGCTCAGGCACCGCCTGGCCAACTCCATCTCCTCCTACCTGATCAAGCCGGTGCAGAGAATAACCAAGTACCAACTGCTGCTCAAGGTCCGTCGCTGGGGCGGCGTCTCGTTAGCCCCAAGGAGGGGCGTGTGTGCTACCATTCGCTCACGGAGGGTTTTCGCATGGTCTGTTTCTTAGCGTAACGCGGCACCATTCGTGACAATCCCGAGAAGGTAGACTTTAGCTTATTAGCATTCTTTTTGTTAGCCTAGCGTTACTTTTCGTACGCAACTTGGAGAAAGGGGGCATTTGGTAGCTTTTAGCATCTTAGCGTTGTCTATGTTAGCGTAATGCAGCTCACTTTTGGCGCCTCCATGTTTCGGGCCTCAGCCACGTCTGTCCTGTTTCTTATCAGTCTAGCTTTATTCTCTGGTCCCCAGGAGCTTCTGACATGCTGTGAGGAGGGTAAAGGGGAGATCAAGGATGGCCTGGAGGTCATGCTGAGTGTGCCCAAGCGTGCCAACGACGCCATGCATCTCAGCATGCTGGAAGGTGAGCGGAGCCGGGGCACGTGGGGGCTGAACGCTCACGTTCGGCCCGGCTTTACTGTCCGAGGGACCGAAATCTGTTGTGAAGCACATTGCCTTATCCATCTGCTGCTTGTTGCCCGTGTTCTCAGATCTGACCTCATTCTCTACAGGGTTCGACGAGAACATCGAGTCTCAGGGCGAGCTCATCCTTCAGGAGTCCTTCCAGGTGTGGGACCCGAAGACCCTGATCCGCAAGGGCCGGGAGCGCCATCTCTTCCTGTTTGAGATGTCCCTGGTCTTCAGTAAGGAGGTCAAGGACTCCAACGGCCGCAGCAAATACATCTATAAGAGCAAGCTCTTCGTAAGTGGCCTCCTCAAGCCCAACCCCATCTTCTGTCAAAGGCTCACGTGGTCTTGATGTCGGATTCTTCTCACGGTGGCTGGTCCCCTGTCTTTAGACCTCAGAGTTGGGGGTCACGGAGCACGTTGAGGGAGACCCCTGCAAATTTGCCCTCTGGGTAGGACGAACCCCAACTTCTGATAACAAGATTGTCCTAAAGGTAAAAGCACGTGGCCGGCTGAGAGCAGCAGGCTTCCGTTTTCACCCCATTCTGCATGGCTGCATGGTGTTTCCCGTGGTTGTATGGCTTATGGGTAGCATCTGGGTGCATCTAGGAATCTCTTTACTGCTCTCTGCACCATGGACCATATGTGTGAATTTCCATTGGCCAAAGTAACCCAAGCTATTATGCTGTACAAAAGCAAATATTTGCATGAATGAGAAATTATGGTTGGTTAACATGCTTTCTGCCAAGTTAATCGACAGCTTTTTATAGATGGTATTTTAGTATCTGTGGGCCCTGCCTGAGAGCCCCCAGTGTTTTACTATGTATGAATTTACAAAAACACAGCTCTCTCCCTTCCCATTCCTCATCCCCCCCCCCACACCCAAAATCGTACTCCTTTCAAACCCAGCAGAACTGAAGCTGCAGTCAATGTTAATTGTCGGAAAAGCATGTTACCTATTTACACGCTGGTCGGTGTTCTTGGGGGTGCATGTACACCTTCCGAATCAGAATGTGCGTCGTCTGCAGTGTGCTTTGTAGTGCCATGGTGTGCTTGCTCTTCTGTAATGGAACAGTCACTGTAGACACGCTGCTGGTTAGGTGAACTCCACCACCCTCAGCCGACTGACCCGTGTGACATCACAGGTGTGACATCACTGGGAGCCCAGATTATCTTTCTGTTCCTGTCACGTGCCTTTCAAACAGACTGTTCTATAGCCTTCCTGCTCTTAGCTATCCAAAGTGGTTCGTTAATGCAAGTATTTAATCAGTTTGCTAGGTTAGCCATTATTTGCGCCTGGATGACCCTAAAATAGCTCAAATTCATTTTTACCTTTTTATGTGATATATGGTAGAATGACTGTAGGATGATTAGGGAGAGGATTAGCTTCTAATGCTGACACTAAGACTAATGGCATGATGTTTAACAAACAGATTGTGTTAAAGAACTTGGTGTCTTTCTTTTGCTGTCTCTCCATGCCGTTTGTCATCATGATGTGTGAATCATTCAGTATGAAAAATAGTGAAATTCTCTATTCTATATTTCAAACTAAGCCTCTAAGTCAGGGCAGCAAACACAGCACCATGGTGAGTATTGCGACCAACAGCGACTCGATCAAATCGATGAGGGGAGGGGCTTTGCCGCCGTCTAACCCCGCGTCACGCTTTTCCCAGGCCTCCAGCATCGAGAACAAGCAGGACTGGATCAAGCACATACGGGAGGTGATCCAGGAACGTACCATCCACCTCAAGGGGGCGCTCAAGGAGCCCATTCACATTCCCAAGTCCGCCACCACGAAGCACAAGGGTAGAAGGTAACCCCTCTCTGAAGAGAACGTCTCTTCTTATTTATTGGACATTTCTTTTTAAATTGTGTGGAACCTGAGTTGAGAACTGACTCTTTTTCCACAGGGATGGTGAAGACCTGGACAGTCAGGGTGATGGAAGCAGTCAGCCTGACACCATATCCCTGGCCTCTCGCACGTCCCAGAACACCCTGGACAGCGACAAAGTGAGTCCTGGGCCTCGGATCTCCCTACACAGCTCCACTCCAGCAGATGGGGTGAATCCTGCAGTCTGATCTTAGGACCACGCTGCTGTTCCCTGACCCCCTCGCTCTCTCTCTCATACGTCCCCATTTAGCTTTCTGGAGGTTGCGAGCTGACCGTGGTCATCCATGACTTTGCGGCAGGGAATAGCAATGAGCTGACGATACGCCGCGGGCAGACTGTGGAGGTGCTGGAGCGCACCCTGGAGCGCCCCGACTGGTGCCTGGTGCGGACCACTGACCGCTCGCCAGCCCAGGAGGGCCTCGTGCCCTGTGCCATGCTCTGCATCGCCCACTCCCGCAGCAGCATGGAGATGGAGGGCATCTTCAACCACAGAGGTAGGCAGGGATTATCCACGCCCTGACCCCCATATGGGCGTGTCCAAAGAGGGCCCCCTCTAAAAGGCGCGAGTCCCAGCTTGGGGCGGGGCTTTGTTTACACTCACATTTGTCACCACTCAGTTCTCTAACCGTGGCCCAAATGCACAGAGATACGGGTATGTATGTCACAGGTCATGTTTGTAAATTAGAAACCGCGCTGAAATGGTAGATCGGAACAGCTGGATGGTGAATTCACCTTTCTCCTCCTGTATTCCTGTTCCTGAACTGAACCTCTCTGCCAGAGTTCTGTTTGTTTTTTTTTCTTCTTTTTTTTCACCACCAGAGGGCATGTGATTCTGGTTACCAGCTGGTCACTCCTGTACTAGTTTTAATTCATTTTTAATGGATCTTTGTCCGATTGTAGGTTATTTGCTTTGCATAGAGTTTGGTTTGAAAAGCCGGTCTCGTGCATTGTAGATGAGTGTTGTTTTCCTTGCGGGAGGGATTATTCTTATCAACTGATTCAATTGAGTTTTTAATTAGCGCTTTTTATGGACCAAAAAAAAAAAAATATATATATATATATACACACACACACTCACACACACAGTGGGATGACACAGTTAATGTGTTTAAGATGTTAGTTATCTGCTGACTTATCTGGGTCATGAGGATAGTTCTGGATTGTTTCATCGTTTTCCCATTTCATTGTGGCCTATTCGGCCCGCTGCCAGACAGGGGGTGACGGGTGGTGGGGGTAGTGTCCCCCTGGGAGGCGGAGCCTACATTCCCATGGGTGCAGGGCCAGGGCTGATGTTCCCCCGAGGGTGTGAGGCCGCAGGATGACATCCCATGGGGGTGGGGTTTATGCCCCAAAGCCAGAGGAGCAGAGCTGATGTCCCCTGGGGGCTCACATCCCGTGGCACTTTAGAGTAAGGCTGCTCTCTGTTGGCCCTGCAGATACCCTGTCGGTGTGCAGCAGCGACTCGCTGGTCCCCGGTTCGTCGGCCACGCTGCAGCCCAGCCATATTTCGGGCCCCCACAGTTCCCCGGGGCCCAAGCGGCCCGGCAACACGCTGCGCAAGTGGCTGACCAGCCCGGTGCGGCGGCTGAGCAGCGGCAAGGCCGACGGGCACGTGAAGAAGCTGGCACAGAAGCACAAGAAGAGCCGCGACGTGCGCAAGAGCGCCGACGTGGGCTCGCAGAAGGACTCCGACGACAGTGCCGCCACACCTCAGGACGAGACCGTGGAGGAGGTGGGGGGCAGGGCTGACTGCAGTGGGCAGGGATGCTTACCATGGGTGTGGGGTTTGTTGCTATGGGGCAGTTTGATGCCAGGCCAGGGGTGGGCAATCTTATCCGCAAAGGGCAGGTGTGTATGCAGGTTTTTGGGATAACCTGTAGGTCAGTTGTTCAAACCCAGGTGTGAAGACTATTCAGCCGATCAGTCCTCTAATTAGTAATCTAATTAGGGAATTGCAGCGAAAACCTGCATACACACCGGCTCTTTGTGGATAAGATTGCCCACCTTTGTGATAGGCGTTGAATTGCTGGATTAGTTACTATTGGCAACAAACCACAGCCCAGAGACGGAGCTTGTTGTTAGGGGCTGGGTTACTGGGTTGGTGGTTATGAAGTAGGGTTTGTTATGGGCCTGAGTATTTTGTTGGGGGTGGAGTAGGTTACTTTATTGTGGGGTTTGCTATGGGATGGTTGTTACGGGGGGGGGGGGGTGGTTGGTTACTT
>JABFDZ020000050.1:5273283-5289759 GCA_019775955.2 Pollimyrus isidori | reverse complement strand
TTTTGGGTGTGTTTTGGGCCTTTTTTTTTTTTTGGGGGTGGCGTTGTTTCCTTTTTGGGGGGGTGTCCTTGGGGTTGGTTGTGCGGGGGGGGGGGGTGGTTGGTTACTTTGGGATGGGCTTAGTTACTGTGAGGTGGGGTTTGCTACTATGGGTGTGGCTTGTTTAGGGCGTGGCTGGGTGCATTGGGGGCGGAGCTGGCTGTCTCATGGCTGACATGTTCCTCTGCAGAGAGTAAGGAGCGAGGGGCTCAGCAGCGGCACACTGTCCAAGTCGTCGTCGTCGGGCATGCAGAGCTGTGGGGAGGAGGAGGGGGAGGAGGCACCCGACTCGGTTCCCCTGCCACCCCCCATGGCCATCCAGCAGCACAGCCTGCTGCAGTCAGACTCCCAGGATGACAAGGTGAGCATGGGGGCCACCTGTGGGGGGTGCCGGCGGGGCCACGTGGGGAGTCGCCGTCCTCCAGCAGGCCAGCTCCCCCCCCTTAGCCACGTCCGAGTCGGGTTTAAACGACTGAGCACAGACCTACCCGCTTCTCTGCTGTCTATAGCTTGGGTCTTTTACGGAGGACACTAACACAGCCCTTTGCTAAAGTCCCTTATAGCCCCAGAGCTGTGAGTAAGTAGAGGTACTGTAAGAAAGGGCATGATCTACGTCGTTAAAAACATCGCAAAGGTTCACATCTCAGATGTGACAGTCATATCTAAACGGTCGATTTCAAAATGACATGATGCAATGCCTTGTGTCCCCCCCCCTGGATGGATCTCCATGGAAATCACACACTTATTCCATCGATTTGTAGGTCTTATTCGTACCGTGGTTGACGTGGCCCCCTGCTGGCCGTCATGTGCATGGGGGGTTCACAGTGTGCTCTCCCAGCCAGTGACGATTCTCTGACCCTCTTTCTTTTCTCCTCTTCTGTTCCTGACTGTATTGTTTGCCTTTAGCCTTTCATTGATTTGTGTTCTGTGTTCGCTTTATCTCAGTTCCCATACCTCTCCATCTGAATCACTCCCTCTCGCTCCTCCCATTATTTTTTTCCTCCTTCACTTCCGTGCTTGATTTCCGGGTTTATGATAGTTCTTTGGTTTACTCTAGTAATTCTTATTTGAAGACCATGACTGCTCTCACACTCTCATCTGTTTGGTAATTTCCACTATGAGCTTCTCTTAAGTTAACAATCATCTTTGATTTAGCCTTTTTAAAGGCTGACTTCTCCGTTGACTACTGCTACAAAGCTGTCGTGTACTTAAAACAAGAACTCCGCTATTGGGTACAGCACCCTTCTCTCCCGTGTAACCGTGAAAGGCCCTTGGATTGTAATTCCGCCTTAAGGCTTATTTGAAAAGCTCTGCCCGCTGAGAATTGTCTTTTAGCACTCTGTACTTCACCCAAAAGCAAGCCTTTTCCCTGTGCCTGCAGAGGTTGAGCTTCCTGAATTCGTAATACCTTGAATTTTGTTTATAAACGCTTCATTCCTCGTCACCCTTTGTTAGGCTTCTTCCGGAAGTATCCTTGCCAAAGGCAGGTTCAGATTAATGCTTTTTCCCTGCTGGCGCCCTGTGCCCTGCCCGCAGGCTCCGAGCTGCTCCGCTCCCCCTCCCTTCACCCCCCAACCCCCCCCACCTGTCCCCCTTTCCTCTGTACGTGGACCACCATTCTCCATGCTTGCCTGTAATTGGCACCTAGTAGCTGGCGAAGCCAGGGACCGCCCCCCTATGCCTTTTTTGGGAAAGTGGGAGTGTCCGGAAGTGACGGCATTGGTGAGAATTTCTGCCTCTTTGTGATGGACTGTGTTCATGACTGCATTGCACATTCTCCGGCCCTGAAGCGCAGATCTCCTGAAATGCCATGTTTGAGCTGAAAACCTGTCTTATTCTGTAATGTGAATGCAAACATTTAAGCAAATTAAAACCATATTATTAATTTTCTCTTTACTTTGGAGAAAAACTTTCTTATGTTTTCTTTGTCTTGTTTTTTTTTTTTTTGTCTTTCTATTTATTTTGCATTTAGTTTTAGAAAGTTGATTGATTTTTTTAAAGTTAAAAGTTGCATGTGGGTAGGTAATGTATGGGCACATAAATGGTTGATGTTTGTGGCGGGGGGGGCGTGCTCCATTATTTGGTAACTGTAAACTGTATTGTGTTAATTTTAACATTAGAAATCCTTATGTCTTGGCTGGTGACCCATAAGCTCCTCCTATTGTCATGTCATGGACATATTCTAAGACTGAGTATGCAAATTAGTCATATGCAAATGTATCGCCATGCCCTTCCCACCACAAGCGCCTCTGCTAAGCCTGATGTTCTGTGCGAATCGCAGTAACGCTCGGGCCGATTTTGTGCGTTCTCCAGAAGTACCCGTCTGACACTAATCCTCGCACCCTCTCTCCAGACATCCTCGCGACTCTCTGTACGCCCAAGCAGCTCCGAGACGCCCAGTGCTGCGGAACTGGTCAGCGCCATTGAGGAACTGGTCAAGAGCAAGATGGTGAGGAGCAGCGACTCTGATTTCTGGGGGGGCATCTTTGCTTTATGACGCCAATCAAAATGCAGCTTTCTCTGCTCATCTAGCATTCTCCTTTATCTCTGCTTTTATTTTGGTAATGCTAACCTGCTAATCTTGGACAGCAGCAGCGTTGCGGTCTATTTCCTACCTTCGTAGTCAAATTTGGTATTAAATACTGGCGACACGGTGACCTGCGGGACCTGTCCG
The DNA here is from genome assembly GCA_019775955.2 of Pollimyrus isidori. Lineage (NCBI taxonomy): Eukaryota > Metazoa > Chordata > Actinopteri > Osteoglossiformes > Mormyridae > Pollimyrus > Pollimyrus isidori. Next base: position 5,287,046 of record JABFDZ020000050.1, on the reverse strand, counting down.
TCTGTACTTAAGCCACCCTGAGACCTGTTGCCATCAATCAATCAATAATCAATCAAACCTTTATTGTCCCCATGGGGAAATTGTCTTTACGCCTCCCTCAACTTGGTCTTTGTAGACTAAGTTGTCTGTGAAGGGCAGCCACCTGTTGGGGCGCCCAGGGAGCTGGGGGTTAAGGGCCTTGCTCAAGGAGCAGCAGACGTGCTGAGGCTGGGTTGGAACCTGTGACCTCATGATTACAGGCACACAGGCTTAGCCCACTGAGCCAAACACTGCCCCCATGTGGTGTGTGTCCCCCCCCCAGGCCCTGGAAGACCGGCCCAGCTCACTCTCCGTGCAGCAGCCCGACAGCAGCAGCCCCTCCTTCAACCCTTCGGACAACTCGCTCCTGTCGTCCTCCTCGCCCGTCGACGAGATGGAGGAGCGCAGGACCGGCTTTCTGAAGCGCCGACAGTATGTTCCTCCCTTTCCTCCCTTCTACAGATGATCGCTATGTTGTTCTCCTGTGTGCTCGGAGGCGCTGACGTTGCTCCCTGTGTGCCGTCTTGCTGTCCAGCTATGTCCTCCTAGAGCTTATGGAGACTGAAAGGGACTACGTGAGAGACCTGGGCTTGGTGGTGGAGGTGAGTCTCCTGCCTAAGATGTTAGTGAAGTCTTGCTTTTCCCAGAAGGCATTTTTCTTAACGCTAGAACCGCCGTTTCCCACACCAATGAGCGTCAAATTCCTTTAGCCTCTAAGCAAGACAAACTTTGACACATGCGGCCCTTCCGTTTGCGGTAACATGCCGTTAGCAGCAAATCTAACATCCTCAGCCAAAAAGCCGTAATGTTCCTAATAGAGTGGCTGCTCTGTCCTGAAATCCTACAGCTAAAAAAAGTTCAAACACTGTATGTATTATATAAAGTGTTGCATAAATAGATGCAGTTTATTTGTGGTTTTGTGTTCCTCAAAGTTTCTGCTTTTTTATAACCTTATAAAGTCATTTTATACAAACCCAGGTGAAACAATTAACAAATGTAGGTTTTATTTTTCATTAACTGTATCACGCACTGTTTTTGACTGAAGTGACTTTCCATTGCGTTTGTGTTATATGTCTCTCCAACAAATATAAAACGTATAAGAACATTACTAGTCTCACTTATTTCTTTTTGAAATAACACCACTCATATTCAATTATAAGGATGGAGATTAATTTCACTAGATTAATCTATCGAAAGCAATATTTAACTCGATGAGCACAAACACATATGATATAAACGACTATTATGCATTTTGCAGCTTCTATTGGGGGGTGACAGTAACTCTGTGAGTATTATTGACTGTCCCATTGTCTGGGTGACCAGAATGCCAATGCAATGGCGCACTAACAAAACCAAGAGGTGTGACACGCCAAACCACGCCGCCGCTGGAGGTTCTATTGTTAACCATGCTCTTAGTTACGAGACCTCACCATATAAACTCCAGCCGTCTCGCGGTGGTCTGCTGCTTCCAGCCACCACCCCCTACTCCAGTGTTAGATCTGCCTGCACGCTCACCCCCCACTTGTCCTTTCTAGGGCTACATGGCCAGGATGAGAGAAGAAGGAGTGCCGGACGACATGAAAGGGAAGGACAAGACCGTGTTTGGCAACATCCTCCAGATCTATGATTGGCACAAAGAGTAAGCGCAGTGTTCCTCGCACTCAAGCTCCTTTGTTTAGAAAAAGTGTTTTTTTTTTTTTTTTTTTTTTTTTTTTTTTTCTTTCCTAGTTTCAGTAATAAACTATCATTTTGTATCTGGACATATTTTTTTTGTTTCCCCGAAAATGCAGCTTATTCGTCGGTGAGCTTGAGAAGTGTCTCGAGGATCCTGATAGGCTGGCTCCGCTGTTCCTCAAACATGTGAGTGACATCTTGAGGTCAAGGGTCAAAATACAGGGCACACAGTCGAGATTCAGCTTGTCATTGCATGCATGTTAATGTCCTGGATATTTTAGTGTGCTAACCAGTTGAGACTGTACCTTGTTATAAATAATCGAAATGCAGGCTGAATATAAATAGTTTAGTGGGACCTTTTCCCTAGACATGGATTATGTTGTGAGCAGCGTAGCCGTGTGGGGGGGCCGTCCTGTGTCTGAATTGCCTTTGCGTTCGTCCGTTTCCCGGGCAGGAGCGGCGTTGGCACATGTACATCGTCTACTGCCAGAACAAACCCAAGTCAGAGTTCATCGTGTCAGAGTACATCGAGACGTATTTTGAGGTGAGCGTCCCAAAAGCTCAGCCCAATGGTGGCATGGTGGCATGGTCTGTCTGAGGCATCTGTGATACTGATCATTATCCAGACCGAACCGTTCTACTACAGTGTTTCCCAGCCTAGTCCTTGGGGATCCACAGGCAGTAGCTGGGAGGGAGCAATAATGTGGACTGTCTGACAGGGAGCAAAAACATGGGCGGACTGGGAGTCCCTGAGGACCGGATTGGGAATTACTGTTCTACTCGATATTAAGTGTTGGTGTCAGGCTGTCAGGTCCCCCCACCTTGTGTGTTGTCATGGGAATGGGCTCGGGTGACCTTGAGATCATATCGTCGTGGTAACCTGTGGTTCCTCACCTCCATCAGGACCTCAAGCAGCGCCTGGGTCACCGGTTGCAGATCACAGATTTGCTGATTAAGCCGGTTCAGAGAATCATGAAGTATCAGCTTCTGCTGAAGGTCAGTGTGACACCGAGTGGGCGATTTTAATATTGGGGAGACTCTCCCCCATTTATGATGTGCTCATCTAGCTAGCATCAGGACCGGTCCTGGGCCGGACACCTGCTGGGCTCACTGTCACACATGCGCACACATACTTACTAGGGCTGGGTGTTGCCACTGATTTCCCGTATTGATTCAATTCCGATTCACAACTTCCTGAATCTATTTGATTCCTTATTCCGTTGGATTCTATGCGATATCGATTGTGACGCCCGAAAGTTAGTCATCTATAAATTCAACATATCCTTGTGTTTATTGAATTGGAAAATGCCACACGCTGCTGTTTTGGTAAGTCATGGAAGTGATAACCACTGAAGTGGCGGTGAAGGGAGGGACAGCTCAGCAGCCGCAACATCTTTCGAAAGAGGAGATATTGTGGATAGACAAGGTAAAAAGGAGTCAGTGGTGTGATGGTACTTATTGCAGTTTTATGTCCGACCGGTTTAATAAACATAAGCATACAGCAAATTTATACAGATTACTAACTTTTAGGCTTCACGCTACACTAAATGTCCTACTGATCAAATTGTGGCCATACAAATATTTATGCTCTATAATCGCATCACATTTGTCAGCATTGATTGGTTACTTTTTATTTCTCCCACACTATTGGCGGATAATAAGTTCTGTTTGGCTGTAGTTTATTTTAGGCAAATTGAATCTTTTTTTGCTTTATTGGTGTTGCAATAATAAGCACAAATCCATCCATCCCATCCATTTTCTCCCGCTTATCTGTGGTCGGGTCGCGGGGGCAGCAGTCGCAGCAGGGAAACCCCTGGTCTCCCCGGCCACTTTATCCAGCTCCTCTGGGGGAATCCCGAGGCGTTCCCAGGCCAGCCGAGAGACATAGTTCCTCCAGCGTGTTCTGGGTCTTCCCCGGGGCCTCCTCCCAGTGGGACATGCCCGGAACACCACACCAGGGAGGCATCCTAATCAGATTCCCAAGCCACCTCATCTGGCTCCTTTCGATGTGGAGGAGCAGCGGCTCTACTGAGTCCCTCCCAAATGACCGAGCTCCTCACCCTATATCTAAGGGAGAGCCCAGCTACCCTGCGGAGGAAACTCATTTCGGCCGCTTGTACTCGCAATGTCGTTCTTTTGGTCACTATCCACAGCTCGTGACCATAGGTGAGGGTAGGAACGTAGATTGACTGGTAAATCGAGAGCTTTGCCTTTTGGCTCAGCTCCTTCTTCACCACGACAGACCGGTGTAGCGCCCGCATCACTAGTGACGCTGCACCGATCTGCTTGTCGATCTCCTGTTCCATCATCCCCCCACTCATGAACAAGACTCCAAGGTACTTAAACTCCTCCACTTGGCGGAGGACCCCATCCCTGACCCGGAGAGAGCATTCTACTCTTTTCCGGCTGAGGACCATGGTCTCTGATTTGGAGAGCGAGCTGAAGGTCACGGTCCGATGAAGCCAACAGAACCACGTCATCTGCAAACAGCAGAAACAAATATTTCTGATAATCACAATCTGAAATCACATGGCCCTACCTTCAGTGGTCAAATCTCACCACGTTCTTATTTTTCTTTTTTTTTATTTGTCTGTTATCGATCTCGTCTGCGGCTGGCCACGCGAGACTAACAGGGTTAAAGGCTCATACGTCCACAGGAAAAGGTCATCGACTGTAAAAGGCATATATTACAAAATCCATCTCGGGATTTTATGAATTGATGTTTGACTATGCAATTGAAGATCAAATTGAATCATGGAATCGACTATATCTGTACTGCGCAAGCACCAGGGCTGTTCCCTAACCTGTCCAGTGTGTGTTTATTTATGGTCAGTCGCCACTCTTCTTATAAATCGTTTAATTTTGCCCTAAACTCCCTGTTTCCTTTGTTCCTGTAAAGGACTTTCTCAAATTTTCCAAGAAAGCGGGTTTGGAATCGCCGGAGATGGAGGTGAGTTTGCTGTGTTTCAGGACCCCTTCAGAACTCCAGCAACTAGAAGGGCGGATGTCTGTAGCTGCCCTTCACACGCCTGACCAGCACTCCCATTTATTTGTGTGTTTGGTGCTGTTGTCGCTTTGGGGGTCTGTAGACGACGTCAGTGGGCGTGTGCGTTTCTTGCAGAAAGCCGTGGAGGTCATGTGCATCATACCCAAGAGGTGTAACGATGTCATGAACGTGGGGCGACTCCAGGGCTTTGAGGTAAGGGTCTGCCGCTTAGCTCCGCCCCCCCATCATGCACTTACTCTGCCTTGCGGTTCTCTTAGCGTAAACACGACCCTCGGTCTCCCCGAGTTCTCCTCTGAGCAGTTTTATCATCCCTATCTGTTTCCCAGGGGAAGATCGTAGCACAAGGTCGCCTCCTCCTCCAGGATACCTTCTTGGTTTCGGACCAGGATTGCACACTCGTGTCCCGGATGAAGGAGAGGCGGGTTTTCCTCTTCGAGCAAATTGTCATCTTTAGCGAACCCCTGGACAAGAAGAGGGGCTTCTCTATGCCCAGCTTTTTGTACAAGAACAGCATAAAGGTACCCTCATATCGCCCCCTGCTGGCCGGGGTGTGTAATTTCATATATTGTTGTATCACGCTATACCTGTGTCCTCATGCAGCAGTGTTGAAGTCCTGGAGATGGTTCCTCTTTCATTGTTTCTAGAATCATAAAATTTGATGAGCTCCAGAGGAGAACCTTGAGCCACGCTTAAATGTCATAGTAATGTCACCAGAACAGCGTGCCGTTTTAAGTGTCACGTGACCGGACCCTGGAACGTCACCGCCAAAGTGATTTGTGCATCGGGCCGTTTCTTCGGCAGAATAGTGTCTTTCTGTTACCTTGGCGATATCCTTCAGGTTACGGTCCCCATGGTGATATGATTTGCATTGTGTTCTCCATGGTGACGTATTGCCACCCGCCCCGCAGGTCAGCTGCCTGGGCCTGGAGGAGAATGTGGACGGAGACCCCTGCAAATTTGCGCTGACGTCGAAGGCGCCGAGCACCAGCGGCGACACGTTGGTCTTGCACTCGAGCCACCCGGGCGTGTGTCAGGTGTGGGTGCTGCAGATCAGCCAGATCCTGGAGAACCAGCGCGGCTATCTCAACGGTACCCAGAGTGAGCGAGTGGGCGGGGCTTCAGGCACACCGTCGCATGATTGGTCCTTCTATCATTCTGTGTCGAAGAATGCAGTAGATCAACACAGCTCTTTGTCTCGCCCTCCCCCAGCCCTGACCTCACCCGTTGAGCACCAGAGGAATCATATGGGCCCAGGTGTGGCTAGTGGGCCCAGCAGCAGTGGCGCTCTAGCAGGGGGCCGTTCCGCATCGCGGCCGTCCCGCATCCCCCAGCCCTCGCGCCTGCCGCAGCCCCTCCGCCATCACCCCGCTGAGCCCGAGGGGCCGGACAAGATGTCAGGTACGTCGGGCCGCTACCCGCCGAGCGCGCTGGGTGAGCCGGACCCCCGCGTGGAGATTCCCCGCATGAGGGTGCTGGACGGCCCACGGGGAGCCAAGCTGGCCGAGAGCGGCCCCAAGGACCCGCACGCAGACCCACCGGGGCCGGTCCCCAGGGCCGCCGTCAGCCCCCTGTCTCTGAGTAAGCCTCGGGCTGGGGCGGCCAGCCCACTGGCCTCGCCGATGGCAGCCCCCGCTTTCGGGAAGGACGGCTTCCTCCCCGGCAGCCCGCAGAAAGGCGCCTCGTTCTGGAGCTCCGTGCCAGCTTCCCCCGCCAGCCGACCGGGCTCCTTCACCTTCCCTGGCGAGGGCGACTCGCTGGGCCGGCAAAGCCAGCGGCACTCCACGCACAGCAAGGATGCAGATCGCATGAGCACCTGCTCCTCAGCCAGCGAGCAGTCCGTGCAATCCACCCAGAGCAACGGGGTAAGAGCCTGGGCTGCCTGGCTTGGCTGCCTCTTCAGCTTCTCCAGTACTAACTCCCCGCCTGCTTCGGACGGCTCCACCTCGCTGATGGCTCCTGGGGGACCGGCAATACTAAAAAACTTTGACATGCATCCAGTGAATCTTCACTCTGCCTTACCACTTTAACCAAGCTTCCACTAACTTCTTTAGGGGCTGGGTAGCTCTGCTTTCAGTCTCTTGGGGGTGCGTAGGCGCATTGACTTTCTCTTGCCTCTGTCACCTGTTCCCTGCCTCTCTGGTGCTCCGAACCGTTCCAAAAGTCTCCCTGGGACTCGATCTTTCTTGTTCACTTTGTGTCGTGCATTCTCCTGTCCTTCAGCTGCGTTGGTCCCACCTCCAAGGAAGGGCCTGCCCCTCTCCACTACCCTACCAATGGGCTGGTTCCTTGCACACACGCTCGCTCTCTTCTCTCTACCTCATCTCCGTTCGTTCTTCGGGGGCCTTTGCTTGATTGGTCCGTCTCATTTGTGTGCCAGCTTCCCTATGCCTGCTTTTAATCCTGAGAAACGTTTCTGGTTCTGTCTGTTTCTACACGATCCGTTTGATTTTTGTCTGTTAATGGTGATTAAATACCTTGTGCTTGAATTAATTGTTTTGTTACCCGGCGTTTCTCCATCAATAGGGAAGTTGTTACAAATGTTTGTGTCAGTTTGTTGGATTTATTGCTGGATTTGTACAACTTCCTTCTGTAAGAAAGTTTCCTATAGCTGGTTTAGCGAGTGATGTGGTTTTCTAGTCCTTAACTGAGCTGGATTAACGCTCTCAGATCTGCACAGTTCCTGAGAGAGGCCCATGGCAAAACCACTACGTAATCTGTGCCCGCGGGTGCCAGCGAGTTAAGACATTCATTTGGGTGCATAGCTAGGAGCTACGACGGAAATCAGAGTGGGAAGCCCTGTCCCGTATACCCTAATGGGCGGTTCCTGGTTATACGCAGGGCCTGAACCTTTGTGTCCTCACCTTCTCCCCCGCCCCCAATCTTCAGAGTGAAAGCAGCAGCAGCAGCAACATGTCCACCATGCTGGTGACGCAGGACTACGTGGCCGTGAAGGAGGATGAGATCAATGTGCTCCAGGGTGAGGTGGTGCAGATCCTGGCCAGCAACCAGCAGAGCATGTTTCTGGTTTTCCGCGCCGCCAACGAGCAGAGCCCCGCCGCCGAGGGCTGGATCCCCGGCTACGTACTGGGCCACACGTCCGCCGTCATCCCCGACCTCCCTGACGGAACCATCAAGTAAGAGCCCTTGGTTCTCGGGGGGTGGGGGGCGCGTGACACAGACACTGGGGGGGCGGGGCTTCGGCACTCCCGATTGGTTTGCCGCTGGAGTCGATGTGGATTAGAGCCAATTCTAGATGTCCGGTGCTACCCATTGAACAATTTCATTGGCAGTCTCTCCAGCTTTTAACGGGTGGTTCTTTGAGACCGTGCGGCAGTAGCTGCTTCGCTGGCCAGTCTTGACGCCGTTTTCGCCAACAGGAAGTCCTCGTCCTGGCACACCTCGCTGCGCATCAGGAAGAAGTCCGAAAAACGAGACAAGGAACTGAAAAAGGAGGGAAAGCTCGAGAATGGATACAGGAAGTCCCGTGAAGGCCTGGCCAACAAAGTGTCTGTGAAGGTGATGAGGGCCGCGAGCCAGGCTGACGAGCCGCACTCAGACTGTCCCGTTACCGATTTAAGCTCCACCCGATACCCTTTTTGATTGGATGCTCACTTTGTGTGTTTTGCTTTCAGCTTCTGAATCCCAATTACATCTATGACGGTAAGTGTGAGTCTTTAATGTCGCCCCCTGGTGCATATCAGGGCCGCTACACCCAGTGTGTGTTTGTGTGGGATGACTCATCTCTCCGTCCTCCAGTGCCCCCCGAGGTCCTCCTCCCGCTGAGTGATGTCACATGTGACATCGGCGAGTGTGTCACTCTCCGCTGTAAGATGTGTGGTCGCCCCAGGGCCACCGTCACTTGGAAGGGACCAGATCAGAACACGCTGACCAACAACGGCCACTTCAGCCTGGTTTACAGGTGCGTATCCCAGGCCGGAGACGCCTAAGCTCCACCCCCCCCACCCATGCGCTGAAACGTCTCGCGGCTCTTTGTGGCACAGCGACAGCGGCGAGGCGACGCTCCGGATCGTGGGCGTGGCCTCTGAGGACGACGGCACGTACACCTGCATCGCCACCAACGACGTGGGCTCCGTGTCGTCGTCTGCCAGCCTCCGAGTGCTGGGTGAGTGCCAGGGGATTCCAGAACGTTCTGCACCAGCGAGCTGCCTGCCACGCGTGGTCGGGTTACTGCGCCAACGGGACCCCAATGAGTGTCTCATTGTACCAGTTCCTAGGAGAAGTATCCCTGTTCAGTTTATAGGAGCTTTATGCAGAAACCGTGAGCAGCTTAGATGTGACATTTTTAGGTGTCTGTTGTCATTACTGACCCTTTGGACCTTAAACTCTTTACCGAGGGCTTCTATGCTGAACGTATTTCCCTGATTCCGGGTGTTTCTGTCATTTTATCCCAGTGTATCATGTGACTGTCCTGTCTATCCTCCCTGGAGGCTTGAGCTTGTAACAAGTAACATCTCCTCTCGTCACCAGGCACGACCAGGGATGGACTGAAGGTCGCATGGAAAGACAACTTTGACTCCTCCTACACCGTGGTCTCTGAACTGGGCAGGTAAACTTGCCCGCCTGCATTGTAGATCACTATTACGCCACAAATGGTGCCCCCATGTGGGCATATTTGTGTACTTTTTAGGTCTATTTGCTTAGGTGTCGTTTTGTTGTGCAGGATCTCTATAATACTGCAACATTAATCACAATTAGGTACTGCGCCACCTTGTGGCCGTGTCGGTAACTCTCCTCCGTGATGCATTTTCCGCGCACGCCGTGTGCACATAACTAAAGCCTGCACTCCGACTCCTCCCCCGCGCACAGAGGCAGGTTCTCGGTAGTGAAGCGTTGCGACCAGAGGGGGAGCAAGCAAACGGTGGCGGCCAAGCTGGTCAACAAGAGGCTGATGAAGCGCGACCAGGTGACCCAGGAGCTGAGCCTCCAGCACGGCCTGCAGCACCCCCATCTGGTGCGCTTGCTGGACACCTTCGAGACGCCCGCCAGCTACGTGCTGGTCCTGGAGATGTACGTCTGCGTGGCGGCGGCCCGACCCGCTGAGACCGTCACGGCGTTTGTTCCGGCTCGGCCCGGTGTCACAGCTGTCCCTCCCCGTCTCCCAGGGCCGACCAAGGCCGTCTGCTGGACTACATCGTGAGCTGGGGCAACCTGACGGAGGAGAAGGTGGCCGCGTACCTGCGGGAGATCCTGGAAGCTTTGCACTACCTGCATAACTGCAGAATAGCGCACTTGGATTTGAAGGTGCGTGGCGGGCCGGCGTCTGTGTGGCATCACGCTGGGTGGTTCTCCGTCCGTATTTCAGGCCTCCGATCGGATCCTGCTCCGGCCGCCTTGGGCAGATGAGCGTGTTGACGTGGTTTTGCTTTGTCCCTCACGCAAGCCCGAGAACGTGCTCATGGACCAGAGCGGGGGCCAGCCGGCGGTGAAGCTGGCGGACTTCGGCGACGCGGTGCGCCTGGGCTCCGCCCGCTACGTGCATCCGCTGCTGGGCAGCCCCGAGTTCGCCGCCCCCGAGCTGGTCCTGGGCGAGCCGGCGGCGCTGGCCTCCGACGTCTGGAGTGTGGGCGTGCTGACCTACGTGCTGCTGAGCGGCGCCTCGCCCTTCCTGGATGAGAGCGCCGAGGAGACCTGCCTCAATATCTGCCGGCTGGACTTCAGCTTCCCCGACGACTACTTCCAGGGCGTGAGTCAGGGCGCCCGCGACTTCGTGCGTCTCCTGCTGCGCAGTGAGCCCCCCCGGCGCCCCCCCGCCTCCCTCTGCCTCCAGGAGCCCTGGCTGCAGCCGGGAAACGGGGCCGGCTCCCCCCACATCGATACCTCCCGCCTCATCTCGTTTATCGACCGGCGCAAGCACCAGAACGACGTGCGGCCCGTCGGCAGCATCAAGGCCTTCCTGCACAGCCGACTGCTGCCGGCGGTCTGACGGACCAATGAAAATAAAGATCTCATCCTCTTTCACTGACCAATCGAAACCCATGGCCTCCTGCCGTTACCAGTGGAAGGTCATTCCCATGGAAACTCGTGGATTCCCGTAGTTCACCAGTCCCTTGCTGCTGCCTGGTGCGGGATCCCGTTACGGATCTGGCGAAAAAGTGGGAATTGTATTCCACAGATTTAGGCGAAACGTCTCTCCGCACATCTGCTCGGATGTGGAATTTTTTCTAAACGGCGATTTAGATAGACTTAGCATGGAGGACAATGTTATTCCCAGCCTCTCTCTCTTCCCCCCTTTCCTTAGTCCTCTTTTTCAGAGTATTCAATTCAGGTTGCTTGGATTGAGTAATGGGATTTTAAGGGGAAATTCCCTGTCTTGTGGTTGTGAGCAGGGCAGGAAACGCCCAGCGTGGCTAATGCAGCCGTTAGCTGTCTGGCTTTTCAGGAGTGAATTTAAAAAAGATAATTAAAGCAAAAAAAGTAAGTAATTTTTAAAAGCTGCCTCACGGTCTTGGCCTGACAAGCATCGCTTACAGAGTTTAGGTCGAGATCAGCACCCGGATTGTGGGTCCAGCGAACAGCCGCCTCTTGGGTGAAACCTTTCTGATTCTGTTCAGAGCTCTTCTAATTGCCTTGTTTATTTATTCTAAGGGATCGTGAAAATCAATGCCACAAGTAACAAGATTTTAAGTGCTGCACCTCCAACCTACTTAAAAAGGCAAAAAAGAGTATCTTTTCTTTCTGCTTTTATTAGAACAAGTGATGTTGCTCGGACCTAAGATATTTGCGCCTTACTTTGTACATACTGTCCCCGCCTCCCGTTCAGTACGTGGCTCGTCATTGGATGCCCTCGGGTCAGGAAGGACGCCGAGTGGCCGGGGGCCTCTCTGAGCGGCGGCGCAGACAGCGAATCGGATGGCGGAGCAACGAAGAGCGTTTACTGTAAAATGCACTCGTTATGTCATGTTTTTAATCTCATCACGTGCAATGTTGCGGCTTCAGCGTTTTATTTATGAAGACATCTGTACCTGTAATAAATGTATAGAAAATGGCGCTTTTAGTGCCAATAGTTTTGCTGTTTTTCTGTTTGACGCCGTTTCCTTCCTTCAGTATTATCGCCCCGAGAGTCTGTGTGTCTGCTAGCGTGCGTAATACCTTTGTCTGATTTCCATAGAAACCCTTGCTTCCTCGAATGCCAAAGTATAAAGAGCTTTGCAGAAACCCTTTCATTTTTGTTTTATGTTTTTGGCCTTTAAATTATGAATTATGAACGGCAATATGACTCGGAAAGGATGTTTACAGTTTGCTTCTTATAGATTTTTTTTTTTTTTTTTAACGATCACGATGAGGTTTTCCAAACGAATTACTGCAGCCACTGGCAGGTAATTTGGACTTCATTAGGGTGCCTGGGGTTCTGAGCGGGGTGTGGGTGCAGTATATGTCGGTCTTGCTCCGTAACTGTGATGGGATTTCTCAGCGGACACATGGGGGCGTCGCGTTGGTTCCTGTGAGGTGCATCGCCCTCCCTCACCTGCAGGCATCTTCTCACGAGACGTCTAGAAGCTGCTTGCAGTTAAGTCACTGTAGTCTGTACACCTGCGGTCTTGGGAAGGGGGGGGGGATCTCGGGGAAATGTCCGACCGGGATCTGCCGGGCATGGGGGGCGGAGTTCGGCCCGTGCCACCACCCCCTCCTCAATTCTGTCCTCTTATTTATTCATCATTGTAAAGCTGTATATTAACTCAAGAGTGGGAGCTCAAGACAACATGCTTCTGCGCATGTTTGTGTGCCAACCTCACCCTAGTTTTTTCTTTTTTTTCTTCTTTTCATTTAATCATTTTTTCCGTCTGCATGTGTATTGTGCTGTACAGAAACCTTGTGTCTGCGCCACGTGCTGTAAATATTTTTGCCATCAGTTGTTTTGAGATTAAACAAACACCATGCTTTTCCGTGTTCTCATTTTTGTCCCTCCGCCTTATATTATTTTCTGATTCCTCGCCCATCTGGTCCAGGGGTCACTCATCCATCATACAGCCCAGTCCTGTGATTACTGGCTACGCTCTTTCTGTCCGTCGTTAGATTTAAACCTCTGTGAGAGACTAATCTTACCTTTTATTTACACCTGTACTTTGATATTTTGAACCCAGATTAAACTGACTATTAAATCTGTTGATTTAATGATTATATAGAACAGGACCTGGGGGTGGGGCAAGCGCCTAATAGCCAGGCCTACACTGATGGGGCCTGCTTGGGCATAGCCCGAACAAGGCACGTGGGTCCCCCCTCCAATGGGAGGGGCCATAGGAGTCGGGTGCAGTGGGAGTTGGCCAGTGACCGAAGGTGGGGACCCTGGCCGTCCGATCCTCAGCTGCAGACGCTGGCTGTTGGGACATGAAATGTCATCTCTCTGATGGGGAAGGGACCTGAGCTGGTGCGCGAGGTTGGAAAGTTCCGGCTAGATATAGTTGGGCTCACCTCAACGCATGGCTTGGGCTCTGGAACCAATCCCCTCGAAGGGGGTTGGACCCTTTTCCAATCTGGAGTTGCCCGCGGGGTGAGGCACCGAGTGGGGGTGGGCATACTCATTGCCCCCTGGCTGGGTGCCTGTACATTGGGGTTTACCGCAGTGGACGAGAGCCTTCCTTTGCCTTCAGGTGGGGGGATGGGTCCTGACTGTTGTTTGTGCTTATGTGCCAAACAGCAGTTCAGAATACCCACCCTTTTTGGAGTCCCTGGTGGGGGTGTTGGAGAGCACTCCTCCTGGGGACTCTCTTGTTCTACTGGGGAACTTCAATGCCCACGTGGGCAATGACAGTGAGACCTGGAGTGGCGTGATTGGGAGGAATGGCCCCCCCGATTTGAACCCAAGCGGTGTTTTGTTGTTGGACTTCTGTGCTCGTCACGGATTGTCATTTATGAACACCATGTTCTGGCATAAGGGTGTCCATATGTGCACTTGGCACCAGGACACCCTATGCCGCAGTTCAATGATCGACTTTGTACTCGTGACGTTGGATTTGCGGCTGCATGTCTTGGACACTCAGGTGAAGAGAGGGGCGGAGCTGTCAACTGATCACTACCTGGTGGTGGGTTGGCTCCGGTGGTGGGG
>JABFDZ020000050.1:5233123-5244263 GCA_019775955.2 Pollimyrus isidori | reverse complement strand
AAACTGGTGCTAACTTCACACGGGGGGGTAGGGGATGGGAGGTGTGTATCCACGACCCTGGAGGAGCGAGGCTGCTTTTTGTGTGTCTGTGAGAAGGTGGTGCTGTGTAAGTCTCTGTAGGGATGTCTGTCGTGCGTATGCATGCCCTGCTGGCCCCCGCCAGGCTTCCCTTTGTGCTGCGATAGCCATTATGGCCAGCCCTCCTTGGAAAGACCGCCTCTTTCTCAGAGCTGTAAATTTCTTTCTGGAGTTTTATAGCGGATCACTGGGAATCTCTGGCAATGCGAGATTCCTGGAATCTCTCGCACTGTTCTTCGATTTCCTGGAAACTGGAAATTGAAAATGTGTTTTTATTATATATATATATATAATTTTCTTTTTGGACTTTGGCTGGAGCTGTTTTTGATTTTGAGGGCGTTTTAGCGCAGGGATCTGACATACCCGCCGTCACGTTTGAATAGACGCTGCTGGCCAAGAATCTCAGCTTACAAAATAAGCTTAAAGAGATAAATACTGCGCAGAGACTTTTGTGCCCAGATATAATGAAATGAATGCATGTAGATTTATCACGTTTTTTGAGGCCTGACGTCTTGGTCCCCCCTCCCCGTTCTCTCTCACTCTCCGTAACGCTGATGCATGCTGAACCGCCCGCTGTCGTTTTAACCCAGTGAAGCTCGTAAACTCGACTTGGACGGACTGGAGCAGCGGCGTGCGGAGCTTGGCCCAGATTCGCCTTTCATATTTGTGTTGGCGGGGAGGTCGACGCGAACAGATGGCTGTACAAAGACCTCTCGGGGAGGGGAGAGAGGAGAGGGGGAGGTGTCCAGGTCGCAGACCAACTCGACAGCGGTGCCGACCTGCACGTCCACAATGCCCATGGCTGCCGGTCAAAAGTCACACTGTGATCAGTCAGTTGGGTGACACAGCAGTGTCATAACTTTCACGATAAGCCGCTGTCTACTGTTGTGATGCTGATTTCGTGTTTTGCGCACGAATGCGAGCCTCTTTCCCCATTGCGTCAACATTATTATGATGGTTTGATTCTAGCTCGTGTGGAACCACGAGTAAAAGTTTCCTTTGTATGACAAGTTAACCTTTGATCCAACACTTCTCTTGACTTTGAACTCTGGCCACTCCAACGTCATGGAGCCATGGTCAAAAATTACCACATGAAGAGTACAAATCCCATGGTACTTACCCAGTGTAGTTACCAAGGTGTACCCTAGAAGGATTAGCTAAGGAATTAACAACTGCTCCACTGTAGCATCGGTTTGCATTTCAATAGTAACTCTGTGCCGCTCTGCATTAGCCGATTAGCATATGTAACCATCATACAGGCACGTAGTGCAGTTTGCTGGGATTTAGGTTAAGAATCAGCCTGGGTGAAGCGAACATCCCACAGAATGCCCATGGAGGCTAATCCTTTTAAGACCTTTCTCCTCTCTGATCTCCCTCGGAGAAGTTATGCAAGATTTTGCAAAAGCTTACCAGTATGAATTAAAGCCCTTGCCCAGGCTAAAAATGTCATCCTCTAGTGCCGGGGACTCGCTGTAGGGCTTGACTGGCATTTGACGCTGTTTGCGGGTAAGTTTTTCACATGCAGAATTGATATAATATTTGCTTGATGCAGAGTGGAGAGTGAAAGGGTGTCGGGATGTAGAGGAAAGCGGGTCCCTCGCTCGCCGTCTGGCCTGCTGACCTATTTCACACGGCCCGGCCAAGAGGATACAAATCTGAGGGGGGGTTGGTCACCATCTGCTGTTGGACCACATTCATCCTGAAATGGTTTAAGCTTGTTCAAGACACAAGTGGGACCATTGATCAGAGAGTTTTAGAACATTGGCACTGGGGGTGGCTGACGTTTTTTTGGGTGGTTATTTGACCTTGTTACCCCCCCCCCCCCCCCAGGTGTTAATTTCCTCTGTCCCTTCATCCCACACACAGGTTATTAATATTTAACTACTGTTATGTCTTCACAAAATGTTATTCCTGATTTCTCTCTAGTCAACGCAAATGTTGTTGTGAAGCCACTGTTGAGAATTCCGGTCAGCAGGCTACATGTGAGTTACTCTAATTTGAAGCCTTGAGCCGCTGGGGAGCAGTTTGTTGTTGGTGTCGCTTTTACCATTGTCAGTGGGAGAAATGGGGCTTCTAACCCATAGTGGCAGGGGTCACATGTGCTGCCAAATGCTGTCTGGTTGAACCCAAGGGCACTTAAGAAAGTAGCTAATAAGAAGCTGTGTCGTCGATTGGACAGCACATCCCACCCACCACGTCTGCTATCTGTTACTACCTTTGTGCCAGTTTGGATCATGTTCTGTCTTTAGTTTGTGTTTGAAGTTTGATCTCTCACTGTCTTTACCCTTATCTGAAGTACACAGGAACAACTAGGATGGCTTCATAAAACTGCCCTCTTTATGAAGCGTAATGCTCTGAATAGTTACCTTGTCTCTACAGGGTAGTGTGGACCGCGCCTCCTCTCACCGTCCTGCAGATCTTATCGGGCCCAGTTTTCGGCAGGCGTCCAATCAGAACTCCCCAAGCCACCAAGGTTTGTGTCCGCTGAATGTCAGGCTCTGCTCATTTTCACTGTATTGTTTTTAGGTTCTTGTCACCATTCAGGCAGTATGTTGCCTTCCTGCGTTGCAGCGTAGTCATGGCAACTTTATTTAGCTGCCGATGAAATCCCTTCCCTGCAGTTCCTGCTGAATCAAGGCTTCTCTATCAGACGCAAACAGATTTTCATGCCAGCTGAACTGTAATTCCCCAATATTTGTTTTATTGTACAGTAGAATGACGTGTCGGGGACATCTATGATAATAAAAATGTTTCGGCAGAATCTTGAGTCACATCGGAATTGTAACTACCCTTAAATTTGTCTAAATATCGGCTTATATTTGAGATTACTTTATGCTGGCAAGGCAACACAGGAGAAATATGTCCTTCTTGGAAAATTTGAAGCAGGCTGTGATGAAATGCGTGTTGGTCCCCAGCCTACAGGTCTCTGCACCTACACCCTTATTGTAATGTTTACTTTCCCAACACAGACGAAGGTGCCGCCGCTTGGGAAACTGCAGCAGCTGCCCTCCCTGCTGCACTCATTTAGGCTCAGAGGATTTTTACTTACACAAAAATGTTCTGAGGGCAGAATGAAAAATGATTGATTTCTGAGAGATAACCAATCAAACTGTAGAAGGGGTGGGTTCAAGTAACTACAGCAGGTGGGACCAACCAATCAGATGTATTGGTCCCGCCTGCCATAGTTGCTTGGACCCACCTGAAACAGGATGTGACAGCTGCCTTTCTGTGGACACATAAAGAGTACCGGACACATCCAAAATGTATATAATATCACTCAATTTACTGGCTTCCCTAAAATGTGCAAAATACTGTGAGTCTGCCCTGGTGAGTAGGAAACTGGATGCATGTGGTGGTCCCAGAAGCAGCTGTCGTTATTCCGACACACTACCAAAGATCCCTCCATACATCTACTCATGCCTACATCTATACATTCATCCTCTAACCCAGGGGTGGCCAACTCCAGTCCTGGGGGGGCAGAGCCCTGCACATTTAAGGGTTTTCCCTTGTTCAACACACCTGATTCTACCCCTTGTGCTAATTACCACACAGCTCTTGAGCTGAATCATTTATGGTGGAACAGGGAAAGAACTAAGCTGCACAGGGCTACGGCCCCCCAGGACTGGAGTTGGGCACCCCTGCTCTAACCGCCAGGGCTGCAGCGGGGTTTGCTCAACTTTCTGGACAACAGTAAGTTACTCCCTGGAATTCTGCCTGAGAAGAGTTAAATCCCATGTGGAAATGGCATCACCCAGCTTCATGCTGAGAGTAGAAAGCATGTACGAGACTGAGATGGTCCTTGATTATCAGTAAAGTCAGCGATGGTGACTGGCTTTGGAAGCCAGTGGCTGCGAGGATTGCTGGTACCTTTTATTAAGACATTCCAGTCATTGAGAGCTGCCCCCTGTCTCATGTCGATCTTCTAGCCTCTTTTCTGGGTTAGCATAATGTTCTTGTGGAGAACATCAGCAGCTCAGCATTTTACTTTGCCTTTAGAAGCGTCCTCTTCATCCCATTGCCATCATCTTCGTTCCGTCACCATGGCCTCCCCTCTTCTTTCCATCAGTGTTATGATTTAGGCAGCAGGAAACCTAAACTTTCAAGACCTGCTCACCGCCGCCCCCTGCTGTCCCTTAAACTTTATGTTCTATAACGAGATTGGTCACAGTCATGGTCGTGCTGGTTAAGGAGAGTCCCAGCTTCCCGCATATAAGAAGAGGACCTGCTGTGCGTGTCTTTGTGTGTGGGTGCCTGTTTGTGTGTGCTTGGCGGGGAGGTTCTGTCACCCAGGGTTTGACATTAAGCTTTCTCACTTGCCTGAGGTGAGTAAGTTAGATTAAGGGTGAGTACAAAAAGCTGAATCCTAGCCCACTGGCTAGTAAAAATGCATGTCAGACTAAGTTCTTTTGCTCATCTCCCCTGGCTGGTTCCATCTCTGCCTGCCTCACCCCCGTTGCCTTGTTGAACCTTCAGCATTCCATCATCACCTCCCAACTTTCTTTCAGATAAGTTTTCTGGTTCTGATTTGTGATGCCCACAGTAACTGTACAAGTCCATGTCAGCGTTACACGTAGTGCGACCAAATGCCAGATCTTCATAGCTCCTTTGGGTTTTGACACTTTTTGTATTTGGTTTTTAGCATCGGAAAGTGTTCATTCAGAGTCTGTTTAGCCTGTTGAGTATTTTAAAGGCATAGGATAAGGGTTTGGCCTAAGGGGCCGAGGGTGGGGTTGAGGTGACATGCTTGTTGGTTCAGAAATCTAGCAAACTGTATATAGAGCATAAACTCCAAACAGCATTTTTGCAGCCTGACCCTCCTAGGCCAACTTTGGTTGTTACTTATTCTGGAAATAAAAATGAAAAACTAATATGTAAGCCTTCATGTGCGTCACGGTGCAATGTATGTCAATTGTATGGCTGTTACTCCTGCAGAAACATGGAT
This sequence comes from Pollimyrus isidori, assembly GCA_019775955.2. Lineage (NCBI taxonomy): Eukaryota > Metazoa > Chordata > Actinopteri > Osteoglossiformes > Mormyridae > Pollimyrus > Pollimyrus isidori. The sequence continues at coordinate 5,239,243 of JABFDZ020000050.1, read as the reverse complement.
GTGGCGGCTGGGTTCCCAGAGCGTGTCAGATTCTGCTGTTTCACATGGAATGCGCCAGAATGCTCCGGAATGTGCCGGAATCCGTCGGAATGCATGGTGTAGCAGGCCTCCCGGCTTGGCCCACATGCGGCGGGGGTCTCGTCTCCAGTATGCCAGGAATGCTTTATGCGGCCACACGCCGTCCTGAGTTAAGCGGACGAAACGGTCTGAATTTCAAAGCATACAGTAATTCCATTGATCTCGATTATTTAAGGTCTTTCCCAGGGAACGCCGTGTTTGACAGTAATCCTTAAGGCTTAGCATGGTTACCTGCTCCTTCCTGGCACTGCATAGTTCTTTTGTAGTTTGTAAACACACTCGCATACACTTATTATTATTTTTTTTGTCTCGCCTTCAGCTGCCAACTGAAGGCTTCACAAAATGCTTGTCAGGTCCCAGCGAGGCCGGAGGGCTAGAGAGAAGCCACACGTGGCAGCTGTAAACGCAGCTCCGTCATTGTGTTCTCATGCCCATATGGCATCTGGGTGAAAGGGCAGCCTGGTTCATTCATTATATGCCTGTTAGATAACATTGTATTTATGCGATTAATATTTTGCCAGCTGTCACGTTACTGTTCATTGATAGCTGCTGCCTGTCAGGGTACAAAACACAAGATTGCGTAATATAGTTTGGGATGTCTGTTAATGGTATGGAATAAGAAGATTAATTTTTAATTTACGCAGCGGTTAAATATTAACTAATCCTGCTCCTCTATCGTGGCCTTATGCTGCAGCCCATGGGACAGTGACCCTGGATTTATCTGGGCCAGTCTTCAGTTGTTCATTAATGGAGGTCTGAACTCGAGTCTGACCACTGAGTTGCCGTGTACATAAATTGGTTATCGTCCTATCCCCAGTCCCCGAGTTGGATTGTAAACTGGCAGTGAGCAGGGTTGTCATGCAGTATTTCCAGATGCCTGAGGGGAACTTGTGAAGTAGCCAATGAGAAGTGGCAGAAGTTGGTGATTGACAGTGCAGAGTGAACCCGCCCCCTTACAGAACTCACTCACCTTACTGCGTTGTATTGTTTGATCACCGGCAGTGATACTTCATAGTAGATCTCGTGAAGGACTGATTCCTTTGCTACGCCTGCATATGTGTCAGGAACTATGTACTGGTTAGTCTACATCAGGGTTCACCAACGGTATATCCTCAAGAACCAAATGCATCAGCAATACAAAATACTTGGTCCAGATTCAATTGTTTTGGTTCAGATGCAGATCAGAGTCCACCAGGTTGACCACTTTGATATTAATGTTCAAGGAATAAAGTTAATTATTCATGAGCCTGTGAATTTGTTCCCACAGTGAACCTGTTGCTGACCCATTGATGAATTTTGGTTTCATAAATGTTTATTCTTTAATAATAATTGAGTTTGATTTAAAACCTGGAAGTGGGCTTAGTCAGTCCCCAACTTCAGTCATCCAACAGGTGATTTTTTTTTTGTGCTGGAAACCCTCCAGGTGCTCACAGAATGGGCTTTTGGTGACATCTAGTGGTAAATCATTCTGAAGCTGGCATCTCCTTTACTGAATTTGAGGTTTGGACTGCTGTTCACATTCATCCATCCATCCATCCATTGTCCAACCCACTTATCCTACTGGGTTGCGGGGGGTCTGGAGCCTATCCTGTTCACATTCAGTGTTTCCTTATTTTTCTCGGAAATCTTGCTTATCGAGATGTGCAAACCTTAAAATGATTATCACACAAAAATACTGAATGGTTCCAAGTGCATGTAAACTTTATTTACTGATTAATCTTATATTATTGTTACACATTAGTGAATGTTCCCCTCACGCTGTCCAGCTGGCTTGGGGTGACAGCCGGCTTTCCTGGCATAGCTGAGTATAAGTACTTCTCAGAAATATTATTTGCCACGCTGGTGTCGTTGATTGATAATTTGGTGCATGAAGTCCGTGTTCCTCAGTTTCAGAGATTCTCCTTTTTGGGCAGAAGTTGCTTTTGCATAAACTCCAGTCACATGCTGCTTTTCCTCTATGAACACCCCTTAATGTGGGGGGTGGGGGGCAGGGTTATCCAGATGAGGCTTGGCTGATACCCACAGCTCTTACACACACACTGGGACCCACAGCAGGTTCAAATAAGAAGAACCCTTCTCCCACTGGTGCAGGGAAGCTGCTGCCATGTTTGCGTTTTGCGTTCAGTACGGCAGGGCCGTGTTCTCCTCCTACCTTGTGTGAAGAATGACTTTTAAGTGAATGTTGAGTGAGTCTTTGTTCACCGAGATGACCCTCAACCTCAGGCCAACAATAATCAAGCCTTACGAGACTGGAACGTCTGGGAAACCCGGACTCTTACGCAAACCAAAAAAATGAGAATTAGTATCTGTCAGGATCAGCAACCCCCCAGGGTCCCGCGTAAAGAACCACCATTTTCAGTGCTTCAGCGAGTATGATTTCACCTGATAAGTGCAGTTTTCTGCTCCATTGCATCTCTGTTCTACCTCAAAGGAAAACTGAGGCGCGTTGCGTCCTTTTTACCCACAAATGCCCAGATGCTCAGGGAAATGTCCCTCCTTCGGCGCGTTTACCAGATAATTTTGGACGTGGCCTTTCGTGACCTGCCTATGCTGCTGAGATGGTGAGGTTTGGCACTCCACAGGGAGGACAGGATTCCGCGGCCTTCTTGCTCCTAACGTCCCATCTTTTCTGGTCTGTATTTGCCCCCAACACAAGCAGGCTTGGGTTTAGTATTGGGGAGAACGTCTCAAACTGGTCCCATGCTAGTGAATGGTGACAGAACCATTTCTGAACCCATTCTAAACCCATTTCACTTTGCTGTTGAATGTGAAGGATTTTTGTTTTTGATGAAGAAAAAGCTGTTTGTGTCTTGATGTGAACACACCCGGTGCAGTCTTACTGAGAGGCTGGTGACTGACTGACCATGAGCCAGAACCCTTGTACCAGCACATGGCAGTACTACCTGTCGGTTTCCTGTAGGCTACCTGAGATCTGCCAGTAGGCCTACTCTTCTACTCTGTCTACTCTTAAGCTCATTGTAAGTCATCCTTGGTTTAGGTGGTAGGTTTGCCTGTAGTCTACCTGTAGGTAACTTGCCAACTGTAGTCTACTTGTAGGCTACCTGTATGTAATCTTTAGGTAGCTTGTAGATTACCTGTAGGCTTCCTGTATGTAACTTGTAGAATACCTTTGGGTTACCTGTAAGTAATTTGCAGTCCGCCTATAGGCTACCTGTATGTAACCTGTCAGCTCTCTGTAGTTAGGTTGCAGGATATCTGTATTTTATTTATAGGCTACTTGCATATTACCTATAATTCTGGACCCCCATTCTTGTCTCACAGAGGACGATGTGGATTTGGAGGCACTGGTAAACGACATGAACGCATCCTTCGAGAGTCTGTACTCCACGATCAGCATGCCGTCCGACTCTGTCCCTTTGATCGATAACGGGCAGCTGCAGCGGAGCCCTGGCCCGCGGCCCGGCCTGGCCCCCTCCTCCAGGCAGGGAGTCTGCCGCTCCCAGCCCATGCACATCTTGGCTGTCAGGTAAAGCTGCGTCCTGTCAGCCCCCACCCCATAACTCTCAATACCTCCTCTATGCGTACGGCGGTGCTCTCTTAATGCAGACGACATTCTCTGTCACTTAAGGTGCTTTTCGACCACACCTGGTGCTATACTTTTGGTACTTCAAGCTGTTGGTCTTCCACTGGTGTACAAACTGGTACTTGCACCGAATGACATCATGACATAAGGCGAGGTATTTTGAAAAATGCCTGTAGTATATTATAGGGCTGGGAAATGTGTAATATCAATACCAACATCGCATGTCACGCACACATAAATATTACAGGCAGCTAGATTGAAATCTGACTTTTTCTTACTGACACTTTTTCTTACTCACTGGGGGTAACTAAAACATTTTTACTTTGATTGCTACATTTTGATTCTTATGACATTCTCATTTTTATTGTATTCCATTTCAAGATTATCTAGATATAGAGAATCGTTTTCAAGTTTATATTGTACTCATTTCAGCAAATTTTGCAGCAAATTCACATCGTGATATTAAAAAAAACCTGTAATATCATGCAGCTCTAGTATAATATAGCAAATATTATTTATTTCTTGTCATGCCGTCCAGATCACAGATCTTTATTTGTTCACGCATACATTATTATTACTACTATTACTTTTTTATTTTTTACTTCATTTATTGTTGTTTTCTGAGTTAGCGAATTTTTTGAAGAAGGCAGTTGTTATGTTTTTAATTATTTTTTTTTAATAACCATTTGACAACAACCAGGTTTGCAAGTTCCACACCAAAGTACCAAAACATATCCCAGCTAGTTTGGTACTGGAATTCGACCGGAGGTCAATGGAAAATGGAAAGTACAGATGCAGTACAGTGGTGCAGTGTGTACTTACATCCCTGTCAGAAATGCTGTCACTGACAATTGACAAAATGTGTAATGAACTTAGGCATCTCTTTGTCGCCCCCTGCAGGAGGCTTCAGGAAGAGGAGCTGCGGACATCCTCCCTCCCTGCCATCCCTAACCCATTCCCTGAGCTGTGCAGCCCAGCCAGTTCCCCCGTGCTGAACCCTGGGTCCCTGCCACAGTGTCAGCCCTCTGGCACATACGTAAGCTCCATGGGGATCTCTCCCCGAAGGGACCCAGACTAGCCTCTGACCGAGCTGTGGCTTTCACTGGTCGTTCAATGGGTCTCATGCTCTCATCACGGTCATGGATCACTACAAGTCCACCCTGTTTGCCAGTGTTCCTCGTGTGCCTGTTTGCACATGCTTTTATGTGTTCTCTCTCCTCCTGTCTGATAGTTGGCAGGGGTATTCATGAATCCAAAGCCCACAAGCTGTGTGGTTTAATCACCGCTCTGCTATGTTTTTAAAAACGTAGTAAAGCAGGTAAATGACGGCTGGACTTTGCTCGTCCTGAACTTGTGAAGACACTCGACCCGTCAGTTTTACTTTTTTCTTTTATTCTCCTTTTTGCCATCTTGTTCCATTGGGAATTGACACAGTGCTACTTTGGCATATAGCACTAAGTCCAGCAAAGTCCCTTAGAGAGACAGGCGGATGGACAGGCAGGCGGATAGATGGGCAGGTAGAGCCGGATGGAAAAGAGCCAGGTGAACCGGTGCCATAAGCCAACATCCCTGACTGGCAGCGTGGCCTGACTTTGAGGCCCATCCCAGGCTGCTGCAGACCAGACAGGATTAGCCTGTGTTTTCTTGCATGTCCTCTTGGGATTTCCTCTCCTCCTTCCCTGTCCCTGAGCCTCTGGCATGCGGCGACTTCTAAGAGCACCGCAGACTCTGCTCCTCATTTTCCCATCCCGCATCTGTCCTTTTCACCTTCTCTGGAGGAATGTTTTCCGTTGTGGTTTGGAGGCCCGGATGAAGGCTGCACTGTCCCCGATCAAAGCTCCCGGCGGAGACGTGGCATTCCCGGGTGGGCGGCCTCCTCGGCGCGAGCAGAATGCTTCCGTCGTCCTCCAGACATTTTTCTCCTGACAGGGACAGTTTTGTGCTGTCATAGCTAATGAGTAAGACCATGTCTGGTCTTCAGACCCCACCCATATTTTCAGTATTACACCATCTGAATGGAGCAGACGGCTGCTTTTTATTGGAAATGTCACACTTGGTTGCTGTGACTGTAAAGAGAGCCAGTGAATTGCTTCTGCGGGGTAGCCTCGTGTGTGGGGAATTCTTCCTTTACTTCTAAGTGACTTTGACGTTCTGCTGCGTCTTAGCCGTGTATGGTTGTTCTTCATAAGGTTGTGACCAGTGTGATGCGGCGCCAGGCCCAGTCCGTTTATGGGATGCCAGCGAAGGTCGCGTCTCGAAGATGAGCCGTGCGTCTGGGCCGCGGTTGCGTGACCGTCCCGCGCTTCGTTTCCCTCCCCCCGGCACGTCTGAGTGGTCTCTTGTTTATTTTTTTGCCCCCCCCTTGAATGTATGTCAAACTACTCAGGTGCACTATTCCTGTTCCTGTTTTTTGATGCGACCCATCCGGACTGGGGGAGGGGCAAATAGTCTAAATACTGAAGATTTTTTTTTTTTTTTCCTGGTGCCCTTTCAGTAAT
>JABFDZ020000050.1:5211996-5226238 GCA_019775955.2 Pollimyrus isidori | reverse complement strand
CCCCCCCCCCCGGCCCGGCCCCCGGGGGCCGGGACAGAACAACTCAAGAGAGAACTTTGTCTTGGGAGAGAGTGAGAAACTGAAACTGCAGATCAGCCAGGAAAAGTTGGGTTGTGTACGTGTGTGTACGTGTGTGCACGTGTGTGTACGTGTGTGCACGTGTGTGTACGTGTGTGTACATGCGTGTGTGTGTACATGTGTGTGTGCGCGCACGCCTGTGGGAAACGATTACATCAGCCCCAGCTAGCCCTACCATTGGTTGGGGTGGAGTGGTTTTGATTGGCCACCTAGGAGCCCTGTGTGCCTGTAGTCCTTTTGTCAGTGGCTAACTCGGCACTGGCTGTGTTTGTCTGGAGCAGCCCGTACAGAGTCATTCCTGCTGCTTAGAGGCACGCTCTCGCTCTCTCTCTCTCTCTCGCCCTCTCCCCCCTACCTACATCCCTCCCTCCCTCTCTCTCGCTCTCTCTCCCCCTCTCACACACTCTCTCCCTCCCTCCTTTCCTTTCTCTCTCTCTTTTTCTCTTCCTCCCTCCCTCAAGTCAGGCTCACTTTCAAAATGCCATCGTGCTCTCCTGACTGCTGCTTGCTGCAGGCCGTGGAGGTAAGGAGCCGTCTTCTGCATGCTGCTTCCTCTCTGTCTCACCGCTATTTTTAAATTCCGGCTCCGGCCAGGACAAGGGACCCATTGAACAGGAGCGTGCCGATTTTCGTTCACAAGTCAGCTGGTGCATTGTGGAAACTGTGTCCGATGCAATGAAGGCAACGAGTCCTAATTAAATTCACTTCTGCCGGGGAGGGGGGAACCTGATCTGAGACTGGGGGCTGGGGAGTTGACACTAGGCTTCCTGTTTGATGCCGTGTCTCTCGGCAGACGCGTTAATTTTTAGTTCAGCCTTCTTTCGGAGCTCCTTGCTTTCCGAGCACAGAAAACAGGCGATGGGTGAAAAGTTGCGCCGGTTTTTGACTCGTGCCGCTTGAGCTGTGATCATTATGAGAGCCTCGTTAAGGAGACCCGCATCGTTTCTGGGAGATAACGTCGGCTCTGCGACTTCGGAAATCCACAGCACAGTGAGAGGCATCTACCCCCTCGTTCCCCTCTCTGCATAACGTTTGCAGACCTTTGCAGCATCCCGCCCCCACCCCCCCCCATCCCTGTGCCCTGCGTCGCTGAACAGCAACGTGTAATTCTGTGATTTATTTATTTATTTATTTGTATTCCGGGGATCTCATTGCAGATCATAAAAATCTTCAGTGAGGACGGCACGGGTAAAGTGGTGGAGATACCCGCCGTGATGACAGCTAGAGACCTCTGCCAGCTGTTGGTCTACAAAAGCCACTGTGTTGACGACAGCAGCTGGGGACTTGTTGAGCATCACCCTCTGCTGGGGTTGGGTAAGTACTGGCACCGTGCTGCTGGCAGCCTCCCCTCTTTCCTTACCTTCCCCAAGTGAATGAAGGAATTCTTGGTTTTAAAGGCACTGGTTTTCAACCCCCCCCAGGTCATATTCTGCTGTAGATTTTTTCATAACCTTGGTAGTTCATGCTAAAGGCTTCTCTTCTAAGCCTGAGGCATTTGCTCAATTCATCAGGGACGTCTAGAACGTCTCTTGTCATCTTGACTCCTGGAGGAACCTTGATGATCTGCTGTGAGTGCCGGGGAGTGCAGGGGGGCGGACTCAGCCTGAAAGGGAAGCACCTGACTTAGCCTGATGAAACTGGAGACGATGAGCTCATTCCTTCCCTCTGGACAGGAAGTCACCTTGCTGGCAGCCTGATGGAGGCACAGGCAGCCTGTATGGCTTCTCCCCGGGGCCACCCTGATCCTGTGCGGCTTCTCCCCCGGAACCCCCGTCAGCTTGTACGGCTTCTCTCCAGGGCCACTTTGAGTCTTCCCCCTTTTTCCTGCCACTATGTCCACTGTGGCAATCACCATGGAAGCAAGCTCTGTGGGGCAGCAGTTTCTCAGCAACAAGTTGTTGGAACATTCTAGAAAACCGGAGGAACTTGTTGGAGGCCCTTTATGCAGGGGATTAAAACTTAATCCTGGCAGCAGCGGGTGAAGGTGTGTGCCTCGTGGTTTTGCTCAGATTATGGGATGCCATGAGCCACCTTCCTGCTCACTCTTCCAGATGAATGCAGCAGCACGGGCCCAGGGCTTACATACTATGGTGGGAACATCCTCAGTTGGCACCTTTTTTGACAGACAACCTCCCTGCACCTTGGGAGTATGAGAGCTCCTCAGGAACAGGAACAAGCCATGGAAGGTCACACGGAGAGTATATTTTCACAAAGTCAACAAAAAGGCCCAGAAGGGGAGAGCTGTGTCCTCTAATGATGTTTGTACTCTGCAACTTCTACATAGCACACATAATGTTTCCTGAGGTTTGCATTTCGAGGTATGTACAGCATCCTGCGTAGGCCATTTTTCATTAGGACACTTGATATATAGACAGCCCTGTAGCTAAAATGAGATTTTCCAGCACATCCATTATCTGCTGCATTTTTTTTTTGTCATATGGGCCTTGGCTGGTGACAAGCCATGCATGCAAGCCCCAGGTATGCAGAATCGTCTGTTCTCAATTTCGCCCTGTCACTATAGCAACAGTTTGACTTCGCGAATAAGGTTATTTCCTCAGCTTGCAGAGTTGAGAGCAGAATGTTACCATAATGCACTAATGCTGAAGATCATTAATGACCATGCAAGCATTTTGGGATCTCACGTGCCACTGTATTCGGTCCACAATTTACATGCTGCCCAAGTGCAACCTCTCAAGCTAATGATCAAGTTCCAAGAGGTGGACTAGCTGTTTAACTTCACCCAAGGCATTACCAACAGCAAAAGCAACGTCCTGACCCACTTTGAGCCCAGATTTTTCTTCCTGCTTTCTCCTGCTGATGAGACATCATCTCCTGCTAAATGGGGGGGTGGTGTGGCCCTTTGCATCTCAGAACAATCTGTTGATTTTCAGCATCCGTTGCTTCACAAACATCCATTTGGCATGTGCTTTGCCATATTTTGTGGAATTCATTGGTAGAAAAAAAATCATCTGCACAACTGACTAAAATATTTTAACTTGAATATTGTGGTTCTTTCCGTTGAGAGCTTCATCGTATGACAATAGCTCCAGAAACCCTTTTAAATCTTTTTTTCCCCATCTTGGTCCAGTTTGCTTCACACTATCTCATCCTGCACTGAATGTAATCACACCAAACCCATGACATCATCCTTCTGCAGTGCCCCACCCTGGTCCCCGTAAACTTCCTGCTAATGACAGCACCGGAGCAGACATTGAGGGATGACGTGTGCTAAACCCTTGTAAATAGCTGGGCTTTTCTGCACCCTGTGCTTTGTGTGAGCTTAAGTGACCACGAGTCCATGGGAGTAGAGTTAATTTTGTCATACGAAGGAGAGGGGCTGGACATGTCCCTCAAGACAGCCATCTGATGACTAGGTTTGGATGAAGTTCTGGATCATGTTCCTGCTCATTTTGTTCTTGTGTAAATGGTCCAGGAGGTTTCATGTTGTAGGAGGACCTGTGGGATGTATGAAAGCTGCAGTTGCCATTTTTGTCAAGCCTTTAATGGTGTTGGTCATCTTCTCACAGAGCGGTGTCTTGAAGACCATGAGTTGGTGGTGGAGGTTCAGGCCACCATGACCAGCGACAGCAAGTTTCTCTTCAGGAAGAACTATGCCAAATATGAATTCTTTCGAAATCCTTTGGTGAGTCATTCTCACCCATCTGCATGTGTGTTTTTGAATGTGCACATGACACAGGAAGGTTTGCATGTGCCCCCATGCAGTGAAGAATTAAGAGTCTCCTAAATTGTACAGTGTTGTTGCAAACATACTCACTAATGAAGTTGTGTTAAATAATTAGGCTGTTGGCTTTTGAAGGATTTATATTAAGCAGAACCCTTCGGTGGGCTGTTATTTAGCTTTCAGTGATATGTGGGCTAGGTGGTTGAGGTTTTGGAATGTGCCGGGAATACAGTATTTTTTTTTCCATTTACACTAACAGAATATAGGCTCCTACTATTTGAAAATTTCCTATCCAACACATTTTTCTGAACAGATTAGATTTGGACAATGAAGAATTTATGAATTTATGCTTATCTTCACACATCTTGCATTTTGTCTGCAGGTTGGATTGACTTGAAGGATTCATACCCTGAAAACAATAAATTGTGATTGTTCTGTATGATTTATGTGAAGTCACTTGTCTGAGTAATTTGGAAAATTTGTAATGTCAAGCGATATTTATAATCCCACTAAAATTAGATTCCAAATGCCTGTGTGAGGCTATCTACTCCATGGTTTTAGGGAGGGCTGCTCATTTGAACCATCTTTGGTCCTTTATACCTACCTAAAATATGTAGGGCTTAAAAGTGTTTCCTGTTTCTTGAACGTGGCTTTTTTTTGCATGTATTAAATTCTTACCAATGAAGAGACCGATGCTTTGGAGGCAGGAATGAAAAACATCGTAACGGCCCTGGTTTCCCCCATAAGGATGCCTTTGGCTGTGATGTCATGACTCCTGGTGTGACTGGGGTTTTTGAGAGGGTCTGGCACAGAGCTGAATTGCGCAGAGTGACCCAAGCTTGGTGAACCTTTGCAAGGGCTTTTTCCCTGCGGGACCAGACTCTAGTAAAAAGCATTTGAAGACCAAGAACTGTTCCTGTGCCACTCAAAACATCAATGGACTTAACATCCATATGGATTGGGGCAGATCTGCCAAGCAAAACGCCCCTCGTTGCTTGGAAAATATTCCTGCACCACAGCTCACAGACAGCCACTCCTTATAGTGTTAAGTGCGTCTTCCAGTGGAATAACTGGACCCAGGTTATACAGGAAACACGCTCCACATCCCATTATGGATCGGTCAAAGCTTTCAGTAACATAAAACTTCTCTGTCCGTTTCCACTCAAGCAGATACTGTTTCACTGTCCGCTGCTCGGACGTCACTGGTGCTCCTTTCAGTGCCCGGACTTCAGACAGCCAGGGGTGGAATTGTGGTTTGGTGGCCAGTCTTTTGTGGCTCGTTCACCGACTCCGTTGATGCAGGAGGCCATGAGCTACGTTGCAGGTCTCAGTGGCTCTAGCATTGCTTTTTCAATTAGGTCTTAAATTGCAGCTTTGAACTGCCTACAGATTCAATAACATTCTCTTTCCCTTCAGTCCATTGAGGTGATATTACCTTCCAAAACTTCTACACAGTACGTGTCAAGCTAAAGATAGCATGGAACCAGTTGTACCATTTGATGGAAGCCTACTGCTTGCTTTGAAGGTCACACACTCTTACTATATGCTTTTGTCACTTTTCATGGTGTAAGTTAATAACTGCCTCATACAGTTTCACATTCTTATTTTAGCTTCAGTCCCATACAGCTAGGGCAGGTGGATTTTACATTTTGATGGCCACTGTAGATGCAATAGAATTTTGTTCCTATGTAAAATCTTACCTTGTGACCTCAGTGACTGTAGTGATTAATTTCACTGTATCGTCTACTGCAGTTTTCTTCAGTTGTTAAATATGATCATATGGAGATAAACATGTGACAGGTTGACCTGTATTATGTACCTGGGATTAAGGGAAAAGCAAATGTTTTTCCTCGACTCGACCAGCAGACCACAAAGAAACCCAGTGGATCTCAGCATGGTAAACACTCTGTTACTCGTGACATCCTGCTCAGTTTTGGTTTAGGGAAGCCATTCTCATTGGCCCTGCCTTATCGACAAACGCGCCCATTTATTGTCAATCACATCAAGTGCTAAATTAGCATTAAATTGTATTTCTCTGCACATTTTGCCCCAAAAGTGTGAATTTCTCAAAAGGGTAACTCACTGTAATCATGGATGATGGGGTAAAAAAACGAGAATTATGCCCAAAAAGCCACCTGCTGGTCATACCCTTTTCCTGCGTTTTTCTTTTATAGAATTTCTTCCCCGAGCACATGGTAGCATGGTGTCAAGAGACCAATAGCACCATACCGCAGTCACAACTTTTGCAGGTGAGACAGTAGAGAACTATAAGGACGAAAGTCAAACCTAGTTTACTTACTCACCTGAACTCAGATGCTAACTCTCTGCCTGGCTTTCAGAATTTCTTGAATCCTGGCAGCTACCTTGAAATTCAGGGGTTCTTGTACCTGAAGGAAACTGCAAGGAAATCATGGAAGAAACTCTACATGTTTCTAAGGCGGTCAGGACTGTACTACTCAACGAAAGGGATGTCCAAGGTAAAGGCATTTGCCATACACATGTGTTATACAGTTTGCACCCATTCAAGTTGATCCAAACAGCATGTCTCATCCAAACAGGATATTTACACTGATCACATTACTCATTCATCTGCATGACATAGCACCCAAACCTAGTACTGCCCATCTGGCTATATACAATTTATGATTTGTAAACAGACTTTTTTAATTTAGATAAGTTATAAGGACATTTGTGTGGATCACACCTGCAGCTGTTTATAAGTAAATCCAACAACAACTCTTAATATGGGAACAGCAATCCCATATTCTATAACTGCAATTCATGTGACCACCTCAAATGAAATCTTAACCTTTCAATGTATCAAAGGAGCCACGGCATCTGCAGTTGTTGGTTGACCTTGAGGACAGCAACATATTCACAGTAATCACAGGGAAGAGGCTACACAATGCTCCAACAGACTATGACTTCTGCATCAAGGTAGGACACCACGGGATTTTGTCTAGCAGGGCGGAATTAAGCCAGGATTTTCTTAATTGCATTTAACTTTTGATGTTCTGCAGCATTACACTTATAACTGGAGTTAACTGCCCTCTGTCCTTTCTTAGCAAAAATGGGAAGGGTGAGAGATGCCTGTAACTACCAGTGCCTTATCCTTATATTTACCATTTTTACACATCTGCTCTAAGGGGCTGCTCAACTTGCAGTATCAGCTTGTGTTTAGGTTTTTGACATGACTAACGAGCACTCTGCTTGGAGCTATGCTCTGCAATATTTGTCTGCCTGTAGTTCCACCTGACTGATTGGTTGACTGGTTGACAGCCTAACAAGGTGAGGAGTGAGACTAAAGAGCTAAGGATGCTATGTGCAGAGGATGAGCAGAGCCGGACCTGCTGGATGACTGCCTTCCGTCTTTTCAAGGTAATGAAGGGGCTTGTTTTGGTGAGAAGGGATGGTAAGTCGAGGAAGAGGAAAGGCGAGTAAAGGATAAAGGAGAGCAAATCGTGGAAGAGGGAAGGGCATGCCAAGGGAAGGGAAGGTGAGGGCAAGTCAAGGGATGGGGAGGAGAGGGCAAGTCAAGGGACAGTACGGGGAGGGCAAGATGGTGGAAGGGAAGGAGAGGGCAAGTCAATGAAGAGGGTGGGCAAGTCATGGGAAGGACAAGAGAAGAGAGGCAAGTCAATGAAGAGGGCAGGCAAGTCATGGGAAGAGGACGGTAGATCAAGGGAAGGGGAGGAGAGGGAAAAACAAGGGAAGGTAAGTGTTAGAAAAATCAGGGGAAGGGAACATCAGGGCAAGTCAGGAAAGGAGAGGGTAAGTCTAGTCATCCTCTAAAGCATAACTGAGATACCAAATACACCAATGAACTGAAGCCTGCTGTCTGTTCATTGTCCATTTCACCTTCATCATCATCATCATCATCATCATCATCATCTTTTTTGCTTTTATTTGCACAGTATCCTATAATTCCATCAGAATTTTTTGTTTGTAAGTTAGCTTCAAGTTTTTGGGTGCAAAGGACAAATTAGCACATATTTTAGCATTTTGGATAACCAACTGTACTTAATCTTCAGCTGCATGACAGATCTACTGTTCCAAAAAGCCTTCCAGGAAACATACAGTCTCCATTCACGCAAATGTGTGTTCATCCATCCTGCTTATGCAACATCTTTGCAATCAGCATTGATCTGAATGAGAACCTTTATTTGACCCATGCCCCAGCTTGACCAACTCTTGCTGACACCAAATAAAATTGTCAAATTATTGATTTATTTAGTAACCATTGACCATCTTCTGACTTTTCCCTTGACAGCATGGAATTTCATTGTATCAGAACTACAAGCTACCCCAACAAAAGAAAACGTCGGGTGCCCGCTTTTCCTCACCAGTGGTAAGAAATTATCTAAGTTCATGCTAAGTTTTGTGAACTTCAAACCCAATACTCTGGTCCAGTGGTATTACTCTGGCACATGATAAAGTACCATGCACATCTTCTGTTTGTCCCATCCAGAGGAGTGTGTCAGAGAACTCGCTGGTAGCTATGGATTTCTCAGGGAGGACCGGCCGGGTGATTGATAACCCCGTGGAGGCTCAGAGTGCAGCCATGGAGGAGGGTTACACTTGGAGGGTAAGTGCCGGGAATCCCCCTCAAAGAAAAAACTTCTTTTACTTATAATTTAGCTGTTTAGTATTCAGTTTACCTTTGTTCTATCATTTTAACTAGCCTTTAAGTTAATAGTAGTAGTAGTAGTAGTAGTAGAAGTGGTATTGGCAAAATGCTGAGTTCTGAGTTCTGGTTTGTTGACACTTGTTTTTCACTTCCAGTAAACGCTGCTTTGCTGAATGTTCCTGTTGTTTGAATTCTTCCCAGAAACGAAGTCAGCGAATGAACATCCTCGGCAGCCCAAGTCCCCTGCATTCATCTTCCTTAAGCTCCAGTGTGTGTTTTCTCCTAATGGGTGACCTCCTTGTGCCACATTTGACTCCTTGACGCAGGCTGACCTCCATTTCTTCTGTCTCCCTTCAGTAGTTCACAGGACCCAGTTGTGGTTCCACGGTCGGATCATGAGAGAGGAATCCCACAAAATGATTATTCAGCAAGGTCAAGTAGACGGGTAAGACAACATCACGACCGCTGCTTGACTCAGGGGAATCTAATATACCTCCACATTTTTTTCTAAAATGCTTTTCTGTCATTCTTTGCTTCAGATTATTCCTTCTGCGCGACAGCCAGAGCAACCCAAAGGCGTTTGTGTTGACACTGTGCCATAACCAGAAGATCAAGCATTTCCAGATCTTACCCGTGAGTGTCCTCCTGACAGGGCCCTTGGGACGTTCCCCTTCTGAACTACTATGTTATTAAGAAAGTATTTTTCAACATGTAAATATGCAGTAATATTCTGCACTGTGGATTATTGTACTTTGTTTCCTAAGAAGCAGTGTGTGTTTAATATAGCCTGATTACCTAATCGATTGTGGATAGTTTTATTCCTTTATTTTATGTATTTTTAATTCTTATGCCTCTGCACCTCTGCAGTTTGAAGAGGATGGACAGACATTCTTCAGCCTTGATGATGGCGCCACAAAGTTCAGCGATTTAATACATTTGGTGGAATTCTACCAACTTAACAGAGGAGTTCTGCCCTGCAAACTCAAACACCCCTGCACAGTTGTGACCTTATGACCTATTACTTGATTTTTATTTTTTAAAATTTTTTGACTGAACTTCGGTTAAAAAATTGAGCGAACGTTTAAACTATTTTCCATCCAACACCCGACCCTCTCGTGATAAGCTGCCTGGCGCCCCCTGCTGGAGAACATGCTGGAATCACTCAGAATGCTGTGATTAAGAGAAGAGCAGAGGACAGTCGGAAGCATTTCAGATGAAACTTCCATAAACTGTCCACTTCCTGATTTTGGCAAGCAGTAGGCCCAGATTTTCAGTCAACTTTAACACGCATTTCAAATCTTTTCATATAAAAGCTAAATCTAAAGTTTTTTTTTCTTTTACAATCATTTGGAAACTTTTTTTAGGCTGAGCCACTTTAATAGACAAACACAGAATAGCTATGAAAGTCGAATGAGAGAAATTTCTGGCTGCAATATCATCGACAACTTCACATGTAAAGCTGATTGTTTACTTTATTGACTTTTTATATACCTGCTTGTTTGTTCGTCTATTGTTATTATCGTTGCATTTTTTTTTCCCCTTTTTATTTTTGCACTCTCGCTGCGACCCAGGCCGAGCATGGTGATACTCTTCCTCCTCTGCCCATTCACTCCACCTATCAGAGACGGGTGTGAGAAGACACTGCTTCATCTTCTTCACAGAGAGCCGATGAAGTCACATCCCCTGCGGAGTCAAAACAGGGGAGACTTCATAGACGATGCAAAATCATATTTACCCTGCCGACCAGGCACAGGACACCGGTTATTCCATTTTACAACACTTTGGAGCTTTTTCAACTCCATGCGTGAAGGTCAATCATTTTGCCTGTGTTTTTCATCCATATTGCCACATATCTTTATCTCCAGCCCGTTCCTGAGGTCTGGCTTTGTCCTTTGATAGTGCCACCTCACGGGTTGGCCTCCCTCCATGTGACCACCCCCTAGCTTGGTGTCCGTGCTCCAAGATCCAAAGCGGAAGTGTAGCAGTCTATACTGTGCTCTTCCTGCTAGTAAATGGGCACCTTCTCGTTCACTCCAGTGTTGAGAGCGTTGGCTGCTTTCCATTGATTCCAGGTAAAAGTGAAGAGGATGCTTCCATCTTTAGGTTGAGATTTGAGAATACAGTCAATCATAACCACTATACTCCCAGACCTCTGTGGCGCTGTCCCGTGTCTGTGGAGAAACTGAAAACTGATACGACTTTTTCCACACACCCTAACAAACTTTTTTGAATTTGCATGGAATTTAGTTGAGGCCAGCTTGTTTCCTGGCATGATCTTAAAGGGGTGTGTTTAGAAAAGAAAAATAAAACAGATCCCCACGTTGATCCTAGTGCAATCCGAAAAGAAAGGGTGTCCTCCTTCGAGACGTGTCAGGTTTGTCAGAACGTGAGAACGACGAGCCATATTCTTAGCATTTGCAATATGCTTGATCAGGCGTGAGGAAGATGGCAGAACCTCACCATGACTGTTATTATTGGGATGCAAACTTATAAAAACCTAGGAGAGCCATCTCATGAATGAAATCCATTGGGAATGAGATCATTACTTGAAGGTCTTTCTTGCTGACTTGGAATTGCATTTTTATGCTTACTAGTAATTCCAAGGCTGGCCTGTGGGCCACGCCGTGCGTTTTGAGGATACACATGGGGAACTTGACACCGTAAAGTTTCCACTGTACACCCCCTGTCCCACTCACCTCACAAAGACGGTGAATAGTAGCTACTGGGTTTTGTGCCTCCCTTTTCACAATTCATTATTGAATGGAAACACCCCCAAAACCAAGAATTCAGCACTCCTTGGTCCCAGGTTCTTCCTGGATGTTGCCTTCA
Source organism: Pollimyrus isidori (assembly GCA_019775955.2). Classification (NCBI taxonomy): domain Eukaryota; kingdom Metazoa; phylum Chordata; class Actinopteri; order Osteoglossiformes; family Mormyridae; genus Pollimyrus; species Pollimyrus isidori. The sequence goes on along the minus strand of JABFDZ020000050.1, from coordinate 5,215,022 downwards.
GACTGTCAAGCAATATTTAGATTTTGTTTGTATTCGTTATTTTATATCGGTGTAACCCTTGAATCACTTTGCTTTAAAATTCCTGTTTTGCATATAAACGGAATAAGCTATTCTCTCCGAAGGAATCATTGCTAAGCTTTCTAAACATGGGCCTAACGATAACATTAGCAGAGTATCACTGTACTAATTGCAACCCATTAGTTAAGACCTTTTCCTTAATTGCTGTCTTGATCTCGACATTATTCTAATCATTCTCGACGTACTGTAGTACCAAGCTGTGTTCTTAAAAGACGTGATGGCCGATTGACGACTGTTACTTTGCACTTTTTCCCCAATGGATCTTACGCATCTGTTCTCCGCGTTAGCAGGGTAGCGCGCAGTTGCCGCTCCCATTTTGCCAAAGTACACTGCTAAGGTGTGCCCCTGCACACTGACAAGCACTCTGCACCTTGCCAGCTCGTCAGCGGACAACAGCTGGTCATTCTTGTGCAATTATTTACCCGACGAAAACACCTAGAAGGACGTCGGCCGGGGATCGGTGCAGGCAGGAGAAGCCTCACGATCCGAATCGCCCTTGGCGTGTGTCAGAGAGACTTTATGGTGATGTGTAAGAATACGCAGTCCTTAACCTTAAGACTTGAATCTCCAATCGTCGTGAGTTGAAAGTGTCACCAGCCTTCCATCTTGTTTCCACACCAATGTTACCCATTCCCAGGCTGGCCTAAGGTGTCCTCTTAAATTTGTGACGAGGGGCTAACGTCAGTGCCTAGAAAAAAATAACGTTTGTACACTTTAGCTGGGAAGCCTTTTCTCATCTCGGCTACTGGAGCTGTTCTGTTGAAGCTCGTGCTGCGTTTTCCCAGAATGTTCCCCACCCGTCGCGAGCCACTGCGCGGGCTCAGTAACACTAAACACCTGAGTAACATTTTCCCGCTACTTTCGACAGATTTAATGCTTGTACATATTGAGAGAGGTGTCTCTACATCGCCATACATTGGTTTGATGTTGTCATTCTCCAAAGAAGAGCTGTATGTAGCGTAGTATTTTTCATTTTTGCTTTTTTCCCTTGAATTACGCTGAGCACTTTTGCTGTTTTTTAGGAGTGCTGTCACTCCTGGGTTTGTGTGCGATTGTATTTGCCCCCCTACGCGTAGCTTGTCCTCGGTGTCCCTCGGTGTTCTTCCGCTTTATCTGCTTCTGGTCAGCTTTGCTGTGCTTTTACGCGACCTTCGTAGAGCTTGTACTCATATTAATATATTGTATAAGTGCATAAATCTATGGAAGAAAATTAGATGCAACACTGTATTTTAGGTTACAGATCACTATTTGCTGCAGTTCTGTTTTTAATCATGACTGCATTCAAATGAAGACCTTTCTAGTGCTTTTTAAAATATTTACTGTGCATATTTAGTTTGTTTACCTTTTGTAATAATATCTGAGACGTTTAAGCTGAACTTTAAAACTGGACTCAGCGCATGCTATCAAGTTGCTCATGAAAAAAAGAAATTAAGCTAAAACGGTTGATGAACTCACTGGTGAAAACAATTTTTTTCTTTTTGTCAAAATGCGATCTTGCTGTATTGAAAATAAAATAGTGAGTATCATTTCAAAATACAAGGGACTCGAACCCGGTGTCACATTGAGGTGCATCTTGGGACTGACACAATGCGGCGAGTTCATAGCTATTTGTGGCGTATAGTTATGCATAGTTATCAGGTAGCTACACATCGGGAGTGCAGGACGCGTACTTGTGTCCTACAAAATGATCATGAATGTAAAAAGGGCTGCTCAGGGTTGGGATGGTGCCTGTTGAGAACTAGCCTTCAAATCGGCAAGATCGTCCCAAAGTCTTATTAAGTCACGTCTGTGAATAAACACCAGGCAGTTAAGTTCATTGTTTTATATACAGTTATCGGTGTGTGCTGTATTCCGGCAGTAATGTGGTGCCCTTAGCACAACGCGTGCCTCTTGTCACATCTTTCTCTGCACTAATGTACACCTGGCAGACTGACCAATCAGTGAATCTCTTTCCTAGCTCATATTTTAAATATATTATCACAATGCAAGTTATAGTGACTGTCAGAAAGAAAAGAAAACACATCCATGTATGTATTTCAGGGAGTGAAAAGCAGTAAAGTTATTTGTATCGATTTCTAAGAGATATGATTCATCTATTCACAGTGGGCTTTGCTTCTTTCTGTAAACAGCTGAATGGCAGATAAATCTCAATTGTAGCGTTTTCAGGTATTTTTGTATGGATAAGGGACTGATATATTCTGTTTATTGTAAGTAGAATAAAATATTAATTCATTGCTATGAGTTTAAAGCTGTTTTGGTAATATCTTGCTTGACTGTGTGGCTTAAATCCAAACCTTACATGTTATGAATCCCACTCCAGGCTCTTCAAGCCTAGAGGTTTGTGTGTTAAGTTGGTGTGGGTTTCCTCCCACAGATCAATGATGTGCAGCCGCCACACAGGTGTAGTGGTGATGCCCTCAGCATGTGTGTCTGTGTGAGTGTCCTACATTAGACCAGCGATCCTTCCAGAACTCAAGCGCTGGGATTATAGTGCACTGTCTGTAGCTGACAGGCAGGGATTATCCGTGCGATGCATTTCCACCCATGGATTTAAAGCATCATTTTTCCATCTCTGAAGATTACAGGCCTGAGCATTGCAGTACGCGGCTGTTTGTTGATGTGTTAGTATCAAGCTTGGATGATTTAAACCCTCAACTGACGTTTTTACTGGTCCCACCATAGATGGAGGCCGCAGTTTGACCAGAACGCCAACACCAGCCGGTTTACAAAGAAACAAACTGTGCATAAGTATGAGGAAATACACTCTTTGAAAGAGCCTTTATCAATAAATATCCATCCATCATCCAAACCGCTTATCGGGTGCGGGGGGGCCCGAGCCTATCCCAGAAGCAACAGGCACGAGGCAGGGCACATACACACACCAGTCACTCACACATGCACACCTACGGGCAATTTGGCAACTCCAATCAGCCTCAGCATGTTTTTGG
>JABFDZ020000050.1:5188002-5198945 GCA_019775955.2 Pollimyrus isidori | reverse complement strand
CCCGGAGGAAACCCCACGACGACACGGGGAGAACATGCAAACTCCACACACATGAAACCAGGCAGAGACCAGAACCCAGGCCCCAGAGGTGTGAGGCAACAGTGCTAACCACTGCACCACCATGCCACCCCTCCAGCTGAATTCAAATATACAAATTACAAGATAGCAGAGTCTGTGGTTATCTTTACGCTTGTACACCATATACTTATTTTTCAACACCACACCCTATTGTTGTGTTTGCATTTTTATATCTATGATGTTACTTATTTTCTCAGTATATGGCAGTAGGTGGCAGAGTGGTTAAAGGCATAGATCCAGAGCGGTCACTGGGGAGGCCTGCAGATTATGCCAGGCAACAGAGGGTACCATCACAGGGCACATAAACACTGCAGGAGAAGACCCAGATGATGGGGGGGCAACATGTAAACTCCACACACACAGACCTAAGATTCAAACCCTGAATAAAAGAGGTGTGTGACATCAGTGCCACTCACTGAGCTACCAATGTCCCTGGGTTTGGCTTCAACATTGGTAGGGACTAAATTACCCCCCCCCCCCCCCCCACGCACACACACACACAGTATTCCCACAATATTGGTAGGGACATGTCCCTACTGTCCGTACCCAAATCCACGACCTTACCAATACCCTACCACCCTGCTATGGTATAAGCTGGTTAGATGTAGTAACTTGCACAGCAAAGTCTGCCAGATTAGTGTCGAGCTGTGAGTCTGCAAATCAAACAAATAACTTAAAGTCGACCACATCACTGAATTACAGCGGGTTTTATGTGCTGACCTAAGGAGACAGGTGCTGTTAAACCAACGCCGACTTTTAAACTCAGTAAGTCACCACTTACGAGTGCTACTGGAAATGACTGCTATGTTACTTGGCTACACCTAGACCAAGAGCCGCCGTCGCAGGGTAAAACCGACGAGAGCATGACCACCTTCCGTTCACATAACTCTTTTTTTCCCCTGGGCTGTAAGCCTCGAATGTGTGCGTTCATGACACTGAGATGGGCTGTGCTGCAGAACTTCCATGGCTGCTTTGACCTAGAACTGACTGAGGTTGTTGGCTGTGTAATTAACTTTTAATGACGATATTGTTCTTTAAATAAATCCAGGCTCCATTGTGATTTTCTCTCTTCCATTCATCCGCACCGAATATCCCCTCAGCGATACTTCAGGACGGCAATATTCTACACTGCATAAAACATACTAAAAAACAAGACACCCACTACCTGTATATAAAAAAAACTACCGGTATATACTAAATAGGATTTCAGGATCATTTGATGCGGTTCATTTTTAAATTTGACTTTTGGCTTTATTGCTGCTGGGTGGATGAAGGCCTTAATCATAAAAAAAACATGAAAACAGCAGATTCTGCGGCTGTTTTAAAACAAACGTTCCTCAACATCCATGATATGTTTCACCAGTTTTCATTTGAATATTGCAGCTTTTATTTTTAAATAGCTTTCTAAGCATCAGGCTTCAGGCTCATTCCTGGCAATATCGGGTTCACACAGCATTGCGTAACGACATGAGACAAGGTTCATATCCATAGATTTCAGTAAACACACCTTCATCCTACAAATCTCTACCAGTGACCTATTAGCTAAATACAGAGGTATTTTGAAACTCATTATTAATGCGCCTGGTCTGATTACCGCCCATTGGCCTTCATGATAAATATGAGTAAATAATAACATAACAGGTGCCAAACAAAGGACAGTGGTCTAGATATGACCTGAACTGGGTCACACCACCCTGGGTGCTGCCATAGAATGCCTCGCAATGGCCTTCTTGCGACTCTAACCATGCATGTTTGGGGAAGGGTCCCTGCATTAAATAACAAACTACTGTGTTCCTTATTTAGGAGTTGCTGAAGAGGTATGTTCTGCTATCTAGCTAGCTAGCTTTGATATTTTGACTATAAAGGTACCGTCAAAGCACGAGGCTATCATATCCCCAAAGTCACTTTTCGAATCAGTCCCAGGAATAACAAACCCGCTACTGGTAGGACGCTACACAACTACTTCATAAAGAAGGCGGTTTGTACTTTCACCACACATGGGCTGAAATCCCATTTTTGACAATAGTATGACGCTTTCACCCAGAAACAGGTGTGGTCACCAATTCAGGGGGCAGCAGTCCAGCCACATCAGCGACCTGCCAACCAGGCTCTGGCTATTGCTGCCACATTTCAATTAAAAAAAATCCAATTTTGCTGTCAACAGACCATCCGGAATTCTGCCACAAAGCTCTCGGAAAAAGAGCTCATTCTCAACAAACAGTAACACTGACGTACTTTCATTCTCCTACAACCAAATATTTTATTAAAAGACAAGGCCGTCGGCCCATGCACTCATTCTTAAAGGAAACCACGGCATTAGTCCCGCATGAATTACATTGTTAACGTTGTATTTAATGGCTATTTTCGTCTCAATTGCTGCGGTTTAATGCTTTGTGTGGCTCAGAGGCGTGAATCTTCTTCCACTCCGTGACGTGGGGCTTTAATCCGGCCGGACCGCCGCAGTACTACCGCGGAGCGGAGAGCTCTGCCTCGGCGCCGTCTGCTCAAGCCCCCCCCCCCTGCCGGTTTGCTGGATCACACGCTTAAGGTACCCGGTTAACGCCGCCTTAACCGCCGCGGGGGAGCCGCGTTTCCATGCTTGCAATGCGTCGCTCTTCTCTGGGGTAAGGCATGCATGCACTCGCCGCGACGGCTCATTGAATTCGTGTTAAAGCGAAAGTCCCTCCCGCTGCAGACCGGGGCCGAACCGGGACAGACTACCGGGGCCGAACCGGGACAGACTACCGGGGCCGAACCGGGACAGACTACCGGGGCCACGCCGGCCTGCGTCTCTAGCTGACAGAAAGGGATCGGATCCCGGGGAGCGTGTAAGGCGGAGCGAAACGGGGCGAGCGGCTACATCGACCGCAGCTCTGTCTCGGTCCCGGCGCACCGTAAAGAAGGTATGATGAAGCCCATTCAGATTGACGGGTAGGTTTTCGGAGCTGCGGTAATAAGCAGGCTGCACTGCCGCTTTGTGCAGCCACTTACGGGCGGTTCGGACGTCCAACCGCCCTACGCGGCGGCTCCTCTCATTCGCCGTTTGATGTGAATGAAATGATTCAAGTTACTGCATTAATGGTGTCGAGGGACAGACTCTTCCCGATAATTAGGAGGCTTTTAGTTATTCATTCATGTATCAGGCATTTCCGAAATGCGGGATATTATTTTTATTATGGCGATCGCAGGGGCTGTGCGGTGCGGGGCTGTGGGGGGTTTAATAACAGGCGAGCCTCGTTGCGTTTTGATAAACGGTTTAACAGCTTGTACCTGCACGGAGCGCACCTGCCCCGCTGTCTTAGTGTCTGCGGGAAATTATAATCAAAAGCATGTGTCTGTCCGACATCTTGGTGTGTTATATTTTTATGTAGGATACGGCTGCTCCCCGGTCACGTACAGCACCATCGGACTTATTTATAGGCAAAACTGGCCGGACCGCGATATTCATTATTTGTATATTTTATTTAGTATAGTAGGTGACTGCTACGATAAAATTGTGCATATTTTTTCTCGACATCTTTAAATATTTGTCATTTTGGGCCAAAATCCATGGTTGATTTGTGTAAATGCACCTGCTTATAATATTACACCTGACGTGGCCGCTGAATAAACGGGAGTGAATCTCGCGTCTCCGGCTTGAAGGGATGTATTTTGGAACAGACATTACACATCATTCGCCTCCCTGGAGAACCGGGAAAAAAGTTATTGAACTTGTACAAAATTAGATAAATTGCGCTCCGGGTCATTTTCTTTGATGATTCTTTACCGCAGTGCCTGCTTGAGATTTCTTTAAAAATAAATTCGGTTTCTAGTGTTTTGCTAACAACATTAATGTCATGCTAGTGGAACATGTCTGGAAAAATATCTCTAGCATGCCGGTTTACCGAGGTGTAATGCTTTTGCATTATCTTAAACCTTCAATAAATAATGCTGGAGAAGCTGCAATAAATTAGGTTGTGGCTCAGAGATGTCTAATATCTAGTAACCCGTAGAGGTGAGCTTGATGTTTGCTTTTCGTTACAGGGGGAATTTGAAGCTTTGATTTAGTTTTTATTTTTGATTGACCCCCCGTGCTACTGCAGAAATGCACCTACCTCACGATAAGAGGCCAAAGGACCTGCCGCCTTAGCAACGGAGGCTCTTCGCACCCATTACCCCTCCGTCTCCGCGCCAACACCGGGCGTTATTCTATGGCATAAACTCAAGCCTTTTAATAAATGACTTCTTAGCCAGCGCTCTTAATGCGCTGAGCGTAACGTTTTCGTAGAAGGCCTCTATGCAAAGGCGTGACTGCTTACCGTTTTATTCACTGGGTTTGTTAGTGTGATTTTTTTTTTTTTTAAAAAGTTCCTCTCTGCCATGTAGTCTGTGTATTTTCTTATCTCTGAAATATTTGTGTTCGTTGTCTATGGTGACATTTAAATCTCCATCCATTGTTGCTGGATTTACCTACTTCATTTTGTGTGATCTTTTTATGTATTTTTATTTTTACGTTATTTTCTGTATGCAATGATTAATTGAAGACTATGTGATTATTGCTGTTTGAGTACTGGAATAAGGTATATATTTGAAGTATTAAGAGGAATGTTTTGCTAGTGTGTATTTTGACTGATAAATCCACAAGCAGCGTCAGCTCAAGTGAAAATCCTCTGAGCATCTTTTGAGAGCATCTGATAACCCTAATCCAGGTGTTGGCCAGGCTCCTGTGAATGCTTTCATACATGAGGTGCTTCAGTCGTACAGCCTCATGGATGATCACTTCTACGTCCCAAACCCGCCGATGACCTGTCAGTGATTCGGGCCAGCAGCGGGAATGACAGGATAGAGTCACTGGGATCTCTGGCAACTTCATTAGAAAAAATCTATTCCTGAGTTACTCAAAATGTGGTGCTTGGTTGTCAATGGGGTATTGAATTGGATAGGATTCGCTGGCAAATTTAGAGCTGGCCTTAGCATAGTCTGAAAATGTACACGTTCCGACATGTTTCACAGGCCAAAACAAGATAGGCGCTATTAATGATAGTGGGGCACTTTTTTTTTTAAGGAATAATTGCACATTATTCACGTCTATAGTGCTTGAGAGATATTTCTTCATTTGATTATATGTAAAAGCCAGGCTATATTAAATTTGTGCTTTGTGATTTGGTTTTTAAATATTCCACTGGGGCTTCTCTGTCTGTTCTGAATGGGTTTGGAGAAATGGAGAGAAAAGCCGGAATATTTCTGAGTTAATTCACAGACTTAACAGTCATTGTAGGTAGTGATTCACTGCACCCAATGCCCAGAGCCTCTCGATTAGAACTGAAAATCTGCTTGGAGCGCAGTGGCAGGAAGCCTTGCCCACGCCTCGCCTCACTGTAATGATTTTCCTGGGCAGCTGTAACTAATTCAAGTAACCACTTTGGCGACGGACGGAAAACCGTGAAATAAGCTGAGCCGTTGTCAAAACACAGCCTCCCCTCGTGCAAATTGAATCCCGTCTCTGCAGGGGAACGGGGGACCTTCTCGTCCCCTGTGCCTTTCTGCAGGTGACATTGAGTTTCATGGTCCCCTGCCTGGCGGCGGTGATCCTGCCGGTTTACCGTTCGGCCATTTTCTGCGTCTCTGTGATTAAAGCTGCGTCTCAGACGGTCCGGTTACGGGTGGAGTAGCGACGGTGTTCGCTTGTAACCCGGAAAGGTGACCTGTAAGTGGGGACCAGTATGGTTCTGCATTGACCCCAGGGGCGTAGATTTGGGTATGGACTGTAGGGACATGTCCCAGCAATGTTATGGGAATACTGTATATATTTAGGGTGGGCGGGGGGGTCAGGACTGATTCGGTCCCTACCAATGTTGAAACCAAACCTATGCCCTTGATTGACCTGCATCCTGTTAGTTATGAGCATCAGTTGATTATGGGATGTTTTTTCATTATGCTGTAATTTGAAGCCATGGTCTCTTGCAAACAGACTGCCTGTTATGCCTGAGAGATCCCGAGAGTAAATCTGCTGGGATCTACCAATCTGCAGCCCCGCTGGCTGTTTACCACAGTGATTGATCAGGATCCTTGGCTTCTCTCTCTGCCAGCTTGTGCCAGCGGAATGGCACTGCCGCTCCAGTAGGTTTCCAGGCCACGCCTTGGCACGGCTCCCCCTGTGCTCAGCGCTGTTTTGTGGCAGCTCGCTCCTTGTTCCGCTCGTTTGCCGATCCTAAGTGTGAGAGTGGCTGCGGAGGATCTGTCGGATGTTTAGGGAGGGGCTTAGGTGATGGGGTGCAGATATATTTACCCGATCAGGTGACCAGCGGCGAATCCTTTATTGCGATCTCTTGAGCTGTAGCCATTTTAATATCTTGCTATGTTTGGATCATCATACGTTTCAGGGTATTGAAATACAGCTGATATTTTACGTCTGTCTTTGTTTTCTTACGTTCCTTATGTTGCTCTTGTGTTGTTTCCCCATTGCAGTGCCATTCGAACCCTACCGCCATGGGCTACCGGCCGTTAGGCGACGCACTGGAGTGAGCTGAGCTTTTTCTGTGGCGCTGATACCCTCTCCTCATCCGGAGTCCCACCGCCACCCCCGGACGGGGCGAGAGCACCCATGGCGGGCTTCAAGCGCGGCTACGACGGAAAGATCGCCGGGCTGTACGACCTGGACAAGACGCTGGGCCGTGGGCACTTTGCGGTGGTGAAGCTGGCACGCCACGTCTTCACGGGGGAGAAGGTAGCGGTCAAGGTCATCGACAAGACCAAGCTGGACTCGGTCGCTACTGGCCACCTCTTCCAGGAGGTGCGCTGCATGAAGCTGGTGCAGCATCCCAACATCGTCCGCCTCTACGAGGTCATCGACACGCAGACAAAGCTCTACCTTATCCTGGAGCTGGGTGACGGCGGCGACATGTTTGACTACATCATGAAGCACGAGGAGGGCCTCGGCGAGGAGCTGGCCAAGAGGTACTTTGCCCAGATCGTGCACGCCATCTCCTACTGCCACCGGCTGCACGTGGTGCACCGCGACCTCAAGCCCGAGAACGTGGTCTTCTTCGAGAAGCAGGGCCTGGTCAAGCTCACCGACTTCGGCTTCAGCAACAAGTTCCAGCCCGGAAAGAAGCTGACCACCAGCTGTGGTTCCCTGGCCTACTCGGCCCCGGAGATCCTGCTGGGGGACGAGTACGACGCCCCGGCAGTGGGTAAGCGAAGGCACCCGCGCTCCATCTGCCCTGCTGGGATGGGGGCCAGGTGACGTAGCCGGACACTTGGGCAGCAGGTCCTGTGTTTACTGGCCTGACGGGTGGGGGGGGGGGTGTATGACCCAACCGTATGGCCTCGTTCGCGCACGAAAATCCATTTTACCGGCACTAATGATATTACTGTGTGCAAAACTGCTCAGGTCCAATAATTGCAATAATATAATGTGTGATGCACGTTTGCTTGCTGTTTGCTTAATCTTGTGTGTACAAATGCTATAGCGAGTGTGGTACCAGGAAATTACAATGTTTCGCTCCTAGTCCTCCCATGTTGACCTTTATCTGGTGAATGACTGAAATAAAAAATAAAAAGCTTCCCAGCCTGTGATGCCCACACAGCGCTATCATGTAGCTAGCCTGTATGCTAATATCCATCGGGGTGCAGACCCAGCCTGTGATGCTCACAAGGTGCTATCATGTAGCTAGCCTGTATGCTAATATCCATCGGGGTGGAGACCCAGCTTGTGATGCTCACACGGCGCTATCATGTAGCTAGCCTGTATGCTAATATCCATCGGGGTGCAGACCCAGCTTGTGATGCTCACAAGGCGCTATCATGTAGCTAGCCTGTGCACTAATATCCATCGGGTGCTGACCCAGCCTGTGATGCTCACAAGGCGCTATCATGTAGCTAGCCTGTGCACTAATATCCATCGGGTGCAGACCCAGCATTTGATGCTCACAAGGCGCTATCATGTAGCTAGCCTGTGTGCTAACCTTGGGAGTGCCTCCTCTTCACATCTTGTCACGTTACCAAAAAAAATTGCTTCATACCAGGAGCTCTGGACTCATTTTCTTGAATATTTTTCTGCAACGCTGATTCATTTCATATGAGTATTGGCGGTTAAGCAAAGGGACAAAGCAGATTAATGAGTGAAGGTCTTCATACGACGTGGTTGCGATGAGCTCCTAACTGTGGCTGGTCAGGCGGGGGGCTGGGGGGTGTAACTCTCCCCACATGCTGACCATTCTGTTCCTGCTGAATTGACCCCTGGCTCTGGTACCCAGTTCTGTAAAAGCATGTCCCTGATGTGGGCACTATTAGTGTGACACTGTGTGGAGGCCTACCCCACCCCCCCATGCCACGCCCTGTGTGCAGCTGGCTTGTTTCTGGAATCCCTGGAGTCTCAAAGGAGTTTGTGTGTAGTATGGGTGTCTTGGTGAGGCAGATGCATTAGATCAGAGCTGCTCTGTCTTCACCACTGGGACTTGGCTGAATAAATACTTACCCTGGTAAGGTGGGTGCTGTCTGAACACTTAGCACCTTGTGAGAACATCAGTCGGCAGCCTCCTACGAGGTCTTCGTGGGAGGAGGGTGGGGTGGATGGTTTCTGTGCCACAACGGCACAGGGAGGCATTCAGTACGTTTGCCACTTTGTAAACCATAATTACCACCCCCCCCGCCCCCCGCCTTGTGGCAGATGTTCATGACCCCTGAAAGTGACCATTTCAGAGTGGTGCTAAAATATCCAAAATCTCTGTTATTAAGCAACCAAATTTCGGTGTCTCACAGTGAGACCCTGGGTCTGTAAGCGATTGTCTGTATGAGTGTTTGTGCCTGTGGATGGGCGCCCCCCGGGTGAAAAGCTCAGCGTGGGTCATAAAATCACCCAACAGCGGATGCAGGCCTGGGGAGGTCTTTTGGAATGCCCCATTATGTCGGGAACTCACGATCGCCCTTTAACCGCTGTGTGTTCTGAGCGATTGTGTGTGCGGACGGCGCGCTCTCTCACACACCCGCCAGCGAGAATGCCACGGAGGAATGCCAGGGGCTGCCGTAGAGCCGCGGAGTGGGCCGGCTTTCCTCAGTCACGTCTCAGGTGGCCATCTCATAGCATCGCGGTCGCCGTTATCCTAGCGGCTGCCAGCATCCTAACATTGCTGCTAAAGTTAGTGCTCACCGCGGATACTTCATAGTAAGACGACTTAGTGGACGCGTCAATAAGACGCTGTACATGTTATTCAAACAGATGGCTGCTTACATAACATTCTTTCAGCCTTAATGAGATTAAATTATTGCACTACGTCCCGTGACGTGTAAATAAAGCGATGCTCTTGGGAGCCTGTCTAGGACTTTCTGGTGCTCCGACTCTCAGTGACGTAAACAAACAAAATGGCTACCCGTTATTCTTAATGCTGTGCTGGTTTTCGAAGAGAACTCTTTTGGGCCTTAATAAATTGTTCTTTCATTTGACATTTCTGACCTGATTTCTGCCCAAATCATATGCCACCTTTAATCACAGACAATCGTAGCATCGGTTCAGGTTTGGCTTCTGCTGGGCAAAGCCGTCCCTCCTGGTATTATGCAGGGTCACACTCCGCAGTGCCTGTGACAGTTATGCTAACAGCAGGGTCATTTTTTTTCAACTGGGTGTAGAGAGGAAGGGGTGAAGCAGTGAAATGTGGAACCGCACTTGACCTGCCCTCTGCCGGCCACAGGCAGGGGAGATTCTTGTAGGTTTTAGATGAGCTTTGGTAGAACTTCAGAAGGCCTTTCCTTCTATAAATAAACCACACCTTGGACTTCTTAAAGGCTATGGGGCAAAGCTCGGCCAGCCCAGAGTGAGGCCTCCACAGCGGGCTTGGTTCTGTCTATGACTCATGACCGAGGAAGTTTCTGAAAAATGGTTGAAATTTTTTTTGGTGGCTAAAACATAGATCTAGACTAAAACGTTGATGTCGAGCTCCCCATATAGTTCTCCTTACCAAGGCTGCGTTTCATTTACTGCCCGGCTGTGATCTCTGTACTTCAGCACTAGCTACACTAACTATTTTATCAACGTTTTCAGAAACTGGGAGCTGCCTCCCCTTAAAATGTCTCGTAGTCTCAGAAGGTTCATGGCATCTTGAGTTTCGAATCCATCACAGGTTCAGCTCTCTGTCTGAAGCATTTCACAGCCCCTGCAGCGATAATTACAAATGTGTACTTATGGCATCTTGTGTTTTCACTACAGCAGACATGGTGACACCTCTTGGTTGCTATGGAGATTGTCACCTTTTTCGGGTTTGTTGGTGACGGACTGCTGTGTTCAGCGATCGGAGGTGTGCGTGCGTGAGCAGATACCTGAATATTCCTAAAAATATGTGGGCTAGGGATCTCCACCTGTATCCAGGAGGTTGTGGGTTCGAATCCCACATGTAGTCGGATCACAGTTAGGCCCTTTAGCAAGGCTCTTAACCCCAGCTACCCCAGGGATGCTGCCATGGGATGGCATTTTTCTGGGACAGTACGTTTGCCAGCAGTGCCTGCAGTCGGTTATCCCCTTTGCAGTTTGGATCTCGTGGTCGGCTGTAGGAGCCCAAACACTGCCAGCAGCCCCCTCTACAGCCGAGGAGCGCACACCAAATTTGTTTGTGGTTTTCATTTGCTTTTGACTTTGACGGAGTGCTTGCTGTGATGTTGCCTAGCAACCACCCCTTTTTCCTAATTACCCCCAAATCACCAGGAGTGTATGCCCCCGGGGAATGGGTGGGGGTAAGGATAGTGCACATACTTCCTGTCTCTGTTTATTTGCACGGTGATGTCCATGGGGGGGCAGGGGGGGTCCTAGGGTGTCTTGGGGGGGGGGGGGGGGGGGGGGGGGGGGGGGGGGGGGGGGGGGGGTGGGGGGGGGGTGGGGGGGGGGGGGGGGGGGG
>JABFDZ020000050.1:5169618-5182107 GCA_019775955.2 Pollimyrus isidori | reverse complement strand
ATTGGCTGGACTTCAAAAAGGGCTGTTACCGATTGGCTGGACTTCAAAAAGGGCTGTTACCGATTGGCTGGACTTCAAAAAGGGCTGTTACCGATTGGCTGGACTTCAGAAAAGCACTACATGCTTTAACTGTGATGTATTTTTGAGAAACAATTTTCCACTTCAACTGGCCTGGCTCCACCGGTGAATCCTGAATGCCGTTTTATCTGATGCCTCCTGCTTCGATGGGGATGCTTCGCTCCTCAGCTGATGATCAGAAGGGGCTGAATGTCTCCATCAGCATATGAAGAATGGAAATGGGAGTTTTGTTTTCCAGCATAAAATCGTATGGTTTGCTTGGCTAAAGGCCCTGTTAATTCTGACGTAGAGGCCAATGTCAAGGTGAGCTGGAACATCAATAAATAACCAGTTAAGTAGTTTCTTGCTGCATAAATTCACTCTGAATGAGCTGAGAAGTAGTAGCCACTGTTCACACCACCGGTCAAATGTAAACGTCCTTCACATTGTAGGCTCAGAATATCATGACTGTGTCTGTTTTGCCAGCGTCTCACTCTTGTACATGAGACATCCTTGCTGTGTTGATCAGCTTCTTTCCTGCAGTCCTAAAGCATGGTTTCCTAAAAGCCGTTGCTTCAGAATGTCAGATAGCTGTTAACCCCCAATAACTGAACCTACTCATTAAGCTCAGTCATATCTGTTCTGTTTTTTTTTTCCTGACTCTGAAGATATATACAGAACTTTATCCCATGTGGCTTCCTGTAGTCTGGGTGCTCATACCTGTACATGTACTTCCAAGGTTGCCTGCAGGTCTAGAACAGTGCATGTGAGATGTATGGAAATGTATGGATGTGTGTATGGAACGTTGGGCAGTGGGACTCGGAGTTGTGTAGATTGAAGAGGCCCCACTCCTGAGGAGGTCAGTGGAGCTACAGTAGCCCCAACCTCCCACAGAGTGAGTTGTACTGCATGGAATCATCAGTCAGAAATGCAACTGAGGGTGTGTCTTGACTGACCATTTGCACAACGTTTTGTTTATGGATAATTTCCAGAAAGGCCTCTTGTCTGTTTTTCTACTGTGGTGCTCACCTGAGGGCAAATCCCAGGCTCACATCTTTAGCCTCTTTCTATGGACTCCCTCATTTCCATCCCTGCCTTCACCATTTGTCCTTGGGGTCCTCCTAAGGTCTCATTCTTCGCCGTGGTCGAAGGTGCAAGCTTCACTGCTGAGTTAGAAGCTTTTGCTTCCACATAGATTCCTGCTGACTCTCTGGAGAAACGGCGCTCCAGACCTCCGTCAGAGTCTTCCGAACATCAGGCCGGATAAGCCTTACCTTTCCGCCCGGACCCTCTTCCTGTTTGCGAGCCAGCAGGAGAGCAGAGGCGTTTCCTGCCGGCGCTCTGTCATTTTGTCACTCTGTGCTTGAGTGACTGTCCCCGCAGGGCCGGGAGTTTGCTCGTCCTCCCGAGTGCTTGGCACCGAGGTTCCTCCGCGGATATTCCTCGGGAGCCCTCGGTCCTGGGTGGCTGGACGTTATGCCACACAACGGCAACCTGCCAGGCCGGCCCTTTGCTGCGGAGAGGGCTCGCTGTCCATGCGCTCGGATGGGAGTGAGTACCTGCAGTGTAGGACTGTTGCTGTGCCCAAGTCATTTACTGAGCGTTACATTGCGGATTCCTACTTGTTACCCTCCTTAGAATGGAAGAAAACAGAAATTAAACATTTGCTATACGTGCCATAGCACTGAACTGTAGTGCCTGTTTAGTTTTTCCTGTGGCACCGCTTGCCCACATTTTCAGAGATGCTTTGGCGAGGATGTGGATCGTGCCTCTTGAGGTCTTTTTCGAGGGTGGCCGTGGAGGCCCATGTCCTTGTAGCCCGTACAACTTACTGACGTGATGTGATAATTCCCAAGCAAGTGAGGTGTTATGTTTTGCAGTTGTGGCATACAGTACAGACACCGTCTAACCCATATTAGAACATGACCTCCCTCAGATGGGTCACTTGCTGTTTTATAATGCAAGATTCCGCTTTGAAAATGCAACCGACTCGTGTTAAACTTGCTCACAATATGTAGTGTCCTCAGCTCCATGCCTTCTGTCTCAATATGGCAGAGATGATGATTCTGGAAAACAGCCACCCAGTCCTGCGTGGGCTTAGAATCAGTGTCAGGTTTGCATGAAACATCAGCGTGCGTCTGCTGCCCCCGTACTGGAAATGGCACGTGACCTCTAGGTGACCTCTGCCAACCCCCGTCCCCCGAGAGCAGTGACTCATTTCATGTTTAAAAGAAGCCCTCGGAGAATCCGCGTCGCTCGCGTGCCTCCCCTCGGTCCCCCTTTGCGAGCTGCTGACGCACTCCTGAGTAAACAACCTCGTCATCATGGCTGAAAGCGATTGCGTGGGATCGATTCGTCATGTGCAACCCAAAAAGAGGATAGACGTATAGATGGATAGATACTGATAAACCCCCGAGAGGATGTTTTTCTAGTGTTATATGAATTGCAACTCTTTGCTCTATATGTTAGTCTGTGCCAGCTTCCCTTGTGGCTCAGGCACATTGGGTAGACATGCTGGGACTAACAGCAGAATGTGTTAAACTGACCGCTGTGTACAAAAGCCAGTGAAGGTCTCTGTTTCCACAGAAGTTGTTTTTACTTGGGGAAATTATCATATAAAAGGGCTCGACGGTCATTTCTATGTCCAGCATGTCTGGATCATTCGGGGAGGGGGAATAGCGTAGAGCTCTGGGTCAGTGAGATCTGTTCCGGGATATTCACCAGCTCAGGGGAGACTGTGAGGGTCGTCTGATTCATTACTTGTCTGGAACAAAACTCCACAGTATCTACTAGGTTTTCCCGGCTGCTGTTGAACAGACTTGGGCTGACGGATGTGGAGAAATGTGCTATAAATATCCCCCAGATGCATGAACCGGACCAGAAGGAAGAGGAATTTCATCCACTCCAGGATAAGACATGATTTGAGTGATAAAGCTTCTTTTGTTTTTTCTAGGGACTGTATCCACAGCAATTTAAAATGTCCGAAACCATATCTGCAAAAGACATGATGCACAAAATCCTTGCTTGGAACATTTTCAGGTCTTTCATCAATCTGGATGTACTGCCCTGTTTATACACTTATTTTGTCTTAAACCGCTCCCTGTACAGAGGCTGCTGGCATTTAAAATTAACTGGAAAACCAGTAAATATTCCAGCCTCCCCAGGATTGGCAATCGCTCTCAGAGCTGGTCTTTTTCTGATTAGACTTCAGCACGGTTAAAGCACGGCAACATTCTGCATGTGCCTCGCCACTAAGCACCGAGTCCTCACCTTTGTTGCATGGCAACGCTTGTTACGTCATGTGAATAGTCACATAGTATTTCTGTCGCAGGCAGCATAAACAAAGCTTGTTGCTATTTGTTTTGCCGGAGCCATCTCTGTGGCACCTGGGTGAGGAGCGGTGTAGAAATGCGATGAAACCTAGAGGGTTGTGAAATGCACAGCATTGCTCTCCATGAAGCTGTGATTACAGGCTACAGATAATAGGATTCTGAGCCCCAAAAAATAGTGCCCTGTATCATAAAAAAAACCTGTCGTGCCAAGGAAATATGAACAAGTTGTTTTTATGGATACCAGTGGCCATTTTGGTTCCAAGATGAAGTTAATGGCCCTGGTTCTGCTGGATTTGGAGTAGATGCTGAATATATAGAGGTTTAGGATATGATGAACTCATCCACCAGCCACTTGTTCAAGTAGAGCTGCAAAGATCTAGAAGGTTGTTGGGTTTGGGTTTACCTGTCTTTACCTGGAGGAGTGGTTCCTCAGGTTGGACCAGGGGGGGCTGAGCTCAACACCAACTGCCTTCTTGCTTCTTCCAGCCTCATCAACCGCATGTTACAGCGGGACCCCAAGCGTCGGGCCTCTCTAGATGAGATCGAGCGGCATGCCTGGCTCCGGGGCGTGGACCCTTCGCCGGCCACCAAGTATAGCGCCCCGCTGGTGTCCCACAAGAGTCTGTCTGAGGAGGAACACAACGGCATCATCCAGCGCATGGTGCTGGGAGACATCGCCGACCGCGAGACCATTACCGAGTAAGAGACCAATGTGGTACTGTGCTTATCCAAGGAAACGGGTGTTTATTGCTTCACATTAGTTCACCTTACGTCTCTTAACTGTGACTTCTACTTCACTAATGCCCCATGGCGTCCCTCCCTTTGACAAGGGCTGGCTTGATGTAGGGCAGAAGAGAGGAGGCTTTGAAACAAGGGGTGGACAATCTTATCCGCGAAGGGCCTCTCTGTATGGAGGGTGTTTGGGGTAATCTTTCGGGCAGCTCTATCGTACCCAGGTGTGAGGACTCTTCAGCCAATCAGTCCTCTAATTAGTAATCTAATTTCAGAAAAAACCCACACGCACAATGGCCCTTTCTGGATACGAATGCCCACCCCTGTGCTAGACAGTGGACCAATATGCCAGTAGCCTGACAATATAGCATTAAACATTCCACAGAAGCCGCCTGAGATTCATCAAAACACAAAGGACCTTGGATATTACTTCATGCTGGTAGCTAAATCAACCCACTGGCTTGTCTCAAGTTAAGGCCGACCTCTTACCACTGCTGCACTCCCTCTCTGCTATCAGTTTTTCAGTGAATAATTGTATCGGGCAGAATAATCCTGCTCGCTCCAAGCTCCTGACTCAATCTGGCCCTGGGGTCCGGACAGTCTAATAAATACTCGCAGCAGATGAATCAGAGTAGAATATGATCATCGCCAGAGGTGGGGGCGGGGGCACAAATAAGCAACCCCCCTCCTAAAGGCAATCTGACGGTGGAGGAGCCTGTCCATGGTCTCCCATGGATAATTCATCTCTAAAGGTTCACCGACAAGGCGAAGGTGAAGATTCTCCTCCGACGTCACGCTCTTTTCCCTCATAATCGCACTCCTCATCTGTTTCAGAGCACTGGAGACCAACAAGTACAATCACATCACTGCCACATACTTCCTCCTGGCAGAGAGGATCCTGAGGGAGAAGCAGGAGAAGGAGATGCAGAACCGCTCCTCCAGCCCAAGCAACATCAAAGCCCAGTTCAGGTATGACAGTGTCGTAGGGAAAGCCAGCTGGTCCTTGGTGCAGTATGAGTATGCAGGTCCAGCCCACCAACAAATCAGGCCTACCTTGGCATAGAGATGTAGCATCATTGAGGGTTACTTACTGTAATTCTTAACACCCTGGTGGGGGGGGGGGTCTGCTGTGTCTGTTGCCAAGAGTTTGGTTCAAGTTCCCACGTACAGTACAGCTCATTCAGCATTTGGTTGGAAAGGGTCCTTTTCAAGCACCATTCATCTAACAGCATGTTACACTAGTCTGTGTCACTCTGCCCCGGTCTAATGTTCTTGGTTCCACTTTTGCAGGCAGTCCTGGCCCACGAAAATCGACATGCACCAGGACATTGATGATAGCCTGGCTGGGCCCTCTATCTCCCATCCCGGGGGACCACAGTCACCGGCCCGGAGCACAGAGAACCTGCTGAACGGGCATCGCGGCAAGGGGCTACTGGACTTGGGCCGGCGCGAGGAGCCAACCGAACCCTTGGCGCTGCCAGTCGCCAGACCCACCGCCGGACCTTCTGCCAGACCCACCCCCAGCCCGCCCAAACCCCTCGGCGCCACGCCTCCGACGGTACCAGCAGCCCCCGGCAAGCAACGTACTTGCCTGTGTAGGGTAGAGGAAGATGAGGAGGAGGAAGAGGAGCAGGAGCCCTCGCCCCTACCAACCCAGGTGGTGCTGCGGCGCAAACCCCCCAACGTCCCCAACCGGCTGAGCGCGCGCAAGAGCGCCCCAGTGCTGAAACAGATCTTTGAGGAGGGCGAGTCTGACGACGACTTCGACACGGAGGAGGGCCTGCCACCCAAGCTGAGCCGGCTGAAGATGGGCATGGCGTCGCCGGGCACGGCACACAAGCGCTTCCCCCGCCGAAAGAGCCAGGGCCGCGGCTCCAGCTGCTCCAGCTCGGAGACCAGCGACGACGACTCGGAGAGCCACCGCCGGCGCCTGGAAACGGACCCGGGCCTCACCTATGGCTGGAACCGTCGGGACAGTAGTGAAGGTCCACCGGGGAACCCGGGGGGAAATGGGGCTGGCCCAAGTGGGCCCCCGACAGAAGGGGGCAACGCCGGACCTGACAGGGGCAGTCCCCCCACGGAGGGAGAGGGAGGAAGTGGGGGTGGTGGAGGAGACGGAGGTAACAGAGGGCAAGGCAACCCCACCAACTGCTCCAGCCACACTGCAGCGGGCTCCGCCCCCGGCTCGGTGAAGACCACCGGGGGTCTGGTGGAGAGCCTGAAACTCATGAGCCTCTGCCTCAGCTCACAGTTCCGCCATCTGGCTAACGGAGGCGGTGGCGGGAACGGGGGGAAGTTCATCATAGATCCACGTGGAATCCCCGGGATGAAGACGCAGGAGAGGTCTCCATGGAGGATGTGCGTCAGCGGCTCCAGCGGGAGCCTGGAGCGCGTCTCGCTGCTCGGGGGCACCGCCTCTGGCGCGCGGGCCGACCCGTCGCCCGCTCACGCCCGCGCTGAACCAGGCCCTGCCCGAGAGAATAGCATGAACCTGAAAAACAAGGTGCTACAGCTACCTCTCAGTGACAAGACCATCTCTGTGAACATCCAGCGTAACCCAGAGGAGGGGCTGCTGTGCACGTCCGGCCAGGCCAGCTGCTGCCAGGTCATATGACGGCCTGCGGGAGCCAGCCGCACCAGTAGCAAACTCCATACTTGACCAGTTCCCTTCCTCGAGTAGCTGTGACCTTCCTCCATGCACACCGCTACCTAAACACACTGTTTTTCGTCTCTTCCCTCCCCAGTGTCATCTTGTCTTAACGAAACACAGGTGCTCACTACTTAGTCTATGTGTTTTCTTTTTTTTAAACTTTCATCTTAATGTCCGCCCATTCCTATACCCCCAGCTTCCTTTTTGGGCTTCGAGGAGGCCGTATTCCAGGCGAATCTGAATCCCGAAAGGACTGCAGTGTTTGAGGGAGCGTTACGAGGCGTGTGGCTTGGTGGCAGTCAGACAGAGCAATAAGTGTTTGGGGCAGGTCGTTTTGGTGGGGGAGGGGGGGGGAGCGGGGAGCAGAAAGACAATGGGATTTGATTTTCAAGCCTCATTGGTTAGACTTAAACACCACAACCAATCAAAAGGAGAGAACAAAGTGGTGTATTTATATCATAAAGAAGCTGTATTTTTCCCCCTTATTTTAACAGTGAATAAGATTGAAGTGCTGTTAATTTATATTGCACAGAGACAATCTTTTGATTCTTTTAAACTTTTCTGGAGATTAAAAGTTTGTTTTTAATTCTTCACTTGCACTGAATCACTTAACTGTACACTTCCGTCGCACTAACCCCGCATATATTGCTCAGTGTTGCATTATTTTGGGCATTTACATTTCCAGGCATCTCCCAGAAGTACCGCCCGGTGGTCCTTGCAGTCGTCGACGTGGGGTACGCCGCCATCTGCAGGTCGTCAGTCGCACTTTCAGGTCTCGCCCTCCCCCTGGTTAATGTGACCCGGGGCACTGCAGTTCATTAGACGACCTCTGGGGTCAGGATGGGCTCCGTAGATGTACGTAAGATTAACATCACAAAGCCAGAAGGCGGGCAGCCTGAGGCTGAAGCTGTGCAGGCAAGCTTCAGTCATGCCACAAAGTCAAAATATTACTTTTTATAAAACAGTAACTCAAATGTTAAATTATTCATCGGGTTCATTTTAATAGACAACTAAACCATATTAGAATAATGTGTTTTCATCTATAAATCATGCATCATAATTTCAGTATTTTTTTAAAAAGCTTATTTATTATAATCTTAGTTTTTTGGGTTATTGATTCCAGCAAATTGGTTGCACATTTTATATAATATGTAGATGTACATTTTTTTTTTTTTTTTTGGATACTAAGGTATTCACTATAAAGTGTCACATGTACATATTTCTAAATTTTAGGTTTCTTTTTTATTTATGTATATTATTATGCATAGAGGATTTTTGTGTTAAGTAGCTGCGGCGTGTCCAGGGCCTCACTGCCCATGGCCCCCTGAACACCCCCACTCAGAGCTCTGCTGTGTTCAGGCCCCTGCGAGCCGCGACGGCCACCGCTATCGGTCGCTACCCTTAGCGAACTGGATGGAAGGAGCGTAATCGGGATGGGGGGGGGGGGGGGGGGGGTTCAAAGGGCATTGGCAATAAGCTAATTGTTGCAGCTACATGTAAATTAATATATTTTTATTTTTCAAACGTGTACAGCCTTGGACAGGTGATGACCCCTGTGTGTGTGAGAGCGTGCGTGTGCAGACATGGTGCAGTCCCTGTGCAGCAGTGTTGGCCTCTCGATGACCAGCTGTCCGATTATACCCTTTTAATAGATATTTATTGCGAAAGAAAAGTACCAGATACCAGTGACGTGGGTCTGACGTGCCCTGGTGAACGACGTGCATGTGTTGTACATTTAAAAAAAAAAGGGGGGGGAAAAATGGATAATGATGACTGCGGCAGAAGAAATTGTACAGGTCAATTTTGTCACCTGGCGTTAAGGGAAAGTGGAAATTAGAAATATTTAATGGAAAAATCTAATTCTGTACTGAGAATCTGTTTCAGAAGTTGAATATAACCATGGTGATATCCAGAATTAAATGTTGTGAGAAAACAATCAGTGCTTTGTGCTTGTGTGTCCTTTCCCGGTGGTTTTGTTTTGAGGTCAAACCGAATCGCACATGCGCTGTTCCTGTCATCACCACATCCTCTATCATAGCTTAAAAACCCAACCAGAGGAAAGGGCTATTTGGCTTGGGTCTTGGGGGGCAATAAACGGACCCCTTCTTGCTACGAGATTTGCAGTCTGGTTTGGCTATGATGTCCCTCCTTTAGGTGTATGTATTTTGTTCCATGCAACTGGATACTGTTTCTCCATGCCTTGTTCTATTAACCAGTGGACTACCCTTCAGTTTTAGGCCAAGATTGGATGGTTAACCTTTCCTGGAATTCTGGGGGGAAAATGCCACATGACAAATCCACTGTCTTACTGTTGTGAGTGGGTGATGAGAGAGGGGGATGTTGACAATGATGTTCTTGGTTATTCTTACGTCGAGGAGCTCATTGTCACTCCTCAGACTGTCACTACCTCTGGTACTGAAGTGTGTCATCTCACCCCTGCCCCATGGCATACTGCTACTTATTCCTGCAGTGTCCCCTTGTCATGTGACCTGTGATAGGGCATGTTGCTAATTATAAAAAATGATGAAAAACTAATTGTTACAGTGATGTGTAGCTCAGTAGCTTCGGACCTGTGCCTGCGATCAGAAGGTTGCCGGTTTGAATCCCAGGGTCGACAGTGTTTTCACCGCAGAGCCTTAACTCCCAATTGCACCATGCACTGGCTGACCCCGTTTCCTCAAATTGAGTGCCGCTTTGGAGAAAAAGGGTGTGCAGAATCGATAAAATGTTGGGAAACCTGCAACCAAATGCTTGCCAGTCTTTGTCACAAAACTTCCACACTGTATTTTAGGGAATCGGGCGAAGCGATGCGCCCGCCCCCCCCCCCCCCCGAGGGGCCCAAGGCAGCGAGGGGTCCACTTCAGTAGATGCCTAAATAAGGAATCTGCTGTCACACGGCTTTCCGAGCGGCGCGCCTTGCGTCAGGGTCCGTGTCTGCTTTGTGTCGAATGTGGTCGGCAGACATTCACGTTACTATGGCGAATAATGAGATTCGGAGCCGTCTTGAGACCGTGAAGGATTCTGTGGATGGGCGGACGGTCGCGCGCAGAAGGAAAAAGGCACCGTGTCGGCTTCAGGTCTCCATCCCTTTGATGCGGCCCGTTCCCACCGCTCCGTCCACCCCGCCGGCTTCTCGGCCGCCCGCTCTCCAGGCAAGGCGCCGTGGACCCTGCCGTTACGCTTGGCGTGCTTTCACAGTGAATCGGTGATGGTGTGATACCCTCAGGGGCCCCGGGAAGAATCAGAGAATGAGACTAATCCGGAGAGTGAGGGATCTCTCTGACATCATAGCAGAAGAAAAGGCAAAATCACAGCAGAAAAAAAAGCAAAATCACATCAGTACAGGTGACTGGGGAGGATTGATGCAGTTTAACATTTTATTGAGCAGAATTCAAAGGCACCCTCTGTCACCAGGAGCAGGCCGGCAGCGGCGTGGAGCCACTGTTTACCTCCTTCCCGATTTAACTCTGCAGCATCTCATCTGCTTGCTTTGGGTCTGAGTTCAGCATTTTCAGCCCCAGCTGAACAAAGGGATTTGGCGCGTCGGTCGACCTGGAAGCTGCACGGAAATCGATTTCTACCAGCGAGGGGGTAATCAAATCAGCACCCTGCTCCCATCTAATTACTGGTTACCTTAAAGAGCCCAAAATGAAACCATCAAATGCATCATTTCTGTCAAGCTGCCAGTTGTGTGATCTGTTAGTAGATATGACCGCTAAGCATTTTTACAACCCAGAAAGAGCATTTGCCGTTATCATCTCTGTTTGCACACAAAATGCTGACCAAGGCAAGAGCGGCAGGACGGTAAGAAATGGGGACTACATGTCACATGGCGTCCCCAACAGTCCCCGAGTCAGTGTCACACACTCCCCTGGTGTCCCTGGACATTTGGACGACTCCCGGCCTGTGATTCCTGAGCAAAGTGCCAAGATTCTGCCGGACAGTATGAGCAGCAAACCTTCCGATGGGAACTGGAGTGTGACGACGCAGGTTGTGTGCAGCGGGGGGCGTAACAGTCAGTGACCTGCGCTCGTAACCACGATGATTCCCAGCAGAGGCACTGCGGCGGTGTCCGTGCGCGGCACGGCAAAGGTGCCAATTTAGCAAGATGGGATTTAGCCCGTTTTGCGTCACACGATTAACAGAGATGCAGGTAAATAAATAACGAGAGAGGGAGGTCATGCAATATTGGCTTGGCCGTGAACACCAGTCCGTAGTGAAACGAGGGCTTCGTTTAAAGCGTGTCAGTCACAGCTCAACGGAAACAGACCATGATAATCTAACCAGGCTCCCCAGGACATCCTGTTCAGTAGAAGTGACATCGATTCTCACCCTGATGCCTTCCGCTAGCTGTGACTGCTTCAAAAAGAAAGACACAGTGTACAGTTTAACGGCACTGGGTCCGACGGCATCCCAGCGTGGGGAGTCAGCATGTAAACGCCACTGGCTTCCCTGGGACGGCGCCTCAGCTGCCCGCGGCCTCCGTCTCCCCGGGGTGCGTCGTCATTGGCCTTTCAGCGGCGTCGCTGGTGCTTCCAGCATTTTCTGCCAGAAGATGAAACATTTGTGAAGTGTTCTGATCGTTTCCTCCTATCACAATGTCCCCCGCACATTCCCAGCAGTTACATACAGTATCCCTTATATCCTCTTTTACAGTACTGTGCAATCCCTAATCTAGGAGTCCCTGCGTGTGCTTCATTGTCATGGTGACCAAAAGCGCTCAATAATGAAGCAGTGCTTCAAGGGTAGTTAACCACCATGCAGAACAGCATACATCTGTCAGGCTCGGTCTTGACTGACAGGGATAGAGGTGCACAGGCTGCCATATCGACTACCTACATGACTTTAAAACAAAAAAAAACTCTCAGAATTCAGAGCTCCAGACTGTTGAAATGCTTGAAGATGTCTGTAAGCACCCTCAGCTGAGTGATGCGAGTGCAAATGTGTCCCTTGAGAGGCTGAAGGGGTGTGTGCGCGTGTGTGTGTGTGTGTGTGTGTGTGTGTGTGTGTGGGGCAGAGCCAGCAGGCTGTTCGCTGAGCATGAGTGTGCCGTGCGCGGCTGGGAGATTGTTGTCAGTGAGTGGAAGTCAGAGAGAAAATGAGACCGGATTCACCCTGTGCAAGTCTGTCTATGGCAGGGAAATTCTCTAGTGAAGCCATTCAACTTGGAGGGGCTTTGGTGTCCTCAGCTGAGGCTTTTCAGGGTGAGCAGTTACCCGCGAGAGGCCGTCTGTGCTGTGACCTTATCTGTTCCCAGCCTTTCTGGCAGAGCAGAGTCTTAACACGAGACCCAGTGGCAACGACATGGAAACTGGGAAACAGTTCAATGGAGGCTGCTGTGCGCATCACGGATATACCTGTACTGGTGCAGTATGGTATTTTATATACGAGCTTAGTATACCTCAGTACTGTACCTGTACTACTTTAGTATGCTTTTTTTTCCTATATTCAGTGCTGTATTCTACTAGTACTAGTTTAGTAAATGTTAATACTGTAACTGTACTAGTTCTCTGTTACGAATGTAAATTACAAATTCCCAGGAAGTTCATAGGAGCTACCAGCATTGGCCGGCCACGACCTTTGAGACCACTGGCTACTGTGTCCCAAGGAATGTGCCGTGTGGTGTTTATACAAAAAGGGGCGGGGCAGTGTGGCCTGTATACATACGAAAAGGGGCGGGGCAGTGTGGCCTGTATACATACGAAAAGGGGCGGGGCA
>JABFDZ020000050.1:5150506-5169592 GCA_019775955.2 Pollimyrus isidori | reverse complement strand
GCAGTGTGGCCTGTATACATACGGAAAGGGGCGGGGCAGTGTGGCCTGTATACATACGGAAAGAGGCGGGGCAGTGTGGCCTGTATACATACGAAAAGGTGCGGGGCAGTGTGGCCAGTATACATACAAAAAGGGGCGGGGCAGTGTGGCCTGTATACATACAAAAAGGGGCGGGACAGTGTGGCGCGTTACTGAAGGGATCGTGCCGACACTTGCTGCTCTGTCAGCCTCATCTCTCCTGCCCAGTTTCAGACTTTTCCAGAAGGATGAGGAGTTTCCCTCGTTTACCTTTTTCTTCAGGGCCTCCATGGACTCGAACTCCACACGTGCCAGTTTGATCTGGATGTGCTTGGGAATATCGGGGATCACGAATGCCAGGATGAACTTCAACACCAGGAATACATGCTGTGACCATAACAGAGAGAGAGAGAATTTTAGCCAAAACTCCACACAATTATGGCATCAAGGACGGCTTGCTCTGTGACCGCCTGGAGGTCTGAGGGCATCTCTCAGAGTCCAGCTGTCTGCTGAAGCAACCTCAGACCCCGTAAACACAGTAATCAGTCTCCGTTCCTCGCCACTGCCGGGCCTCGTTATCTTCTGGAAGACCTCGGAGATACATGTTGCACCCCAGACTAAGCATTCAGGCAGAGGGCATTCGGTCCGCTCTCTCTGAGACTTTTCCCTCTCTGGCGAGTCGAGTACCTCGAAAGAGCTGCAATTTTTCCTAAAAGGAAGCGAATCGAGGTTGAGATGATCTCGCCTCATAGAGAGTCACGCTTTGACCAAGCATGGTGCCAACTCTATTGCACAGCAGCAAAGACAGAGAAGCAGCATCTTACCCTCCCCTTAAGATGACACTCGTCTTGTGATTGCTTAATGCTTAATGAACCATGATGACATGCAGTCCACCTGGCGGTTGGGGGGGTTGGACTCGGGGCAGTTGCTGGCAAAGTGACCCTTTATACTTTCATATACTAATGTTCAGTGTGGGGCAGCTAAATTTTGTTGGCTAAATACACACAGGCTTGAACCTGAAGGCCACAGTCCCAGGGAGTCCATCAGTTGTACCTTCGAACAGGGCACGGACCCTGAACCGTTCCGACAAATATTCAGCTGCATCAATGGGGAAAAACATCTGAGATGTAGCACAAAATGTAACGTTGCATACAGCATTCCAGGAAAAATGGGACGATTCCAGAGAAGGAAGCCCAAGGATTCTGGTTTGAGGTTCAGGGTGTGGCTAGAGCGTCACCTTCCCTCCAGGGCAGAGGAGCGTCCCATCTAACACGGCCAGGCGGCTGCCTCTATCTGGCGTCTCAGGCCCGGCACTGCAGCCAGAAGGGGAGGACTGCACCCCGGGACTGCGCTCCGAGGGAGCCGACGTCCCAGAGAGCATGACTAATCGCCGCGACAGGGAAGAAAACTCTCATTTTCATATTGTTTACTCACTGAAACTCGCAGCTCAAAGACAACCAAGGGCAAAACCATGCCAAGTTCAGATTTAGAAGTAATTACATATTTGAACAGAAGTTCTGCATCTGCTCTGGGAGCTGTGGTGCATTGTGGGTATTCCACCAGGACAATGACTAAGCTGATATTCCACAGCAGGAGTTTTCTGAACTAGCGACCCCAAATGAAAACAGAGCAGAGATTACACGCAACCTCTGTTACTGATCAGCAAAGGGCCTCCGACCCGGCTGTGAAACACCTCTCGGATTTCCCTCACACTCCAGATAAAACGGTCTGGTGGAAGCCTCCCCCCCCCAGTCCACGATGGAGAATGCAACCTGTCTCGAGTGCTTCCTGTGCACGTCCACAGTTGTTATCTCCAGCGTGACAGCAGTAATCACACGGCAGGAGAACCTGCATGCATTGTCACCCGCCTGGGTGACTCATTTTTCCTGAAAATGCTCGATCTGGGAATTTCATAGAGGCACAGGAGGCGAGAAAAACTGCCAGAAAATCAGCTTGTCAGGTCATTAAAAAATAATTTGCAACAAATATGATCTAAGAGGATAGGCATCCTGTTTAGTGTACAACCCAGCCATGTGCCTCCTGCTGCCATTGGTGTATGAATGGATGGATGAGTCTAAGACAGTCTTTAGTCACTGTGGTGAGCTTCAAAATTGCTATGTTACGATTTTATTTGGAGGCGCAGGGGCTCGGTATATTTCTGGGGGGAAAGGAAGTTGTATCACAATCAACTCAAAATGTCTTTGTGATTGATTGGCTGGCAACCACTGTCTTAGGTACTAAAATTCTGTTATACTAACAAGTTAGCCCGTAAATGACACTCCTGACCTCCACGATTGCTATTCCTATATTTATATTTTTAATTTAAAAGAGAAACAGGGCCTGAAAAGCAGTTCAATTAATACGTTAATACTCGCGTTAATTGTTACAGCTTCGCGATTTGCCCAGAGCGTCCTTCACTGTTTACTGCTTCATTTCTCAAACCCCTAATCACGTCTGATCAGCTGGTACTGCATCCCCCGGCAAACTGCTCACCGGTCAGACAGCCTGTGAATCGGGGCGTCCTTCTCCGAGCGGAAATTAAACGACACGAGAAAACTGACAAAGACAGAAAAATGTAACGAAACCGAGAGCACACGGTTTCTCAAACAAAGGCAGCTGGTTGACTTTCGGAAACGGCCCGACACTAATCTCCCTTTTGTCAGCGAGGGGACACACACGGCGACGTGACCACGTACCTGTCACTCAGGAGATTACTGCTACCACGGCAACTGTGCAAATGCAGATAAAACCCATGGGTGATTGCGAAGTGCATACATGTGTGTGAGTGGGTTCGCATAGATCACATTTGAGGATCAAATTGTCCCCAAAGTGTAACAAAACCTGAAATTTCCATACTTTTGTGGACATCCTTTCAGGTCCCCATTTGGAAAACCTCATGTTTTAGAAAAATCTGTGAATGCAATCAAAAAGTAAAAATGCCAAAAGTCTTGCATTTTGGTTGGTTACTTAAGGTTAAGGTTAGGGATGGGTACAGGTTAAGGGTGTCATGATTGAATTATGGTTTTTCCCATAAAAATGAATGGACGGTCCCCATATAGATAAGACGACCAACATGTGTGTGTATTTGTGTGTTAGCTATATATAACATTTTCGGGTGCTAACTGTTCCCACAATATGATAAAACACATTATTTAGGATGTTGTGGGAACCACTGTTTCGGTCCCCACAAGGGAAAGCCAAATTATACAAAAATATGTGACTGCAAAAAAATAAATAAAATAAAAATTCCATAAATCTTGTATTTTGTTTGGTTACTTGGATACAGTTAGGGCTGGATAGGGGTTAAGGTTGTTATTGTTGGGATTATGGTCATGCCCGCAAAAATGAATGGACGGTCCCCACAAAGATGTGAACACAAACATCCGGAGAAGCCCTGTGCCATATCACCGGATGGCACCTTAAGTATGTATGCACGCGAGTATGTCGTTGGTGCTCAACTTCCCTTTTTTCGACTAATAAGATTCTGAAAAGCATTTTCTGGGAGAAAGCCCATGATGTTAGGCTGCAGACACTCCCATGGCCAGCAGGGTGCGTAGCAGCTACAGAACCTGACTGTTTCTCAAAGGCTGCCAGTTCAAGACCCGAGTGCAGCTCCATGGTCTCCACAAGTGAGGTGTGTAGCTTGAACTGATTCTGATTCGTACAGTGGAGAAGTAAAATATAAGCCAATAAAGACCCCTCAGACAAAACGGATCTGCTCAGTGCAGTATTCATGGGCATCATGACTGCCCCCTGCTGGCCTACATCTATCGTTTTGCATACTATGTACTGTATGCACAGGATCAGATGAGATGGCTGCTTGTTGTCATATGAATGGACAGGCACCGGGCCGGTAGCCAGAAATGAATTCTGAGGAGGTTCCGGCACGTTTCCAGAGAAGTTCAAACTCATTATCGTACTCTGTGACTATGTGTTAGGTCAGGAGCAAACAAATTTGTGGGGGAGTTCAAACCCCTAATTTTACTACGTGGCTATATGCCTGATGGCCACCGATAACAGGAGACAATGTGGCCATTCAACCACCCTGCGGCAAGATAAGCAGACCGAAGCGGGCCGCTGGAACCAAGATGGCCATCATACGCTCTCGCTAGAGAGGATTCCTTGACATTCGTTCTCCTGCAGTCGCTACCGGTACTCTTGTGTACCTGCTACCATCCCTCGTATACCTCCTACTGTTATTACAGATACTCTTGTGTTCTTCATACCATTACTACAGGTACTGACATGCCACTGTACTCTCTTCCATTATCCCTCTTTCTCAAAGCTAAGACCAGTGTAACAAAAATAAATGATAATCAATAGTATCCCAGTCGGGACCCATCGCCTCCATTCTCCGTTCCAGGTATTTTAAACAGCACATACTCCTATATCAACATGACTGCTCCATACCTGCCACTATCATGCTTTCTTCCGAGGCTTACTGGTCGCCGTGGCTACAGTGTTGCCTGGATACGGCTCTCTGACGCCTGCCCTGATGTAATTACCTGAGCACTGAAAGTGAGCTGCTGAGACAGGATGACAGCGATGGCATTTTCGGCCCAGATATGAAATAAACTCGGCAGATTCCAGCCATGGATCGCTCTCTCCACACTATAGCGTATAAAAGCGAGAATTTCCCCACCTTTCATTCTGCGGCGCTTCCAGAAAATATTTCTCGGAAAATTACATAATAAAAATCAAATAAAAAAATGGCAAAAATGAATAAATCACATGGCATGTAATCTTTTAATTAAATATTTCAGATTATTTTTAATTAAAACATGCTGCATTATTATCTCTGTTCCCACTACCCCATTCCACCCAGCCACTCTGTGGTCGCGTCCCCATCGATGTTTTCAGCAGAACGGAACAGAAACAGACCCCGTATTGTTCTGGCTCAGTGTGCCATACTGACCACCGAGAATTCGGCCAGACTCTCATTAGTGTAATTAGCGGAGAGGCCATGGGGCTATAGCTGCAAGACTATAGACACACGCATGAAAAGCTTTAAGCAAAGACAGCACTAGTCCTTACTCAGAGGCTGCCTGATATACCCCCTTCTCCTGGCTTTGTTCCCCTCGGGGAGCCAGTCTGAGACTTCCCTTAAGACCCAGCAGGAATGTGGGGCATGTCCCTGACCCCCTCCCGAACATCTTGGCACACTCCCAGACGCTACCAGACACCCAGCCAAGGTGCCCTCAGAGATCTTCTGATCCTCTTTCCATGCTCCGGGCTGCTGACAGGAGGCTTGTCAAGCGCTATGGTGCGTCTGGTGTTTGTGTCTCACCCACCCAGCAGGGGGCGCTCTTCTAAGGGGCACTGAGCCTTCAAGTAGCTTCAAGAAAACAAGCAAGTCCCCAGGGGTGAGGAGGGAGAATAATCAACACGCGTGTATGAAGCCTCTTATAGCTGGGACCGAGTCGTCTTTTGTGGTTTACGGTCGTCTCCTAGGTAACAACTGAGCTGTAGGATCAAGGCCCGGCATGTGTACCAGTACAGGGCAGAACCAGAGCAGTCGCAGAGACCCCAGCAGAAGGTCCTCGAGACGAGAGGAGGGAGAAGGAAAGTCGAGCCAATAAGTTTAGGGTCACAAGTCTCCAGTAGGTAGAGCAGACAAAGGAAACAGCACCAGGTTCATGAGAACAACAGCCGCCACAGCCTCTGGATCCCGGACTCTCACACGAGCCCCGACTTCTAAAGGTCCCCAACTTCTGCCTTTGCCGGTTATTGCATCATTTTGTGCTGTAGGTTGGGCCCCAAATATTCAGCCCTGGATGCTACACAAACTCTGTGCGACTGGCTATGCTTACGGTGCGAATTAAGGCTAAATGTCACACTGAAAGAGTCAAAAAGATTCATCAAATGGCAACATGTTTCAAACGCTGGTCGATTTCCCTGGGGAGCTGTGCGTTTTCCACAGGACTCTGTTCAGCCTCAAGGTTGCTCTGCAGCCAGAAAATGGACAGAGACCCCGGTGTCTGTCAAATAAAACATTTGCAGACAATCGGACGGCTCCCTGGCGCCCTCTGTATGTGGCTAGGAGCAGTGCTCCAAAGGAAATGCTTGTTTGCTTTCACCTTACTGTGTAAACCAGCATGTTTAGAGAAATCAAATGCAAGCGGAAAAATGGCCGCTCTCCAATCCTGCTCCCTTGAGTCGGGGCAGAATTAAAACAGGCTTTGGATCAACCATGTCACCAAGGTGGATCCCCCGTACCCCCTGGTGGATGTGCTTGGTACTGCTGTCACCCATCTCTGCTGAGTGCTGAGATATACAAAAAAAGAAAAAGAAAAAAAACTCACAGATGACCGACCTGGAAATGCTAAAAATGATTCCCAGGAGCACCCCCAGACTTGTGGTTTTAATGTATGGGAGTAGCTGCTGTGGGCAGCAGAGGGCGAAGTAGTTAAGAACAGGGGCTCACTGGGAAGCTTCAGCCCGCTTCCATAAACTAATTAGCTCAACCCAGCAAGTCCGGTTCAGTGCAGGAGTGATACTACGTGGCTCCTATTCCTTGACTGAGTGAACGGTAGTACAGAATGTTACTTCCTCCAGAAAAAAAGTGAAGCTATTTTAAATCCAGAACCAAGCCAGCAGCAAAGAGCCCTGGCAGGGTGATTCAGCACTGACCTCTGTCCCTACGTGCACACTGTCATGACTAACCTTCGAGTCGGAGATACATCTGTGCCCTGGAAAGTTCCGGCAAGTTTGCCAAGTCAGGGAAGGCCTCTTTATCAGTGCTGTGTGCAAGCGTGGACATTCCCAGACCATCATATATAACTGGCGTCAACCTTCAGAAACTTGCCAATGGGTAACAGGGAAAAATACACCAAAAACTGAATGTGCGTCACCCAGCCATCGTGTAGTGAAGAGGGTCTGCGTGAGGGCAGAGCAACAGGAAAGCTGACCCCCCCCCCCCGACTTTAGGTGTGTCGGCTGTGGGACGTCATCTGGTCCCAGACAGAAGGCATCAGTGGAATGTGTTTCCTACGTTTGCCGCGGTGTCACCTCACACTTCTCGTCCAATGAGATCGCTTACCTCCACCGCCACCACCAGCAGGATGAGCTGACTCTCCGACTCAGGGAAGTATGACTTCACTTGCGGCGACATGCCAATCAGCGCACAGTTGGTTACCACGGCGACGACGCTCATCGACTCAAAGGCCAGCTGTAGACGATAGTGGTTATCATCATTTGTGACTCCCATAGCAAATAGCCCATATCTAAAGTGATGTGTACACAGTAGAACAGCAAGGGACAAGTGCCCATTATCCTTTCTCCATAAAAGTGTAATCTTCATATATTATGTGCAACTCTACATAGGCCTATTATATTACTTGGTACCTAAAGTTGATTCTCCTTGTAAACCACTTTATAAATCGAGACGGCGAAGTGACTGCTGACCCCTTGTGGAAGGACATTGTATAACTTCAAGAATATGACTGATACAAACTACTCTGGGACACCCAACGCTGACAGCGTAAAGTACCTTACCTGCCACACACCGATGTTGGCTGCAGGCTCAGAGAAGGGCCTCTTGAACACTTGGCATATTTTGAGGGCATCCGAGTAGATCTCCGTGACGTTGTTGAGCACCACCAGCAGGGCGGCGATGGGATAGACACAGGAGAAGAGGCTGACATAACCAAACAGTAAGAAGAGCTCCAGGTAGTCATCGAACGTACCCTGCAGGCAAGAAAACATAAACCACTGTCATCCATGAGCTCATCGAGAACAGCCAGTAAGTTCAGATTACATTTCATACAGAAAACTGCTCTCTGATATTTTACTTACAGTCGCAGTCAAAAGTTTGGATACACCTGCTTTTAACCAAACTTATTGTACAATAAAAGGTCTTTTGCAGAAATGCACATCAAATACTGCAAGTCAAGAGAACCATTCAACGTCTCAAAATTCTCAATTTATAGACTCTTTAAAGTTGCCCCATTTTACTTAAATGACAGTACTGCAGACTGGTAGCATTCTTTCAACCGGCTTTGTTTGGTGGGGGAGGTGCACATTTTCCACAGCTATACGCCAACCAGGTCTAGGCACAAGTTGTCTACCTTGCTCTCAATCTTCATTCCAACTCACCCTAAACCAGCTCCATAGTGTTTCGCAACTCAGTCCTCTGGGAACCACGGACAGTCCACTTTTTTGCTCCCTCCCAGCTCCCAACCAATCAGGAACACCGAATACCTGGTACAGGTGCTCTGGGAGCGGAAAGGAACCAAAAACATGGGCTACGTGGGGTTCCCCGTGGACTGGGTTGGGAAGCACTGCTATAGGGTTTCGGTTGGTAAATTTTAGGGACTAGGTCATCTGTCACAGGACTCCATCTCTTTCCTTGTTCACAAGATAATACTTATTACATAACCTCGAGGTGTGCTTAGGGTTGCTATCTTGTTGAAAAAGAAATTAATTTCTTTTTCATGTCCAGATATGGGGGTGGCATGGTGGTGCAGTGGTTAGCGCTGTTGCCTCACACCTCTGGGACCCGAGTTCCGGTCTCCGCCTGGGTTTCATGTGTGTGGAGTTTGCATGTTCTCCCTGTGTCATCGTGGGGTTTCCTCTGGGTACTCCAGCTTCCCCCCACAGTCCAAACACATGCTGAGGCTGATTGGAGTTGCCAAATTGCCCGTAGATGTGCATGTGTGAGTGACTGGTGTGTGAGTGTGTCTTGCGATGGGCTGGCCCCCCACCCAGGGTTGTTCCCTGCCTCGTGCTTCCGGGATAGGCTCCGGACCCCCCCGCGACCCAGTATGATGCGCGGTTTTGAAAATGGATGGGTGGATGTCCAGATATTTCACTGGTACTATACACGCAAAGCAGCTCAGCTTCATGCTCATGTTTACCCTTAAAAACAAAGACTGTATAACCTTGGCTGCCGGCACTATAGTCTGTTTGATTGGCTGCTTAGGAAAAGACCCTTTATCTTGAGTAGGGAAGGTTTTTGCTGAATAATGGTGGCCCTCTTAGGGATTTCACGCAACCATGTTCCAGGATCCAGAGGCCGACGGGAAGCCCTCACCAGGTAGGTGCTCATGTCCGCCTCCAGCATGACCTGCTTCTCGAAGGAGAGCTTGGAGTTCAGGGCGGTTTGGCTCTCCTTCCGCTGGACCCGCTTGTTGCGGCGTTTCTGGAGCCAGAAGGGGAGGAAGGCCTCCAAGAACTGGTTCAGGATCTGGGACGTTATCAGCAGCGTGGCGAGACTCTGTAAGGTAGCGGGACACACGCCTCACGCACTGAAGCACCCGACATCGTCTCCGGACATGGCAGACGGCAGCGCACAGCTGCTGCACTTCAGTGGAGAGGATTGCCGGTTTGAAAGGTTATTTTTCTTTTCGGTTACTCTCGTCTTAAAAAGATACAACTGTAAATTCAATAGAAGTGCACATACTGAATCGCTCCAGCTTAAAACTCATCAGTGACTTCAGTATCTCCTAAACAGGACATAGACCTCAACCCGGCCTTGAGATCCACGGAACCTGGGCGGCTGGTACAGTAAACGCAGCCTTCGAGGCCTACCTGCCGGAGCAGAGGCATGTCCTGCATCACGAACGCGATGTAGAACAAGGAGGCGAAACAGTTCAGGAAGTTGAACTGCGGGCAACAAAGATGGAGGAAGGTTAGTAGCATCCCTTGTCTCCAGGGTCAAGGTCACAGGTCACTGTGGGCACGGACGTTCAGGCATGTGCTCGCTTACCACCAAGACTTTAAGAGTTAAATGGTTCTGATGCGTTGACTCTAGACGATGATTTTCTGCAAAAAAAAAAAAAAAAAAAAAAACAGAAATAACCATCAGCTGCAGAGTTCATGAAGTTACATCTTCACCTCTCCACTAAACACATGACCACCAGTTCTCAGTACAACAAGCTGTTGTCAGTCTGTAAACAAGCAGTGTGGCATTTTCGGGGCATTAAAGGTTCTCTGGACATGAAGTGGCAGGGTTAACAAGAACCTGACTGACATTAATCAGTTTAGCTTCCACTTAAGGCGCTTTTCCACTGCACCAGGAATTGTACTTTTGGTACTTTAAGAAAGTATGATCATTCTTAGATGGGTTTGTGAGAAATTTACTTTTTTGCTTTATAAATATCTGAATATTTATTACACCAAAATCATATCACATTATTTGAAAATCTTCCAGGAGCATGCTGCCCCAGTATCATATACTTCTTTATTTCTCGTCATGCAATCCTGATCTTGTTGTCTGTTCTTCTGACCAGATTACACCTAAATCGTGGCTTTTCCTTTGTCCATGCATTATTATTGCTTTTTTTTTTTTTTTTTTTACTTTGTTTTATTGTTGTTTTCTGAATTCATAATTTTTTACAGGACAGCTGTCGTAGTGATTTGGAAGCTGGCTATTTGCATAACCAATCAAAGAAACATTTTACAAGTCCCACCCCAAAGTACCAAAAATATACCCCAGCTAATTTAGTATTTTAGGTCCTGGAACTTTTGGTACTGGTACTGGAAGGCAAGTCAGTGGAAAAGGGGAAGTACCGAAAGTACCATAACAAAAGTATGGTAACAGGTGCAGTGGAAACGCACCCTTAATGAAGCTTGGTTCCTTTAGAAAGTACCAGGTCGCACTGTTCTGCAGCGTATTCTAGATTGGACCCCCCACAATGAAGGAGATATAATCATTTTAAAATTGTGTATAACATTGATGTTAGCTAGTGAGTAGAGTCAGAAGGTCGTAGCTAGCTAGTTTGTTACGCTGCTTCAGCGTCTCCTAAATTAGGTATTCCTTTATTTAATGTTGGGTAGAGGCAGTTTGTGACCAGTGAGTGGTGGTTGTAAACACACCGCCGGCGGTAAGGGGAAGTGATCAGTGTCACAGGAGTGACGAGGAAGGTGTTCATACCCCAATCGGTTAGGAATTCGGCAGCGTAGCGGTAGAGACGGTTCATGATCTCGATGACCACGGCATAGACGATACTGGGCAGGAAGAGGAGCAGGCCTGTCCAGAAGGTGGGATCAACGTCATACAGCCCCAGCACCCAGGCCTCTGCGTCGAAGTAGACCATCATGACGCACAGGGACACGTAGAGGCACAGCAGCACGAACGGCAACGACACCAGGTAGATGCGCAGATGGCGCTTAGCGTTGGGGTAGACAGGTTCCTCGCGGCCAGTGACGGGGTTGAGGCCCAGGACGCCGTGGAAACCAGGCCGCGGCTCCTCGAAGGCCTTCTTCCGGGACAGCGTGCCCCAGCTGTACGCCAGGCAGGCCCCGAATCGCTTCCACATCTCCAGCATCACCGTGGTCCAGATCAGGTTGCAGACGGCGAAGACTACATAGCTGTCATAGTTCTCCCAGTCAAAGAAGTAGTAGGGAATCCCAATGATGGCCATGGGGAGCATAGCTAAGGTGAAGTACTCCAGGAAGCCGAAGTAGAGCGCCAGGCTCTCCCCGAAGTAGTGCCGGATGTCATCTGGAGTGAAGAGAATACCGCGGTAAGATGGCAATAGCCACAAATCAGGGGAGGACGACTGTCACCAACTCATCTACAAAGAGGAGAGGCTTCATTTACAGTAAAGGTCCTGTACTGTCCAATGAATAACATCCTCTTTCAAAACATTATTTTAACTATTACTATATAATTATTTCAATACAGTACGATTTAACGCTCTTATAACGCTCTGTGAGTTTGGAGGTTGCAACAAAGTCATTTCACCCCACATAACATCTCAACTGAGTGACTCCATACTGAACTAAAAATGTAGCTGTTCCTTTATAACCATTTAGCGAACTTGTTTTAAAAAAAAATTATATCACTGGCGTAGGAGAGACATTGATATTTGTGGGGACACAACTTCATTCAAAGTTTCATTTTTAGAGGGACAAATGAAGTCGCATTAAATATAGGGGGGTACACGCCCCCCCACCCCCACCAGGTTCCAACATCCTGGCTTGAAATACCATCAGATTGCTAAAAATATATATTCCAATTTGGTTGGTTTGTATACAAGTTATGATTTTAAATAAAGTTTTTCTATCCAAGAGCAAAAAAAAACCACTTCTCTTATCTGCAGACCTGCACCCTAGAATAGATTAGGGGTCTATGAATTTGGGAGGGGCAGGGCAGGGGACAGACTTGTATTGATTGTTCATCTACAGAACACAAAAGTATCATTAGTTAACCCAAAAGCAGCCTTATCTTGAGTTGTACTCATAAGCCAGTTGACCTGCCAACAAAATATGACTCATATGCGTCAGGATGTGGCAACAGAGGTTTCCAATGACTTCTGAGAATGAAGAACGCTGGCTTTGGTCTTTCAGCTCCCTGCCTCTCCCATCTCACACACTTACATTTACTTATTTCACAGACACTTTATTCCAAGTGATGTACAATCAATAAAGTAGGGTCAGGCGGTCCCAAAGCAACTGGGGTTTAAGGGTCTTGCTCAAGAGCCCAAGGATGAAATCACTCTGCCGACCACAGCATCTGACCAAGGAACCTTCTATTCATAAGCCCAGAGTCCAAACCCGCTAAGCCACATACCTCCTTCAGCCACGCACACCTACCGAGAGGCTGGAAAGTCATTCTGATCTGCTGGTACCACGAGGAGGACAACCTCTTCAGCTCCTCTTTATCATGGAGAGGGAAGATCTGGAGCAGAATCCCTTTGGAGTGCATCCGACGCACTAATTTTACATAAGGGGTGGCAATCCCGTTAGGGTGAATATTAGACACAGACTCTAGCATGGTTTATCCTATTTATGTACAGAAGGCATAAACTGCAAATAATATGCGTTTCACAGAATGAGTCTCTAAACGAGCATGGGAAAGATTTACGAGTGCTAATTACGATAAATAACCAAAAGACACAAAGTAAACCAGACACCCCCAGGGGATCATCCTGACGGCTAACAGGAAGTGGATACGGCATGCTTACCGATTGACTTTCCGGGGTACAGCTTGATCTTGGGGTAGCCGGGCACGGACGTTTCCTGCTTGGCCCGCAGGTTGTCCAACTCGTGCTTGATGATGAGCTGGCACTCCGCCATGCTGAGGAAGCCATCGCCATCCCCTTGGGGGAGGTGAGCAAACACCGCTGCTGCCTGAGTTTGCCCATTACTGGTCTGACAGTCATTTGTACGGTTAATGTCGACTGCTGATTATGTTAGCTAAGCGCGGCTAAACTCGTGTTGGCCAGCGGTAAACAACTAGCTGTGAAAGAGGGTAATAGCAGGAATGTTTTGCTGTGTTCCATTTGAACTCTTAAGGGATAAGAGCCCAACTTGCAAATCAAATTCTGATTTCCGGACATTTCAACTGGAATGCTCCCTAAGAATCCAAAATGGCCGTGACTCGAATCAGCAGAAGTTAAAGCTGTAGTTTTATGGCGTTCATTAGCACTTGCGTCTTACTTATGTTTTATTACACTGGTTGTATGCACAGTGCTGTCCAACCGCTATCTGTGGATGTATTGCTAGGCAAAATACCACGTAACGTGTTAGTATTGACTGATATTGCTAACAATTAACTGAGGCCAATTTCATCAAACGGGATTTCTTCTTGAAGCAGACAGCTTGTCGGATTTAAGGTACTCTGGCTAAATGTAAGTGAACGAAAATAAAGGCCATTTACACTTGGGTAAATTAAATCTGACTAGTTATCAAGGTAAGAAAGAAATCTTGCTTTTTGAAACGGGTCCCTAGTACTGCTAAATGGCTTTCAGAATTTATGTACTGGAACACTGTTAACTGGTACGCGACATCATTCCCAGTTCTGAATTCCAACCTCCGAGGTAAACGGAACCCGGCATTGGTAACCTAAGGCTCTGTGGACAGAATCTAACAATGTGATTTCGTGCCATTAGCACCCAGGAACTGAGCTGAGTCTCCTCACCCTGGAAGTTCTTGAAATCGTCTCGGTTGGCGTAGGTGAAGGTTCGCATGGAGCCGTCACTGAACTCCTTGATCAGACCCAGGTCCTCTGCACCAATCAGGAGCCTCTGCCAGGAGGCCCCCACCAGCAAAATGTTGAGGTTCTCCTTCTTATCATCCTGGGACAGCGCTGGTTGGAGCCGAGTGACATGGAACTCAGCTCCTGACAAGTTGCAAAGGAAACCAGAGGATTAAACATACACTGACATCCCATTTCAGTCTCCCGCAAATTGACAGCAGCTCTCTGACACCCCGCGAATGACGTCCTATAAATCTGCTGCTCCGCCATTCAGCGATGGTAAAATTAGCGGGTAAAAAAATCAGAGTTATTGCTGCAGCCACAGCCTGAACTGTGGTTAGGCAGACATTTAAAAAACAAGTATCGCCACATTTCATGACAAAATCTGTCCAGCTGGGAGAGGGATCATTTCAAATGAAAATAACACGGTGATATTACCATATTAACACCCAAGCCAAGCCTTGCATTTGTATTTATACTATTAGTATTATTTGTATGAGTGGGATAACTTCTGGGAAGATCAGGAGAACTGGACACTTTGACTACTTCTTTACCTTAACTGGTAAAACACTTTACTTGATGGGGCACAAATAGAAATAACTTAGTTACTACTGAAGGACGAAAGATGAACAAATATAGTTGCTATTTGAGATTAAAGATATGTTACAATTCGTTAATGAAGAACAAACATGAGATCAGTTTTTCCACTTGTGTTACCGATTACATGGGCCTTCAGCAGTTCCTTAGTAGTTCCATCGGTAGTTCACAGAATTTTACAGAATTAACAGATGTAGTAACAAATATAGTAACTGCTTCGAATAAAACGTGTCACAATTAATGATGAATTAACATGAGATCAATATGTAACTAACACTTAAATTCTGGTTAATTGATACATAAGTAATAGTATTATACTATATTATTTGTGCCAAGTAAAGCGTTACCAGTAACATTCGGTCAACGTTACCAGAACAGGTAACTTATGCCCCGCCCCCCTCAGAGACGGCCCCGACTCCTCTTATAAGGCTGTTCTGGCAGTTTATCTCACAGCCCTGCCACATTACTAAAAACGATCTAGTAACAGGGGGACGAATACTATCATAGAACAGTAATGAACAGCTATCCTGAGACGGAGAGACATGTCAACGCCGACTGCACTCACCTCCATTACGTTGCTTTTCGTTTATTCTGCTTAATAACCACTCCACAGCCTCTTCTTTGGTGTCCTGCGCTAGCTCACATACCACCAGCGGGGTGAACTGGGTTTGGTCCGCAAACGACATTTCTGACCCTGCTTGGGAAGAGTAAACGAAAGGTTGCTGATCTGATATGGGATCGTCGATTAAAACTTTTCTTTACGTAACCTACATTCCTACATCAGTATTACTGTCACAGCCCGCATAAACAGCCCGCAAAACCAAACTTTCATCTGTTTGTTTATTTATAGAATATTACTTGCGATCGCTTACACATAGGCTACTGCCAGTAGTATAGCTAGTCATACAGCCGGATCCTGATAAACCTGCTATTCCGCTTCAGACACCGTTCAATAGTTTTTCAGAAACAAAATTAAGCCGAGGGTTTTGCCGGAAAACCAATCGGAACCGTAAGGCCAACGCGACGGAATCTGCCGCAGGAACCGGGTGGATTTCCTAAGCGTGTCGGGGGCAGCGGGGCGGAGCTTGAGATCGCCACTGTAAAGCTGCGTCCCCTGATCGGAGACACCGATAGTTCGGGAGGGGTGGAATTTTCATATAACTGCTAAAAAGTATCGCTGACTGATACACCAAGGTGGTGTTTTTACGCCATAGATTTGCGATCAAAAGCATGCACGTTAACGCCCTCATCAGGCCCTCGGTTGCGCACTGCCATCCGACTGCAGGCGCCGTAGGAAAACCTCTACTTACCGGATCGCTTTTGCATACGTCTCTTTTTATGTACTTATTCTTTCGGGAGAAGCTGGGTGTCCGAGGTATTCATATGTTGGCCGCCAGAGCGCCGCTGCTGCGACCCGGCTGCTTTTCTGGAGGCTGTTGACGTTCGGAATCCGGCTCACGTCACGGCGAGGGGTTGGTGCTCCGGGCTTCGGCGGGGGAAAGTAACACACCCTGCTTTGGGAGAGGCTCAGGCGGTGGGACACGTGC
This sequence comes from Pollimyrus isidori, assembly GCA_019775955.2. Lineage (NCBI taxonomy): Eukaryota > Metazoa > Chordata > Actinopteri > Osteoglossiformes > Mormyridae > Pollimyrus > Pollimyrus isidori. Next base: position 5,153,509 of record JABFDZ020000050.1, on the reverse strand, counting down.
CGGAATCGGCTCTAATGGCTGCCGCGACGAGCCTGGCCGCAGCGCAGCTTCGCACCGAGGGCTCCTGCTGTGTTTGACAAGGGCGGAAGTTTGTAACGCAAGAAATCAAAAAGTCACAATGGGCGCATTGGCAGCTGCAGATATGCGGGGAGCTCTCAGATATAACGACATCGTTTGGTCTAAGGCACTGATCATCAACTGGCGGCCCGCTGAGGCGTTCAATCCGGCCTGCGACTGGATTCCAAAATCGTGAGGATCAAAAAGAAAATAGTGGTCCACACTATTAAAGCAACTAAAAATAACAACAACTGAGTCGTCTTGCCACAATTTATGACTATATTTAGGCCTAAATGAGGACATACTCAGACAGACATATGCGGCGTTAAGCATTTATTGTTTCAAACAGGTCCGGCCCCCAAGGAGACAGTCTGGTAAAACTCTGTCCCTCTGACAAATATAGTTGATGACACCTGGTCTAAGACAATGTTTAACCCTGTATGGACCCGTCAAAATGGGAACTAAAGCCACTGCGTTAAAAATATGTGTAAACCTATTTTGAAGCAAAACACGAGACCCGTAGAACTGCATGGGTTTGTCTATAAGTACTTACACAGTAATAAAACTGCCTTGGTATCATTTTGATAAAACAAATGACACAATAGCAAAATACAACCGAAATATAATATCACAATATAAGAATAAATGCGATATATGTGTGAATGTGAATTAAAACGATATGTACATTTACGAAAACTCGAATGTGAGAATTAATGCAGAACGGGAACCAGTAGATAACAATTAAACATAAACCAAACATAAATTAAAATAGACTGAACATGAAAGAAACAATAAACATCATATACTGGTTTATAAGTAATAGATCCAGGTGTACACATTTGCTGGCTTAATATTAAATGGGAGGGAGATACAAGTAAATCGAAGGAGCATGTGGCTGGAAGCTTAGGGCGTCGAGGCCACGCCCCCAGCACTCTGGTCACGCCCCCAAAGTATTGGCTGCCGCTTGTCGGGACAATTGTCCTCGGGACAAATGAAGAGATGGACGCGGGTTCGGCAACAGCGGCGGCGGGCGGACGGTGAGTTGGGTCCGGGTGGCTTCGTGACTTAAGCATATGCACAGTGTGAACTGAAAACTTTTCTTGTTTAGCTTTATTGACCTTCATCTACGCAATATTTCTAATTCAATTTCTAAACGTCTCTGATTGAGCAGGAAAATATTTTGATTGAGTTTAATCTGCTTCATGAAAGTGTTTTTTTATGCATACGATTCAATTTTTATAAAAGTTTAACTGCTTTGTATCTCCGCTTTAGTGTTAGTTTGAGGAATGATAGATGATAGGTGATCATAGGGGCTGTATTTCACTGCCGATCGGAAGCACGTACCGATACGAGATCCCCAATATTTCACGTGCTATGTAGAGTTATATCCCTTGCCTTCGGTATTCTTTTGGACGGTCGTGCCCAAATAAACATTATGATTGTTAAAATGTAAAATCAGGTATTATTTAAAGTTCTGTCTAAAGACATAGACTGTTATGCACTGATTACATTCATTTTAGCGACTGTTTTGTTATCTCTCTTTTATATATAGAGCACTTTTTGATGTATGTAATGCTTTACATGAGACGGAAATTACAGCTAAGTGAAATAAAGATCTTAAATAAGCACAAGTATTTGCGTCTATAATTATAAAGTCCTTGCACCCGTTGCAGCTAAAAACGGTGTTCTTTAGGTAAGTACTGTAGTCTATTTCGAAACTTTTTCATATTAAAGTAAAGACTCCATTCCGGAGTAAATCAGTCTATTCTTTCATGGATACAAATGACATTTAAACGTTGTCAGGTTATTTGTATTATCAGTTTAGCTGTCTGTCCATATTCAATGTAAAGGATATTGCCTTTTTTCATCCCAAGTTTGTGTTTTGTTTATGTTGCCGAATCCACACCCGAAAAGGTTGGAGAAGCTGTTGGTGATCAAAAATGAAAAACGAGAGAATCAAGAACGTCGGTATAAATTTGGTGGTAAACTGCCTCTTCGGTTTCGACTCTTAGTGAGTCGTGGAAAAATTTATTCTGCTACAGGGGTGGTTAGCATCTCCGTAGTGGCGAAGGTGTCCTGGGATGGAGACTCTGGCCTTTTTTACAGGTAGGATGGATGGAGCAGTTAGCCGGCGTGATAGTGGCCACCTCCATCAGTCGATTGTAGGTGGATGTGTGACATCACACTTCCATTCATATTTGTTCTTTCTGATGCTTTATTCTGACTTTACCATTTTACACAAGATCCCCCGAGTGGGAAAACTAGATGTGTAATACTTGCTTGTCTTCAGATTGCAGAGTACAAAATCAGGGCTATAAATACTTTGCTGATTATAAAATGCGCAATTTATTAAATCGCTTACAGATTCATTGAAATCCTTCCGTGTTGTTATGGTTTTTCCAACCTGTAGTGAAATCTGAGGCCCGTATGGTAATGGCCGTTTCCAAATAGCCTACATTAGATATCACCCGTGTTTTACTACAGAAAACTCTGCAAATGTCTCTGCGTTACGTCAGTCATGATTACAGGCATGTAATCTAAGAGGGAACTGTATTGATCCCTGTGAGGGGAAATGTCTTTGTACAGTACCACAGAAGGGTAAATGCAACAATGGGTAATTTGGTAGAAACCAATGCAAAAAACAATAACATAAGAAAAGGTAGAAAAGTATATAGAATATAAAACGATTTTTAAAAACATGCTAGATTAAAAAAAGATATGAACTGCGCAGACAATGTACCATTATGTAAATCCAGTGTGAAATGGCCGCTCCTTTGGGGTGTTTGTGTTGTTTGAAGGATCAACTTGCTTGTCGAACTTTGCCCCCCCTTCAGAGGACACGTGGCTGGCCTTTGCGTGTACTTCCTGTGTGTTTGTCATACGACTGTGGCACCATGGGGGGGGGGGGGGTGTTTATTGGGGTCATAGAGCAGTGTTTCTGTGTTA
>JABFDZ020000050.1:5128877-5150496 GCA_019775955.2 Pollimyrus isidori | reverse complement strand
CTTTTACTTTTCTTTTCTTCCTTGTCCACCGCTTTTTTTTATGAGTTTGTTGTTTTTTGTTTTTTTTTGTTTTTTTTTTTTTTTTTTTGGTGGCTCTGTTGGGGGGGGGGGGGTGTTTGTTGGGGTCATAGAGCAGTGTTTCTGTGTTACCAGGGGAGAGGCACCCAGGCACCCACGGTCTGGCCCGTATCCATGCCGACAGAGGTCGCATTCTACATGTGTGATGTCACTTCCACGACCCTGGGGAGTTTCTGTTATGGAGGTTTCTGGGGAAAAAATGAGGAACCGGTGCTGGGAATCGGGCAGATTTAAATGTTGAAAGACGTGATGGAGAAATGGGCTGTATTTATACATGCTGTCAGTCAGTTAATCGCTCACTGGTTACTTCAGTCGATCAGTTAAACAGTTCGCTTGAGTTAATCCAGTGAGTGGTTGACAGTGCATGCTAGTCCCACGCCATGAGTTTCAGAAATGGAATTTGCGCGTCACAAGATCCGAATGAGATTCTCATGGTGCCAGGGGTTCTGCTCGCTGCACACTTAGAGCGGGATGGTTTTAGTGTAACACTAAGCATGTGTAAATGCCACCCACTGGTCCCCCAGTACTTGGGTGGGAGACCGATTAGGAAAGCTGAGCTGCTGCTGGAAGAGATGCTGGTGTGGCTAACATGTTAGCCCATCCTGTGGCCCGTGTGGATCCCAGTTTCCCCAGTACAGTGATGAGAACACCGTGCTGTAAAAATGGTGCCATCCTTCCGATGAAACATCTCTGAGGCCATAAAAGATCGGGCATTTTCTGAAAGAGTAGTGGTGGCACCTAGATGTCCTGGCTAAATTGCCCACTGTGGCCCATTCAAATCTGCCCTCCTAATCATCCCCTATATCTAACTGGTGAATTCCCTCCTGCCCCTTCCCCACCTTAGCTACTGTTGTGGTGAGCATACTAGCGCAGAATGGCTGCCGTACCATCGTCCAGGTGGGTGCTGAACAATGGTGGTGGTTGAGTGTCTTGTAAAGTGCTGTGTAAATATAACATCATTCATTCATTCATACATTCACTCGTGCATAATTATGAATGAAACTGATTGGTCCTGAAATGAATCGCCAGTCAGATGTAGCCCCTTGGTGTTTCTATTGCGTGATGAGCAGGGGAATCCCATGAGGAATCCATCTCTGTGATCTCGAGGTGGGTTCCTTGGTAGTGCTCAGTCCGGCGATCTTTGACCGCCTCGTCACGTCAACCTCTACACACATTTATTCACTGTTTTCTAAGTTCTATCGATGGTGTAGGCCGTCTAGCCGGAGATACCCTTGTGTGTACGTCTGCACAGCCCGCGTTCCTTACTGCAGGTCATGGCGGATAACCAGCTGGCTCCCTTCCTGGTGCCCCACGTCACCTTCCCAGCTGAGAGACGCGGAAGAGAAGATGCTGCAGTGTAAGTCTCCTCATAAATCTTTCTCCGGTTCCTTATACTCCTGATTGCTGGTCGACGCCTCAACCAATTCTAACCCCGCCCCTATCCTTCAGCGATACGGAACAACTTCTCCAAACAGCACATCCCGATATCTAAAGGGAACCTGATCTGGACGCTGCTTTTCAATGAGAATGATTCCTGCCGGAGCCCTCTGGTGCTTCTGCATGGCTTTGGGGGCGGAGTCGGGCTTTGGGTCCAAAACCTGGACGTGCTATCCAAGCAGCGGCCGGTCTACGCCCTAGACCTGCTCGGTTTTGGCCAGAGCAGCCGTCCGGACTTCAGCACTGATGCCGCTGAAGCAGAGTCCTTGTTTGTGGAGTCCATAGAGGAATGGAGAGCCGAGATCGGCCTGGAGAGCATGATCATGCTGGGCCACAACCTGGGTGGATATCTGGCCTCTGTCTATGCAATCAAGTACCCTTCCAGGTCAGTGCGCCCTCTAGTGGAGACATAGACTTGCAGGTTAATCCTGGGGACAGTGTAATGGCCTTGTGCTGATACTTGATACTGTCCACGACTTTAAATAGAAATGTTATCATTTGGTTCTCTGAAATCCAGAGACCCTTCTGGGTAATGAGGCTCTTGCGTGTAATGAGAACAATGGCCCTGTTTCAGCTCTCTAAGTGCTGCTAATATGGGATTATTTCTGGTGCATATGAGGCCTCGTGAGTGGCTGAGAGCAGGAATGGCACGAACGTCTTGATTGGTCCAGTCAAAGTGCTTTGCGTAGTCACTGTAGCCCGGACTGCAGAATATGAACACTTGAATGTATATGCCTGAGAAAGATGTTTATGATCCTCCTGGGAAGGAGGTTTAAATCTGATTGTGTGGATGCAGAATGAGCACCTCCTAGAGGAGTACTGGGGCCCTGCAGGTGCCAAGTCCTCTGTTGCCAAAGGCTGGTAGTTTTGCTAAACTGGTAGACCTGCATGACTCACGAAGTGGCAGACAGCCATCGGCTGAAGGTGCCGTGTGAACGCGGATGGCACACTCGCGGATGGCACACTCGCGGATGGCACACTCGCGGATGGCACACTTGCCGTCTGATTCTGGATCATTTCTTGATTACAAAAAATAACTCTAAAATGGAGCTTGATTGCTTATGAAGGGTGGCTTGTTCAGTGAGAGCTGGCAGGTAGGATTAGTAAACTGTTCAAGGATCACAGGAAGGGTCACACCCCTTCTGAGGTGTTAGTTGGGTGCTCTTCATGGGGAGGGGGGGGTTGCACCTTCAGCAGGCTGTTAGAACCTTAGATTTGTCTGCGCCTCCAGTTTAGACTGTGCTCCTCTGGTGCCTTGTGAGCTGCTGAGTTTTCAGCTGGGGTTTGTGGTCTCCAGGGTGAAGCACCTCATCCTGGTGGAGCCGTGGGGCTTCCCCAGGCGGCCGGAAGCCAAGGAGAGGGACCGGCCCGTGCCAGTGTGGATCAAGGCGGTGGGGGCCGCCATGAGCCCCTTCAACCCTCTGGCTGGCTTGCGACTGGCAGGTCCGCTGGGTAAGCGTCTCATGTCCAGAACCTCCGGGTTATCTCCTGCCTCACCGCTGCCCTAAATTCATCTTCTGCAGTCTTGCAGATGAGCAGTTTAGCCAGTTGACTCTTCCTCCCTTGGTTGAAAATGAGGGGAGGGGGCTAGGAGGTGTCTAAACCAAGCTGTACATACTTCCGTTCCTCCACTCGATTCATTAGTGCCCGTTGCAGATTGATTCCCCGGCCGAAATAAGGTTTTTGCTTTGTGTCCATAAATGAAATGGGTTTTTAATGTAGCTTTGAATCCTCTTCAGACTGATGCCTCGTGGGTGTTGCTTTCTGCTGTTCAGGCCCTGTGCTGGTCCAGGCCATCAGACCGGACTTCAAACAGAAGTATTCATCCATACTCAGCGACAACACAGTCTCTCACTACATCTACCACCTCAACGTGCAGAGTCCCAGGTAGGCCTGGGCTGACCCCCAGTAGGTTTTTCAGTGCTTTCGCAGATCCTCCAGTCCTCCCCCCCCCCCCAGGCTCATGATGCATGGAGTTTTCCTATTTTAAGAGTAGCTGGCATTCCTCAAGGAAATTTTGCACTATTTTTACTCGATGGCACTCTCACTGCAGTGGCGAGACGGCCTTCAAGAACATGACCGTCCCCTACGGTTGGGCTAAGAGGCCCATGCTGGAGAGAGTGGGCCTCATCCGGCGGGACGTCCCCATCACTGTCATCTACGGCTCCCGCTCCAGCATCGACAGCGACTCGGGCAGCGCCATCAAGGATGCCAGACCCGACTCGCGTGTGGACGTCGTGGTAAGCTAACATTCTGCCTCTGTGGGCCACTACAATCTAAAGTGTTCTCCGGCATGCATTATTATCAATGACTTTTCTGTTTGAAGGCAAAGCGTTTAACCTACGGCCGGCATGTAACCCTAAGTCCTTCCCGCCACAGGTGATTCGAGGTGCCGGCCATTACGTGTTTGCGGACCAGCCAGAGGATTTCAACCAGCAAGTGAATCTCATATGCAGTACCTTAGATGGACAGTAGGGCGCTTGCCTGAAGTGGGTGGGGCTGAGGGTGTGGGTGGGGCTTGCCGGTGCACATTGCCATTGGAAGATGGCTCAGGGATGCAGCTGAACAGTACACTTAAAAACAAAACTCTTACAGTAACTTTCACATTTACACCCGTCTGCTTCGTTCTTTTTGGCTGTGTGAGCCCTTACTGGGGCTCTGCAATGCCAAACTGCACTGGTATCAGATTCTGACATCCACTGACCCACAGGCCTGGTGCTGCTCAGTCCATTTTATCCCGGTTGGAGTGTTGGGGAGCTCACTGGTTCAGTGACACTTCCCTGGACATCTATTACTATATTTCTTCACTGAAGAGCTTTCTTGTAAGACCTGTAAAAGGTTGATCTGTGTATAAATCTTCCCGAGGACCCCAGGGCTTTTCTGTATGTAATGTCTGCAAATGCAAACATGAGGAAGAGATTAAAACTGACATTTTCGTGAGACATATATGGCATCTTCATTTTCTTCCAATTGCTTTTCTGAGTAAATGCAGTCCTGTCAGGCCATGCTAAATGGGAATACAGGCTCTCCAGTGTGTAACTAGGACACCTGACATCTGAAACGTCATTATTCTCTTTCTCTGTGTCAAAACCTGCTCTCCTAGCCGACCTGTCTAATTATCCTGAGTCTGTCTCGCTCCATTCAGTTTCAGTCAAACTAAACTACTGTCAATGACCATTGTATTAGGTATGATTGTAACACATTACCTGACAGGGCACAAATACTCAGTAATAACTAGTGAAGTACAAATCATGAACAAATATAGTGGCTACTTGAGATAAAATTTGAGTCACTATTCATTAATGATGAGCAAACATGAGATCGGTATGTCACTTGTGATATTCATGACTTGTACCTTCAGTATTTTCTTCTGTAAGGGTTTACAGAATTAACAGATTTAATAACTAATATAGTAACTGGGATACATCATGATTCATTAATGATGAACAAACATGAGATAGGTATGTAGCTTAGACTTAATACTTAATACTTAAGTAGTATAATACTTTATTATTTGTGCCCAATCAAATAAAGCATTTGTAGTACACCTCTGGTGCAAACAGCCTGATCGTCCAACACAATTGTTAACTTGTCTTTTTCTCATTGATTCAACTGTACCTCCAAACAGCGAATCATGTGGCTGCATTCTAATCTATACAGCACACAGACCCGGCAGAAGGTCCAGTCACTGTTTGGCTAAGTGGCAGAATTGCAATTGTTATCTACGCAGTTTTATTTTTTAACGTGGTATGATTGTCGGTAGCAGACAATGATGATTCTAGCACCTCAGAAACGGCCACCTAGAGATCATGGAATGGGTGAGTTTCCGAAGTCTTCTTAATGATATCTGTGAGAATCGCTGTGTTATGTTACCGTCAAATGCAACCGGAATTAGCTTTCAGTCCGTATTGAGCTATTCTATACTACTATCTTAAAGCATGAGGTTGGGAATTTTCAGATTCAAAGTTATCAGAAATGCATCAGTGCATTGCAATCTAATCTCTGCTACTAATAAAAATATATAGAATATGCTATTATCAGAGAAATTAACAGATCACCAAGAAGTCCACGCATTTCAACCAGTCAGATGATGATGACGCAATCAGCTCGTTTAGGTCACACTCTCGGCCAAGTTTACTGTCCGCACAGGTATGGATTGGTTCACATACTTTGCGGTGGAAATGCGTCAGGGTTTGTGTCGGGTTCCTGGTAGCAGTGGGAAAAGTGCCGTAACTCTCCCACCACCCCACCTCTTGTTGTTCACTTGATTCTTTGGATCTTTGACTCTTTGGATATTATCATTTTCCCTCCACAGCCAAAGAGGTCATTGGCGCAACCTTATCGTGACGAGGCTGAACTCCAGACCTCCAGGGAGGGGGGGTTTTAGTCTGGAAGCACAACCACAACATCCCAGCCTCTACGGGAGGGAGCCCAGTGGTCTGACCGTACTGGCCGAGGTGAGGGAGGGGTCCCATCTGGCATGAAGGCCCCACAGGTTTCTTTAGTATCTTTAGCACGTTGAGCAATCTGGAGTTTGTAAAGCTTAATCTGCAGTGTTAAGCAATCTTGGAGGTTAGAGGCAGCTGAGGGTCAGGGGTCGATTCCAACTGCCTGCTTCTTGATTATTATTATGAATTTTTTTTCCTCTTTAAGGAGGACAAAGTGTGAGTGTTGCTCAGTAATGTTTATACAATTCCCTGGATCGTAAATGTCTCCTGGTACATTTCTCACTTTTTTGCCTGCTCAGCTGTCTTGTTGGTTCATATCCTCAGCTGGGGATGGTCTGTAATGGATGTGTTGGGGTGTCATGCCTCTAAGTAGATGGGTCTTGCATTAACATGAGCAACTATGGGGAAAATGAGGCATGCCAGTTATACATGTGATTTCACTTTTGGCCAGCAGAGGGCATTCAAGTGCTCCGAACCGGTCTCTGGTGATCACCAGTGCCAAAGTGCAACAATCACATTGCCATCAATCAAGGGGTTCCTTAATGGAAGAGAGGTGCTTGGAAGACTGATTCCCTGTGAGGGTATTTTATTTTTTCTTAACCAGAGAAAGCTGCGTCTTCACTATCTAGTCCTAAAATTGCCACTTGAGGTTCAGCACAACACGTCCCGAAATTCCGCTTGGACACTCAGGTTTTCCTGACTTGCAGCATCCTCTGTCTGCCACGGCTGATGGTTTCTGCACATTAATGGTCATTCAGGAGCTTCGGTCAGCTTTCACTTTAAAGGGGTGAAGCACAAAACTGCAGTCGAATGTTAAAACTGCTGCAGTGCACAGCCTCCACTGGCTGTTTAATCCATTAAAATAATCAGGGCTTTTAAAACGACAGTAGTGATTTCAATTTAACCATGGTATTGTAAGTAATATTTTGATTAATATTAGTCTCAATGTTGGCCTAATTTTTTTGAGCCTGTGTACCTTGTGACATCAAGTTACCTTTTAAAATGTAATCGGCTGTAGTCAGGTGCCCTGACCACAACCCCCAGTGTAACAGCCACCCAGCACGATGTATGTGCAGGAATGGTGAGGCAGCACAAAGCACCAATGTGGGGGAGGGTGTGCAGTGCGTTCTGGGTAATGGTAGTGGAACAGGCTGTAGAGGAGACCACCTCATAACCCTGGGCAGACAGACTGCCACGGCGTTGCTAGGATACCCAGTGGGCTCCTGTATTAGATCTAATTTATAAAGGACTGTGCGGTGCTGCCTTAGACCAGAGTTCTCACAGGCCTCTGTCACCGCCCTGTATGTTCTGGCAGCGGTGGGTTTCGAGCAGAGGGTGGGATATCACCCAGTCACCTTAACACAATTTGTGTGGCGTGTTTTCCTGTTTCAGAGTGAAGTGCTCTGAGATGGCCTGATGTTAAAAAACAACAATGTTTTAGATACCCTTTTTGTTATCATCGTACGATCACTGTTAAGGAATTGAACTCTGAACGAGGTCTTACTATAGCTGGTCATCCACGATCATGTGATATTAGGTGTTTCACAACATGGGAGTCCTTCTAGAGGAGGGGAAAAAATGATGGAATGTTCCCAACTGTAACAACATTTACTCAATGGCTGTAGAAAGTGATGATACTGAATACTAACCTTGATTATAACAATCTGTGAGCATAACTCTGTTTTTTTGTAATATTAGATGTAAATAATGAATGTGAGCCACCTCACCAGTGGGATTCTGTTTAGACACGATCGGCTGGTTTCGGTGACACCCTGCAGTTCTCCCCGCAGCCCGGTGGGCAGCTATCGATCAGGGATCTGATCTTCGTCCGGAAGCAGCGACCTGGCATCCTGCCGCGGAGTCGGAGCCATCGGGCTTCGTCTGTCCTGCTACGGGCTGTTTCTCGTGCCCGGCTGAGCCGCAGATTGGAAACCTGAACCCATGGCCTCATCTGCTCCGTGTTGTTTGAAGGCAAGGTCTGCTGTCTCCCTGGGCCCTGTTTTCTAGGCTACATCCAGCCCCTCACATGCTCCTAGTGTGTGTGTGTGTGTGTGTGTTAGGTATATTTAATGTTTTAGGGGACTAAATGTCTCCAGAATCTAATAAACATCTGTTATTTAATATTGTGGGATCCCTACAAGCGTGAAATCAATTTATTAAAAATCTGTAATTGGGATCAAAATACTAAAAATGCCAAAAGTCTTGTGTTTTGTTTGGCTACTTATGGTTAAGGTTAGGGCTGGGTAGGGGTTAAGGGTCAAGGGATAAGGGTTTTGTGTGTGTGTTCGTGTGTGTTTGTGTGTGTGTGCGTGCGTGCATGTGTGTGTGTGTGTGTGCGTGCGTGCATGTGTGTGTGTGTCGGCCTCATTTGGCTGTAGTATTGATCAGTCCTCCCACTCCACCCGAAGCGTTTTATAGCTCTTGGAATTAAGCCGTTCATTCACCTTAATGACTCCTCAGTCATTTTGCAGCCAGCCAATAAAGGGAGAGCAGCTAGTGTGGAACCCGGTCACGTGGGCCTGCGGTCGCCCTGTTCTCAGAGGGCAGAGTCAGCGTTCCCTGCGGGAGGGCCCAGAGCAGTCACCCAGCTGCTGGAAGAGTACCGGATGTCCGCCTCAGCTCGGGTAACATCCCCGGAAACCATAGCAGTCCGTGGTTGCTGTGTGTCCCTGGAGGCCAGCGCTGAATCCACTCAGTCTCCCTTAAAGTTTAACCGCAGCGGAGAGGTCATACTGATCTGGGATCAGTGAGTACATACGCAGTGCGGCCACACCCAGCCAGGTCCTGTTATGACTGCCTGAGCGGATGCCCGCATCACGGCCCCACCCAAAATCGCCTCAAGAGTGAGTCTTCCGCTAACTCCATCCGCTCCCCTTCCAGGTTCTTGTCTCCGCTGGATCATCTGCTGTCGAGATGGCGCTGGATTTAGCTTGCGTTTCACCACAGGCGTGACACCTGCTTAATTAAATGCTTGATTCTCCTTTGCCCTGCAGACCTGGGAGATGCAGGACGTGGGACCTTAATCAGAGTCCCAGTTTATGCCCCAAGTTAATTAAGATGCAATCTGGTAATTAGCTGATTTTGGCCACGTAAGAGGTTTCGGAAAGGCTGCCTGGTGGACGACTTGGCTCTGTGCGGCCGGCAGCGAGGCCCATTTTGTGTGAGATGATTTAGTCCTGCAGCAGAGGAACGGTGATCTCTGTTCCATGTCTCGCCGGCACGTTGTAATTCCAGTTTTTAAATGGCAGGCTGAACTCAGGATTGTTGGAGTTCTGGCTGGAGGCATCAAGAAGGTACCAGGCATGGAAGGATGCGGGAATCTCTGTGGCATCACCCACCTCCCCAGGGCAGGCGAGAATGAATCACCCCCCCAAGCGCCTTATGCTCGATGGGAGGTGATCTTATGATGAGAAGATGCGCTGGTCCAGAAAGGCAGCAGCGTGGCCCGTAGGATCTGGCCTTGGGTGACTCTTGGGCCTGGCTGCTATACACACTTGTGTCCTCATATCCTGGGTTCACTGTGCTACCCAAGGCAACACATCAGTGCCCTTGCTCACGCCCACAAGCACATCCAGCGCCCGTAAAGTGCGTCGGCTGCTCCTTCCGTACCCCCCCCTCCCCAGCTAATAGGCCTAATGCTTCCTGTGGTGATGCCCACGGCTGCATTAGCCTCAGATGTGTGATTGATTTAGAGTGAAACGTCTGGCACGCCAACGCCCTGCTGCTTCCTCTGTCCAACCTGCCGGGGCAATTAAGGCGCTTAAAAGCACATTTTCAGGAAGACGTCGGCCTGATGAGAGGAAGGTGGCCTCCGCAGCCCCCCAGCCGGGGGCTTCAGGGTAACACAGGGCGGTGGCTAAGCCATCCAGGAAAGGATGTTAGCTTCGTGGTTGCAGAGGGGGTATTAATACCAGTATTAATACCCCCCCTCGGCCTGTTTGGGGGACATATCAGCACTTCTTTTATTGTATAGTTTCAGCGGAAGCCTTGGCCCTCGGTGGGCCATAATTAAAACTGACATTTGTTCCCCCAAAGTTAATTTCCCTATTGCTGTTTTTAAGAGTATAAAATTGGGATTATTCCTTAATTACTTTAAGATAGCGACTGGTTTTGTCCAATTTACTTCTCTTTTTTTATTAGCCTGGCTGGACAAACCAAACCCACATTGTGTCACAGGAGTTGCTACGTTTCCGGCCTGTGGGATTCACATGAAATCACGCTGATTGGCTGTCCTTTCAGCGCAGACGTGGCCTCCTCTCTGCGGAAGAGATTTTAACATGAAGGCGATATCATGTGACCCACGCGGTCTATAGCTCACTCCCCATTGGCTGATGAGATTAACAGTGTTCTCCTGAGATGCAGACTTGTCCACAAACTCCATAAACCATCACAAGACATTAGGCACACTAATAAACAGTAACAGCCTATGGGGGTGGGGGGTGGGGGGCTGCAGCTGCCGGCTTCTATTCATAATGCTTAGGATCGACTTACCAACCTCATAGCAGGTGGAAGTCTGCCGTCTTTACATATACAGGGCATCACTGGACACCTTGGACACACAGCACAGTCAAAATGAGGATTTCCTAGTCATCTTACTGTGTCAGCAGCTAGATCCCATGTAATGACTTGGAGTGTAGCATCGCGCTGAGATCTTGTAGACGATTATGGGGTCCGGTGTTCTGTACAAAGCTTTATTCGCAATTTGTGCAAATATGAATAACTTAAAGATGTGTACACATGAAGACATAGCTGGGGTTCCTAGAGCAAGGTCAGCCGTCCATTCGGAGCACTGGAGACAGAGACTCGCTGTCCGTGGGTGAGACGAGGAGCCAAACCACCCGACGGGGAGATGGGAGGGAAGTCTGGTTTAACGCGTAAAATAGGGTCTCCTGTTGAAATGCCTGAATTTCACCAGCAACGGCAAAGTGACACCTGGCTAATTTAATGCTTGATTTGGCTTTGCTCTGCAGACCTGGGAGATGCAGGACAGGGGACCTTAATCAGCTCGCGCCCCGATTGGTTTAACCAAACCTCTGGGTAAGATGAACCCAACAGACTGCTTCAGTGTCAGGGAGACGACAATAGGGTTGGTATTTGGGAAACAGCGACTGCTGTGAGAAGAACCAGGCATTAGAGTCTGGGCACATTTCTGTGTCCTGAAAAGGAAGGAGCTCACCTTCATAACAGATAACAATCCACAAGTGAAGTGAACGAATATCTTCATCACATCACCAACTCCCCTCCTCACATGACAAGCTGGGCATCGCAGGAGGAGTTAGACAATAGCCTCAAAGCATCTCTACTTGGGTTTAATAGCTATCCAATCAGGCATTTCCTAGGTTCATACATTCAAAACCAGAATTTACTGCATAGAATCATCTGTGCTGCAGTCGGGAAGTTTGATGCAATGAAATGGAGACTGTGGCAGCCTTTACAAAGAGAAATGTTACATATGAAGAATAGTCCCAGGCTGGTATTAAGGGAGGCTCCGGGATTCCTGTGTGACTACTGCTCTTTGATGGGACTTATGATGGGACTCACTCTCATTTCATACTCTAAGCACTGTGTTTTTCCTAAATGATAGCTGCATGCCAGTTATCTGAAAACCCAGTAATCCATTGCTAATGTATGGCATTTAAGTGTTTGCCATCTTCCCATTTCTGTGTTTCTGAAATCACAAGAATAGGGACAATGCAAAAATGTTTCTTGCGGCCCCTCCACCCCAGGAACGATGCCTGTAGAGTTTTTGTGGCCGCCTCTGGCAGGCATATGAAGTGGTGAAGATGTTGGAGCCACAACACACTAAGCATTCATTAATCCCCCAGCCAATGAGATCGTATTCAACCTAATACTCAGCCAATCGGTAAGTGAACCTGTTTGACCCTGTCCATGTGCAGTATGCCTTCAGACCACTGTTCGGCGGAGCAGACTGTTTGCAGACGGACATAATAGCAGAAAGCACAGTTTAGTAATGCTGGACAGAGAAAAACCAGTCCTTAAATCGACTGAGTCGTACATTAATAACTCAAATCGGAATAAGCGTCACCTAAACACCTAGTGTTTCTGTCACATCTCTCATTGCTCATAAGGAGCAGGTTGACTGGCCCACGAAGGCCTGGATTTAAACCAGTAGGGAGGGACTCCAAAATGAGTTTCTAATTACATTCAGGGAGGGGGGGGGGAAGATGATGAGGAAAATAAGGAAGTCAGCCATCGGGGTGAAGCCGCCCACCGCCAAGAGAATGATTTTCGGTTAAGAAACGAACGAACAAAAAAAAAAAAACCAGAATGGGAGGAATATTATTCCATCTTCTTCCGACTCCTGCTGCTCTTCCCTTTCTTCACGGTGGATCTTCCCTCCAGGATGAATCGCTTTTTCATGCCTGCTCCTCCCAGAGCCCTAATGTTTCCAAAGAAACGAATTTGTGCCGTATCACTGACAAGGGTCCTCAGCCCGAAATAGCTCGCTCAGCCCAGATAAATTTAGAAAGTAATTTAAGCCGGACTGGAGGAACGGAGCATGGGGGAATATGAAAGACTTGCCGTTCGCAGTGACCGGCTCTCGCTTTTAACCGCAAAATAAACACAAGCAGCTATTTAAATGCCTCCCCCCGCCCCCTCCCCCCTGCCTGTCCCATGGAATCCATTTAGCAAACGAGCCTGAGATTCCTTCAGAGGTTTTTCTTGGAGATGGCCACTGGTGCACAAAAACCAGGGCTCTGATCTTTAACTGCTTTCTGTAATCTTTGAAGTTTACCGTTTTATTATTTTTCTTTTTAATGATGCCAAATGATTGATGGTGTTTATATGGGGATGTTTGATAGGGCTGCAGTCATTTTGGCTGTGTTGCTTAGATTCTGGGCCTTTCCGTGGCTCTTGGTTGAAAACCTGCTCAAGAGTGTAGTGGAGACTGATGCAGGGGGGCAGCGTGCCCCTCCCCCTACCCCCAGAATGGGATGTGGGTTAGTGTGCCTGTGTAGGGTGGGGAGAGTTGCGCATGGTCACCTGACTGGGAATGAAGATGTTATTTCAGAGCATATTCCATGCCTTCTGTGTCCGAACACGATACCATCCCAGAGAGAGGCAAGATGGGGGCCGCAAGCCATCGTATCACATGCTTCTGTGCCTTTGCGTGTCTACATACACATACGTGGCTGCCATGTCTGTCTCATTTACAGTGTTTTACAGGTGCAAAGGTCCCATGATGCCCCTGGTTGGAGGAAGGGTGGTTTATCTGCCCTCTACTACCCCCCTAAGAAGACAGGCTGACAAGGCATGCCTACACGCTGGCTTTGAGTTGAACTCCCCTTGTTTCCGGTGGAGTGCAGCTCCATCCCTCTCGCCCCCTTGGCACGGGTTCGGTGCTGGGTGATTCAGCCTTTTTTTTATTCTTCTTCACTCTCTCCAGCTCGGCCTCTGGTCTCGGCGGCGCCACCGTGTGTCAGCTCTGAGTGGCACCGGTGCCCCGTGTTGGGGAGAGGGGGGGCATCTTGCTGCTTTCTCTGCTGCCTTGGTGCACGTGACAGTGCCAGGCAGGGAGGAAGCATGTGAGTGCAGGGCATCTTAAAAAGACCAGTCACCCTGCTGGCATCTCCATGCGTGATGCATGCTGGGAGCCCTGGATCCATTCACCTTGTGACTTGTGCTGCCCAGCTGGAGAGCTAAGGACTGAGGCCAACTGTAACGTGCGGAAAAGATGCACTCGTCTGTTATGCCCTCCCTCTCTCCCTCTTCCCCCCATCTCCCCGCTGGATGGAACGATGCCACCTTTTCTCCACCACCATGGAGCTCCCAGTCTCGATCAGGAAATCTCACTGGCGTGATGTGAAGCACAAGCAGAGCTGAAGCGGCTTTAACCCACCGAACCGCTGTGGACATAAGACCAGCACTGAATAAGTACTGAGAGATGGATGTGAACATTTGACGTTTCCAGTCAGTTGTGACAGCATAATGTCACTGGGGGTTGATTCAGACGGGAGGGGAGCCCTATCAGGTGCACACAGGGTGGGGGTCCGGAATATGCCGCCCTCTGCATTAGTTTATTATTTATGATCACAACCATTTGTCAGCATGTTGTTACTACGTTAAAGAAATATAAAATATGGGTATTCTACAGTATATAGAGACTGACATTTCATGTCCAGAAAGTAAAAATCCAAACCAGGATTTTGTTTCAACAAATAAAGAGATATTGAACTGGTTGGTTGAAACAATATCCTGGTTTGGATTTTTACTCTCTGGACCTGAAATGTCCGCCTCTGATTGTACTTATTGTGTAGATAAATAAACTTGATTTTTTAAAATCACAACATTCATATAAAACTTAAAAATGCATCAAAATGGCTCAAAATACCACTAGTGGAGATAGAAGTCTAACTAGTAAGTAAAGTTTTGCCAGCAGTACGGTAAGAAAGAAGTAAAAAAACTAAAACACTGAAATCAAAGACAACAAGATGTCATGTAGGAATATGTCATCTACTCGAGAAATGAATGTCTGGTCAAAGCTACTAATAAAAATTTATTAAAGGTCATAAAAAAATCATGACTTTAGCATGAAACCAACCTTTTATTAAAGCATTCACTGAAGGCTGTAGAGCTGCACTCAAGCAAGGTGCAGTTTGGACATAAGGGGGTGGAGCTGGGCTCTGGCAAGATGCAATTTGGACATAAGGGGGCGGAGCTGGGCTCTGGCAAGATGCAATTTGGACATAAGGGGGCAGAGCTGGGTTCTGGAAAGGTGCAATTTGGACATAAGGAGGCGGAGCTGGGCTCTGGCAAGATGCAATTTGGACATAAGGAGGCGGAGCCGGGCTCTGGCAAGATGCAATTTGGACATAAGGGGGCAGAGCTGGGTTCTGGAAAGGTGCAATTTGGACATAAGGAGGCGGAGCTGGGCTCTGGCAAGATGCAATTTGGACATAAGGAGGCGGAGCCGGGCTCTGGCAAGATGCAATTTGGACATAAGGAGGTGGAACTGGGCTCTAGCAAGGTGCAATTTGCACATAAGGAGGAAAATCTAGTGTATGAATCTAGTCTGGCTCAATGATTGCATAACATTTATATTTTGACAGGCAGTCATGTCCGTCATCAGCTGACATGCCATTGATCTTCAGCTGATTGTCCTGGACGGCTACTGAGGAGCTGATTATGGAGCAGCATCTATACCATGAGAAGACATTACAGTGGAGCTCAAATTAGAACTCACACCAGGCACTGCGATGTGCATCCAAATGCACAACCTTCACGACATCGGACACTGGGCACCTGCCGTGTTTCCTTTTGGGGAAAAGAGCCTGTAGGAGGGCAGAGGAAGGGCATGGGGAGTGGGGGGACTGGCCAGCGAGGGATTTCAAGCAGACACCTTAACCAAAGTCTGGTGCTAACTGTCGCAAAGAGAGGTTTGCTGCTCCAAAGAGAGGATAATTACAAAACAAAATAATAAAATATGAAATAATGGTCCCTAGCTTTTGTAAAAATAATAACAAAATCAAACTGCTGGACAGAGACCAAGAAAGAGACCTGTAGAGAATGACTGAGGGTCCTTTTGTGAGAGACGCTTCTAGAATCTAGAATGCTATGTGGGTTCTAGAAGAAAACCGTGCCGTTCTCAGCCAGGAGAAGCAGGACTGCATCTGTCCTCCATGCTTCAGCCTCCCGGCTCCCTAGTGTGAATGCATTGGGGAGGGTTATTTTTAAAAGTACGGAATTGGCAGCTAAGTGAGGGATGACTGATGCTGTCTGCGAGACGCAGGGACCCGGCAGAGGGCTCACATCCCACTTGCCTGCAGAACGGGGAGGGGGGGAGGGGTAGGCTCAAGTTTTAGCCAAAGCACAAAACTCTGGACTAAACACGATTTCAGATCATGCGATTCGTCCGGGTGAGGGATTGGTCAAGACTAATTAACCGAGAGCTCGGCTGGAACCAAAGGCAGATACACGGCGGACCACCAGGGACGGGGACGGCAAACCCTGCCTCCTTCCCGTTACATTAAAGCAAATTCCATCCATCACGGTGGCTGGGTCATCTTAGGACATGTTAACTTCAGCAAACACCAGTAGGAGGCTGTATCCTCTGGATTTCAGTGCGTAGTCGAGCATCGCTGCGAAGACGGTCATAGTGAAAATGAGATATCAGCGAGAGGATGCGCTTATCATTAGAATAAAAACCTAAATTCACCCCTTGCCTTTGAGGAAGACTATCTGTGTCTCCATCTTTCGGCATAAAGGGCCCAGGTGGCAAATACCCGAGTAACGAGCTAGAGAAATGGGCAAGAGTGGCGTATCCCTGCTTTGCAATTCCGCGCTATAATCTCTCTTGCGGTTGGCATGCGAAGGGGGGGTTGCAGGATATGAGCAGAGAGAGATGTTGTCTGGGAACTCCAGAAGGGAAGGTGACACTGGGCACGCCGGGGGGGAGGGGGGGGGGGTATTAGTTTTTGACTCTGTGGAGAAGCTCTGCTAGAGAGTGCAGTGCAGGTGTCATCCAACGAAGAAGAGTAGTTTACAGATTATCCAAGCTATTATTCCCCTCACCTGTATAACCTTAATTGGCATTTGTGATCCCAGGGCTGGGGGGATGGGTGTGACTTATTGGCCACATGGCAAAACTGCACTCCACATGTCCACTGCCGTGAGCAATAGGCCACCCTCACATATCTGCACTGGGGCCTTATGCAGCCATAACGGAAACGGCCGCCTGCCGTCTCCAACCATCACTTCGCAAAGTCCCACCCCGCCACCGTGCACAGCCAGGCCTCAAACGATATGTACGGTAAATACTTCTCTGCCAGATCCTGACATGCCCCGGATCAAGGTACTGCGGTAACGGTGCCGGCCTCTGTGCTGTGCCCTGCTAGACCGCTCATCACTGCAGCCCCCGTAACCACGGGCTTCCTCTTAGTGTCGCCCACATCCTGAGCGGTCGGGGGCGTTCGCAATAGCTCTGCGGCACCTTCACGGGGATAATTTGCGAGTGGGTTGGATATATATCGCAGTACTGTTGGCTTCTACTGGGAGTCTTTAACAAAAGAACACGAACATAACACCAACCCCCTGCCCCCCAACTGAGAGCACCACCTCCAGCCTCTCCTGGTCTCCTCTGGCCTCCTGTTGAAAGTTTAATGTATTCAGATTGCTTGAACACAGCAAGGTTAAGACGTGCAACTCTTTAATGGTGCTTTGGGACCTGGGGGAGTTGGGTTGGTTGCTGGACCTGGTGCCTATAGTCACCCTGCTTAGGTGCCTGTGTGATGTCATCAAAAGTCGCCTTGACTCCACAGAGTGGCCACGGACGTACAAACGTTAGTTGGATGTGAAGGAAACAGCACCCCAGATAATGGAGCTGCACTTATCTTTAGTGAGATCTTTTCTTTAATCCCGAGGTATTAGACTGCGTGCTGCTCATTTAAGTTCTGTATGGGTAAAGAGACACTCATAGTTCTTAATTGTTGAATCAGGTCAATCGAACACCACTGATGTTTCCAGATAGAGGACATAATTTCCCAGTACTCCATTGTCTGTTTTGTTTTTCTTTTCTTTTTGTCAGCTTAGGAGGCTGAAATATTACGATTCTTTAACAGTGTCTAAAACAGTTTTTTTTTCGGTGCTAGGCGATGGCTACGAAGTGACAGGCGCTTTCTGGCCGTTTCTCAAAAGCATTACAACTTCCCGGTTGGCAGCGGGGGCACTATGCGTTTGAGTGATTATACTCGGGGAAAGTGGTTGATCCTGACGGCAGAAGAAATGGTTCTTAACGGGGTGGGAATGTTTTAATATATCTCCCTCGCATTTTGCACGGAAAACAGCCTTGATTTTCAAAGTGGCAAAAAAAGACCAGCGTCAACAACGCCTGTTAATATTAGAAAATGATGGAAATGCATATAACCAAGGCCGATCGAGTTGCGGGGGTCGAACGATGAAACCAGTACGGAGATCGGCTGAGAGTGGCTCTGAGACCAGTCCCTGTCCGCAATCCTAAGGCAAAATGCAAGGCTTTCATGGGAAGAGGATCCCGTAACACTTACATGGTCTTCAGATACAGAGCACAAAGAAAAATACGATTAATTCCCACGCATCGTCTTATAACTCAGTTACGAAAACAATTCCCTGATATTCTGTTCTATTTTTTAAGATAAAAATTGTTTATTGTAACACATTGCTATCGTTTATTTTAATATTCAAGTCAGTACTGAGGTTACCGTGAAACTAATTATAAAACAATGTTCAAATGTCGTATGCTTACAAATTCAGTGTAAGCGTACAATGCATCCCAGCACAAAACGGGACAACGGCGTTTTACATCTACTTCAAGGTGATATCGCAGCTTTAAGCAAAATAGTGAAATATATTGCTTTCACTGAAGTATTAGCATAACCGCCATTATCATTTTCATTAGAGGTACGTGTTACATTTCTAATAAATAATTAAAAGAAATTATATATATTAAAAAAATTGTATGTCAAATGATATCTCAGGCTGTATGTGTGTGTGTGTGTGTATATATATATATATATATATATATAAACCCAGCGACGTGAGAACATACACATAGTGCAAGAAAAGCTTTTAAATTGTCAGGATAGTTTGAGAAGACTGACACAGTGGTAACTTTTAATTTGTCAAACTAGTTTGACCTGACAAACATGACTGTAACCCTGCAGAGTTTGTCAGATCGCGTCCGTTTTACTGTTTGCGACGCCTCCCTATCCTAACTAATGTACAATAATATATAACACACGCAATAATGCATCAATGTTATCTCAGACACTAAATCAGTACCTCTCACTAGAGACATTTAAAGTGCCCGTCCGTCCGTGCGTGCGCCCATCTGCCTACCACTTACCCTGATCACAATAAATGTAATAATTATATAAATTATAATTATAGCTGTGTTGGCATAATTATATATTTCAGGTATTTTTTTACAGTTAACACAAAACTGAAACATGCCTTTTGGTTATAACATGTAAGGACAGCCTGTGTAAATACGTTTTAAAAACAATAAGGATCAGGCTGCGTTTCTGACGGTGTTTCGCAGTGAAATCTATCGTGTCTGCGGCTGACCGGGGCAGAGGGGTAACACCGGCATCCCACCGCTAACTGTATGTAGGAAACTCGGCTTGTATCTCGTCAGGTAACTCCATGACGTTATGTGTACTTTCTCGATGAAATATAGTCATTTTTAGAAAGTATTAGGCATATTATTATTAGTAGTAGTATTAGTAGTATTTTTTTTTAAAAAACAACAACATTGCATTTTCAGTTAAAACATATACATTTTATGTTCTCTGTGTTATTAACTTACTATGTTTTTAAATTTTGAAGAATATGGCCACTACTGAAAAAAAATACATAAAAGTAATTTTTAAAATATTACAATCCCAGTAACGCATTTAAGGAATTGAGGAAAACTGCAGCGTGGTTTCCTGTGGGTGCAATGGCGATGGCGGGAGATCTAGACTGATATTGATCGCATTAATAGGCTGGATATTCTTTAAATCCCATGGCGAAAACATTCAAATGTTCACGATTTTCTAAGGGACATCGATTTTTCTGTAATCCTAAATTACTGTTTGTACAGGAAGCAGTTTTACTTTTTACATTTAAATCTGTTTATTTATTTGTATAATTTGAGAAAGCCCATTATCCTTAAAAAACATTATTTATACGCGAAGCATCGTATAAAACTGCGTTAACGCCATTTCTATCCCAGCTGTGCATCGTCTCCCTAAATGACGTGGTGAGAAATTATCCGGCATGTAAGAAACTCTCTTCATGACAGACTAATTTCTTAAACTAATGGCGTCTTTAGTTTTCACATTACTGCTGTGGAAAACGTATGATGTCCCTCAGGGAGGTGGTTTGCTGTTTAAAAACTATTAATAATTATTAAACTGAGATATGGACACCATCTCTGTACCATGAGCATCTGGAGTGATGAAGAGGAAAAAGGAGGGAGACTCATCAGTATCTCTGATGAGGATGTAGGTGCCGGTCGTGTGGTTTCCCTTCTTTGTCCTGGGTCGTTTGGGGTTCGAGACGTCGTATCCAAGAGCAAACGGGGAGGGCACGTGGAGAGATGTGTTTGTTTCAGGAATGAAGCAGCAAAATGGCTGCCGGAAGAGAGCAGGGGAAGTCTGGCAGGGCTGCTTTGTGTGGACGGTGCATCCGAAGGCATGAGGCCCAGTGTAGCGTCCCGGGTTAAGCGGGTCGCTGTCGGGAGAAACGGGGCCATGGGAGAGTTAAAGAAAAAACAAACAAGCATGTGGGCGGGCCGTGCGATGTGCCACTCTTAATGCACACGACAAAGGGTGACAAATGGCTTTACACCCGCACTTCGATGGCGTACATTTCCGTAACTCATCGCCTGTGTAATCAGTCAGCGAGCGAGCATCGCCCGCACTGGACGACCTCACCACCTGCGCTCCGCCGGGCCGCCTCTCTGCTCTGCGGCCTCCCTGACCCGACCTGGCAAAGGCGGGTCTTGTGGTGCTGCTCTCGCGTCTCTGACCCCACCAGCGCCCCCCTCTGGGCCAGCCGGAGGGCCCGCTCTCCTTTCCCCTTCGCCCTGCTTCGGTCGGCAGTTAGAGCATCACAGCAGCACAGGGAGCTGCTGCACAGAGTGTGAGAGCCTCGCTAAATACATCCACGCTTTTCCCCCACCTCTGTGTCCTCCACCCATGGATTTTTTGCATTTTAATGAGACGTTTTGTGTGTATGTGTGTGTGTGTGTGTGTGTGTGTGTGTGTGGGGGGGGGGGGGCAGCTTCATCGGTGAGACATAGCAGGAAGAGACCAAGCTGCGGCAGTGGGTGAGGGGGGGTTCAGTGAATGGTACAATCCAGCAGTACAAACCCCCACTCCTGCGCGATCCTCTGTTCTCTGTGCGAGGCTTTACCAAGTGAATCCCATTCTCCGGCAGGGGAGCGCAGGGCCAGCAAGCCGCCAGGAAGAGCGGGCTTCAGGTGTCAGCACCAGGGGGGGCACCGAGGAGATGGCCATATCCGCCGAGGGCTGGGGGGAACTCATGCAAGGTAAGGCCCCCGCCTGTCATATGCACTGTCGCATGGGCGCCTCATCGTATGGGACGAACGGCTGACGGTGTCCCCAGAGCTGCATGGGGGCTGGATCCTCCTCGGCACTGGCGCCCCGCCGAGCTCACCCCCATTATTACACCTCCAGCTACTGTCTCCTTCCCGGAGTTTGCTGCCTCCTGCCACAAGTTGAGGAACTCTGATTGCATCCAAATATTGAGAATGGCATGCAGACAGACATGTGAAGCATCCTCAGAATGCGCTGGCGTTGAAATGCCGTGACTCCGGAGACGAGCCTGAAGTGCTCGCGCTTGCAAGTGACAATGTGTATCAATGTGACAGTGTGAATCTGTGCAACTGTGTGAATCCGTGTGACGGTGTGATTCCGTGTGACGCGTGAATCCGTGCAACAGTGTGAATCTGTGTGACGGTGTGAATCCGTGTGACGGTGTATATCCGTGTGACGGTGTGAATCCGTGTGACGGTGTATATCTGTGTGACGGTGTGAATCCGTGTGACGGTGTGAATCCGTGTGACGGTGTATATCTGTGTGACGGTGTGAATCCGTGTGACGGTGTATATCTGTGTGACGGTGTGAATCCGTGTGACGGTGTATATCTGTGTG
>JABFDZ020000050.1:5022446-5045153 GCA_019775955.2 Pollimyrus isidori | reverse complement strand
CCCCCCCCCCCCCCCCCCCCCCCCCCCCCCCCCCCCCCCCCCCCCCCCCCCCCCCGGCCCCCCGCCCCCCCCCCCCCACATCACTGAACTCTGTAATTGAAATAATCACCTGTATAATAGTAACAGCATTTCTTTCATTTTCTGTTTTGCATGATGAATACCTTGGCGTAAAACAGTAAGTCCAGCTGCCATACACAGGAAGTGAGGTCATAGGTCACATTAATAGCATGGCCTCCATCCACAGGAAGGCTCACTCGCTCGGGATAGAGGGTTCATGTTTGTCCAGCCATTAAGAGACTGGTAAGCAGTGTCCCCTGAGTCTCTACCAGATTTAAATAAAGCATTTATTTGGGTTAAATAGGGCCAGCTGGGGGGGTACAGTTCTTTTAAATATGAATCTTTAAGTTCTTGCTTTCTTAATACGGCTTTTGTGTTTTCCGTTTGTGAAGAGGGCTACCCCAGTTTCATGATTGCTGGTTTCTTAATTGGCGTCTCTTTCTTTCTTGCAAATGCAGTGGATCGGCAACCCTGAAGTGGCACAGTGCGCTCCGTCTGCTTTCAGTTCGGTGCTGCACTGTGGTTCCTTCCTCACTGGGCTTTTACATATGGAGCCTCAGAGGGGAAAGAATGTTCACCTTTTAGAACACACTGGTTAAACGTAACAGATTCATCAAAACAATGACAATTTCTTTTAGAAAAATGAAAAGAGAAGGAGAAAAGAGCACTTTGGGATAAAGGACAGTGGATTTAAATGTTATCAGCATGCTTTGAGAATGTATCATTACCGGAGAAACTGAGAGGAGAATCCATGCTAGATCAGAAGAATGGGAGGCGTCCAGCAGACAAAGTGCGTCAGTCAGCCCTGAAACGTAGCTGTCACTGAGACACGTTTCTGCAGGACAGAAATACAACTTTCATCAAGCTAGCAGACAGGATACACCAGCATTCATGAATCTGCCTTCGCCTTTGCATTCTGTAACACATGTCGCTAATGGCGACAATTTGTTACTTTGTAGATGACAGGTGAATGATGCCATTGTGTCTGTTTGGCCAGAGTTTGGTTCAAAAGCTCTAGCTGTTCAGCATCATAGCTGCCAAATTGCTTGCCTCATTAATTGACACATTTTCCTACTACATTCCTCTAGTTATGCCTATAGTCTAAATAGAGCTGAAATGGTAGTTAATTTTCTGAAATGTTGAATATTAGGACATCTAGAGTAAATCAGTTTGAGTTTAAAATGTTCAAAGCACTTTCTGCTGAATGCCGGATGGAGTCTGTCCAACGTGCGCCCCTAGTGGCGGGTGTGTGTAACAGCAGCATTGAGTGTCAAGGTGAACAGGTGGGGAAGGTTCCTGGATTTTTATCCATTATCCCGAGGTATTCCTGCCAGGGATAGGGATAGGGAATGCCCCCTTGTCTTTTGCTCGATTTTTTTTGTACGGATTATAAATACAGGAACCCATAAAGCGCAGATCGACGCGGATCTGGACGCTATTTCGGCGAGCTGACGTTACAGTCAGAACAAGTGGACCGAGATGATGCGGAGACGTTTTGATGAATGACTCGCCGCGCATCCCTCTGCGGGATCGGGCTGCAAGCTGCTCTCCTCCATCACGCTTCCTGAGTGGAGCGGCTCCAGAGCCCCGGTCACCGGACGGCAGATCCGCGTACCGCGCCGTGCGGCGAGCCGCTGGAAGGCGGCGGACGCCCGGTGAGATGTTTCCCCGAAAGCTGTTTGAGGGGGCGGAGGAGCGCAGCGCAAAGCGCCCGTCCTGCTGCTTGACGGCCGCATCCAAAGCTCCCGGCGCGCGTCCCCCGCTGCGTTAATACGTTTGACCCTAGCTTAATTGAAATAAAACATTATCATCCGCCAGACGAGAAGAAAGAGGCAGTTTGAGAATCATTCCAACTAATCGCTAATTAAGACTCGGAAAAAACAACGATAAACCCGAGGAAAAAAGCCCTGTTTGTGGGGGGAGAAGGCAGGCTGACGATAAAGCGGTAATGACCGAAGGAGCAGGGCGTGGAGGACGCGACGAGACGGGTTTCCCTGCAACCTGTCTGGCCTTCAATAAAATTACATGCCGCTGGTCTGATACATAATAACACGTTTATCTTATTGTGTAGAACGTAACATGTGCCACCGAGTAAATACACACTGAGTTGTCCCACAAGACAGGTGGTTTAAGGACAGCGTCAATATATGATTTCCTGCTCGGGGGCACCGACTGGGTACATTTGGGTTTAAATGGTTTTGTCTTTAAGCCCCATTATTCTATGAAGCTACAGTCCATCAATGCATTTCTGCACAGTGCAAAGGACTGGATGCCGTGGTCTGTGAATGAAAGGGGCCCCAACAGCATGTAAACAGCCAGTGCGGTACAATGACATTATCCAAAAATATATTTAAGTCCTGTTGCACCCATGTCCACTCTTGTTCTATCCGGGGATGATAGGAGTGGTCCTCAGGACTTAAACACTGGAAGTCTCTGCGGTTTGATAGATGCTTCGGGCCTAGTTTTGTCTGTCAAAGTAAATTTTCTATTTGTAGTCTTGGTTCTGTAATACATTCGCACAATTTTGTCTTCTAGTGCTGTTCTCTGGGTCCCTGTTTCTTGATTCCCCTCCCAACACTCCACAACTGCCCGTTATTGACACTCAAATTCTCTTCCTGCACACTTGGTCTCGGCCAGTCAGCAGCCCTAAATCCCAGAGGTCACATGTTTCCTGCACTGTCCTGTCCAATGGACTCAGGGACTGTGGGGCAGAATCCTGGCAGCTTGGGTGTGTCAGTTTGGTCTGGGGAGGGCTTTGCTTCTGCGCCTTCTCAAACTCTGGACCAATGAAACATCTTTATTGATCTCTCTGAGCCCAGTTTGCCAGCAGTCCATTAGAACTATGTGATGTCTTGAGACTGCTGGCACATCACATTGAAAAAAACTCACAAAGGGACAGAATTTTGACCGTGGCAACCATTTACAGCATCAAATGAGAATGTATATATAGATTTAAATTGAGTTACTGAATTTAATTGTACAGTGTAGTGTAAAATTTGAACACAGTTTATGTTAAATCTTTGGAATTTTGCTCTTACATCAGCCTGTGGTTTTTAGAGCAGTGGCATATATACATGTGAATGAATCGAGTAAGAACATACAGCCTGCAGGTCTCTCTTGATGACTGTACCTCATCTGCTAATGAATACAGTGAATAACTATCCTGAAATTCTGCGTGTCTTCAAGGGAAAGGAGTAAGTAAAAGCTTCCAAAAATACGTGCAACACAAACAGCGTCTGGAAAGATGAAGGCTTTGCCGTTGTCCAAATTTTCAGCACAATGTAGATCGCAAAACGACGCAGGAGTTTAAATAAAGCCCGCTTAAGAAGCCGGTGGCGGCACTGAAGATCAGAGTCCATTTCCTCAGAGATTGTCTGTCTAGCTGGGAATCTGCTGTCTTCGGTGCCATGCATTAACTTATCAGTCTTACTAATTAGTTGGACTGACACATTCCTCTGGGGATGTCGAGTCGGTGTGAGGGTGTGAAACATGCTGTTCCAATGAGCGAGGACAAAAAAAATGTGCATTT
The DNA here is from genome assembly GCA_019775955.2 of Pollimyrus isidori. Taxonomy (NCBI): domain Eukaryota; kingdom Metazoa; phylum Chordata; class Actinopteri; order Osteoglossiformes; family Mormyridae; genus Pollimyrus; species Pollimyrus isidori. The sequence goes on along the minus strand of JABFDZ020000050.1, from coordinate 5,041,567 downwards.
TTCCTTTCTTCCTAAAAACCCTACGGAACCAGGACGACTGTGTCTGTGGACTCTTTAACAGCGTAATGCCGAGCTACCAAGCAGGAATTACTCTCTAGATCATCTTCATTACTGTCTCAGACTAATATTTGTGTTGTGGAACAGATTAATTAAATCATTTTGGATCCTTATCCTCGTTTTGTTGTTTTTATAATCAGAATAATACTGTAGCTGTAAGCAATTTTAATATTTTCAATACATACAGTTTTATAGCTGACACCTTCTGGCGTCTGTGTCTGAAGAATTTGGCAGTAATATTAAAATCCAAACAAAAATCCTTCCTTAGTCGCGAGTCCTCCTACAGAAGTCTTGCTGAAGTAACAGTACTTGTGATGTGTATCTATTTCCTGGCAAGAGTTTTGCCATTTATTTTGCATAACTTACAACTACTAGATTGGAATGTTAGTGCAAAATAAATAAATAAAACCTTTTATTCTCCAACATTTTATTTGCACAATGAGCTCCAAGGATATGTCACCGTGATCATTTTGTTACTTGTTATGTAGAACAGGCTGCAGGATTGTCCAGCAGTTATTGTTTTTTTCTTCAGATGTACAGATTTAACGCTTTCCAGTTTCTACAGATGCCAGACTCGTGATACGATTTTGAAAATGTATTTGCTTCTGTACATATGTATTTTTTTGTGATTGTAATAATTGGCTGATTCAGTAAATAAAAATTAATAACAATGTCTTCCGTATTTGGAATTTCACAGCTTGTACTGAAACTTGAGTTCCTTTTCAATAATGCCATCTAGTGGTGATACAAAATAATTCCTTTATAAATTTAGTTTGTAGAACGCAAAGAATATCATCAAAAAAGCGTTAGTCATGAACGTGAAATAACGTAACGTTCGTTTAGAGCCCTGAATACTTCATTTTCATGGTATTTATCATGTGAAAAACGGGCAGCGTGTGACTCAGTGGGCTAAGCCTGTCTTCCTGTAATCATGAGGTCGGAGGTTCAAACCCAGCTTCACCACGTTTGTGGCTGCCTTAAGCAAGGCCCTTAACCCCCAGCTCCCTGGGCGCCGCTATAGGTGGCTGCCCTTTGCGGACAACTTACTCCACATAGAGAGCAAGTTGGGGGAGGTGTAGGAACAATTTCCCCATGGGGATCAATTAAGCACCAGTTATTATTATTTACCAAACCTGGAACATTCAGTCAAATACAATCAGAATACATCAGAATACAATCAGAAATAAAACATTCTTCAAGATACAGGGAAGGGTTTTTACCTTTGTAATATGGTTCCCGACCTCGTGCATTCAGGGCACTTTCTCCTTCAGAAAGGGGGACATACAGCTGCATGCTGAGAGAATGTGACGTAAAAGAAGTCACCATTGGGAGAGGATGAGTTACTCCAGACACTAACAAAAACAGGCACCCTGGAGGTCTAGACTGACCCTTTCTTTGTGAGGTTTAAAGAGGCTTAAAAAGTTCTCCATCTTGGACACCTAGCAAAATTGTGCAAGCCTAATGCTCACTGCTTATTATTGATATTCCAGAGGCTTCAATTATTCTGAAACGTAGATCACACACAATCTGATTAGATTGTCCTCTGTCAGTGCAGCACAGTGGCCCAATGTGGAGGTCTGGGGTCTCACTACTCCAGCTATGTGTATAGTTTGCATCGTCTCATTGTGTTTTTGTGGCAGAAATGGTGCAATACTGATTAAAGAACTTTTAAGCTACAAAAAATGTGTCTGTGTATAGCACTCAGAAAAGTGCCTATAGTTATATAAGTTCAAAAGTATAGATTTACTTTTGTTACATATCTAGTTGTACACACGTGCGTAATCATTGTTTTGCTTAAATTAAGACAGATAAAATAAATAACTGTTGTTTCACAGACTCAAAACTCTCATTCAACACTGAACAAACGCTACAACTTTTTTCACCTTCATTGTCCCACACCTGTTCTCAAAATGAGACAATTACAGGAATTTATTTAATAAATGAAATAGATCTAAAACTACAACAACAACAAAAAACTGACACCTTATGGGTTTGAATCCCACCTTCATTTCTGTGTGTGGAGTTTGCTTCTTCTCCCATTACTCTGTTTTCGCCTGCAATCCAAATGCTAATTATGTTATGCTAATTAATATCTTTAAATTGTATGTAGTGAGTGATTGTATATATGCTTGTTTTTTCCCTATACGAAGGAGCACCATCCTGTACAGAGCATCCCCTTCATTTCCTCCTCTGCTTTCTGGGATAGGTTCCAGGCTCACTGTAACCCTGTACCGGATAAGTGTTTATAGAATATGGATCGATTGATGAAGATTACTTATCTTTGAAAGGGCAGAACATATTGTTAAAATGGTGTCATTTGAGATCCAAACACCACCATTACCCTTTTTAGAAATTAGGATCTATGATCTGCGGGGAACCTTCCTTATGATCTGGCCTATTGTGAGCTGGATATATTGTCAACTGATCCTGTAAAATAGTTGTTGAAATTGATCAAACCGTTGTAATCCCTTTGCCGAAAAATATTAGCATATTGTTGTGTGAAATACAGTCCACTAGGTGTCAGTGTTTTGCCTGGAAATGCGTAGTGCCATGCGACCAAATTAATTACTGATTTTGTAGGAAAAAAAGAAAGATTTAACAGGAAATACATATTTTAAAAATCATGACAGACGTTTGATGCTATTATTTTGCAACAGTTGTTATATCATTAAACAGTTCTCGTTGTGGGTCACTGATAAATTGATCGTTTCTTTTCCTTATTTATGGAAAACAAATGATTTTCCCAAGTTTTATACACACTTTGCCGATCAAAGTTAAATTATTAGCTGAATCTGTCGGTAGAAACGGTGTGAATAGCTGGATGTTTTTCAGTATTTAAACTGCCGCATGGTCCGCAATGTGAATGGCGAAATGTAGGCATCCCACTCACCTCCTTACTGTCTCCAAGACAACCGGCTATTTGTGCCGCTGAGGGCTTTTCGTCACACTCACATCCTGGATTTGTCACGTATTTGCTGGCCACATCTAGTCAATAACCTGCTGTCCCTAAATAACGTAAATACTGTATCAGCCTAACCATTTATGCATACTGAAGCCATAAGAGGAAACGCCAACCCTCCCCGTGTACGAAAAGTAACTGCTTCGTGAAAGATGCAACAGATAGCCCACCGCTTTATTAAACAAGTACGAATACATCTCAATATACGTGTACAAAATAGTACAAGTTTAAGATACTTTGGATAAAACGTAAATGACAGTAGCAATATTCTCGGCATCTGCAAAAGACAGTGATGGAGTTTTAATCATACCCCTAATGTAAACACTTACTGCGCTCTTATATTACTCCGTAGTGCGGATAAAGCCTTCCGACTATCTTTCATTTAATAGGCATGCCATTAAAAACTATGCTTAATATAAAGCATCTTTCATTAAAATGTCTCTTCCGTGCTGGTTCTTGTTTCACGTTGTTCTAAAGGTGTTATGACAATGCACGAATTGCCACAAATAATTCCCTTTTCTCCTGATAAATGTGATAAATGCATCATCACTGGAACCGAGCACACGCTAATAATTAAGTGTCGTTTCTCCGCATGCCTCGGAAAATCTCATCCACACTACATCCTTCTTCACAACACCCCCATCGGGCTTTTCATGGTAGCTGATTTTTCTGATGATGTGCATAGTGTCCATGTATTAGAGTGATGTGTATCTATAGATTGTAATACATCATTAGTTTGATACAGTTACGCAGCGATACATCATCAGCAGTATTCAAATTATTCACTATAGCTATATTTCCTTTGTTCTCAAAAGGCTTAATAAAATAATTAAAATATAATAAGACATTTGAATTTTCTTGCTTTTATTTCAATGAAAACAATTTCATACTTGAGAAGTTAATTATGGACATCATTTTTCAAGTGGTAAAATTTCGAAATTAAAAGATGTAATGTTCGTGTTTCCATTAACAGATATTACGCTGTAAGGTTAAATGTTGCTACGTCGTCAAAAAGCTTCTACTTGCTCCTGAAGACCTGTAGCTCTAGCTGTGAAAACACATTTTACTTTCATGTTCATCGAAATGGATACGTTTGAAAATAATCACACAACGCCTGCACCTCACGTAAATAAATTATATAATATGAATTAGTTTTCATTGCAAAAATGATTGTCTACTCCATGCCATTAAGATAAGTTCTGTATGTCATTCTGAAAGGAAACAACATCTGTCAGAACACAAAAGAGCATTATTATAGAAGTGTAAATTCATTTATTGAAAGAAAAACGTGTTGTCGCAAAATATTGCACATTTTTATCTGGCTGACGTCAGTCAGAAATTATTATCGACCGTTATAGGCACAAGTACACCTTGAGTCGCTTACATATATAAAGACTACGGTACGATTTCTGCGTTCATATGGCTTCACTGTTTTTAAGTGTAGCAGCCTGTATGTTCAAGGTTTTCTTAACTTTGTTTCTGCCCAGCATACGTAGTCACAACTTCACTTACCATTAAAGTGAAAGGAAAAATACGAAAGATCATTCTTAATCCTACGACTGAGGTGTACTTAAACCAATTTCCATTGATTTCCTATCTTTTCTTATGTAAAATATTACATAACCCTTCAGAGTGTATATGTGTGCTTGTTTGTTTAAGGAAAATATTATCCACAAAAGACACATTTTTGGATATTTTACTCTCTTTTAAATATGGCACAACGAAAATCAGACACTGAAATAACAATAAAACGGGCTTTTCCTTCATGCGTCGTGCCTGCGTGCCTGGAGCCCCATGGGCCCGCGCATTGGGGGGCGCATGTCTGACGTCGGATGACCCGCCGCCCCCGGAGTGCGGAGGGGGCTGAGAGGCAAGTCGGGCTTCAGGTACCCGGCTGTAACAACACGCAGCCGCGCGGCCCCGGTTACCATGGCTCTCGGTTCCGCGCTCGGGTTCTGAAGCGCAAGCCGAAGCGGGCTGAATCCTCGCCGCCGCGAACCGCACGACCGCTTCTCTCCCGTCGCCGGACAGGGCTGGTAGACTGCTAAGCGGCTAACTGGCTAACCGAACGGCTAGCTAGCTAGCCGCGTAGCCGGCGAGCAGTGTTAACGGTGTCCAAAAAACGAAGAAAAGAGAGAGAGATATTTCGTGGTTGGCGGTTGCGGAGCGGGGGTTCAGTCACAGACAGTCCGTTAGCATGCTGCTCTGTGTTTAAAGGTACAGCCGGGTAGCCGCTACCCGTCATGGTAGCTCAGACCGAGTGAGGGAGCAGCGAGTAGCCAGCCGGCTAACACAAAGACTCTGCAGAGCCTTTGTCTCTCTTCACTTCAAGCTGGCCGCGGTTGAAGGACTGTAAACCTGAATTTGTTTGCCGGTTCGTAAGGTCCGCAGATTGTGTCGATGCCGTTAAGATCGTCGTGATCGCTCCGGTCAGTTTTATCGGCGTTACGGTAGTTTGTGCTCAACTAGCAGGCTAGCTGGCAGTCTGCGGGGGTCTTTGTGCGAACAGCTGCGTATTTGCCAGCTGGCGGGGCTAACAGAGCATTGCTCTGGATAAATACGCTCTTTTCCACTTAGACACTATTACTGGGTACATGTTACGTCAGGAAACACGTTACAAAATTGTCGTGTTTCTTTACAGAAATATTCATCGTTTCACAGAAGCTCAAAAACACTAGCATTAGCCCAGCTAGTGGGCACCCGTGCACTGTGCGTAGGACTCGGTGTTTATACCAGGTCCAGAAGTGGGTCCTGCGCAGCGTCGCTCTCCCCCTGCCCTTAGCACTACGGGTTTGGGCTTAGTGCGGTCTCACTCCCTGTGTGCTTATCGGTTCGCCTGGAAGTTCAGGTCTCCGAGCAGACCCACCCCCATCTGTTGCTGCCATGGCCTTCGAGCGGAGTCCCGTTCGGGGCTGTACTGGGCTCCTCTGGCTCCTGATCGCTGCCACCACCTTCGCCGGTAAGCGGGTCTCACTCTTTTCTCAGTGCATAGGGAAGTCGCATTGTGTAGGTATGTGAGGAACATTTTAGGATTAAAATAAGCTTCAAAATTCGGTTAGATATTCGGTTTTGGTTAATTAGAACGATCGTTTTAACTGCAATACAGCAAGTAATGTACCGATTCTCTTCTGATAGTTATGCAGTTGTGATCTGGTTGCTGTGATTATTAACACAGTTAAAGTACTCCGGTACATAGGTATGGGGAGATGTCTCTTACAGTGGTTATCGCTATAAAATTAATACGACTTCAGTTTTCTCGGATGAGATTTAGTTTTACGTTGTGAAGTGTTGCATCTGGCTTGGCTGTCCTTGTGGTTTTCTGGTCATATATTTTTAAGTGATATTACCAGTGACCTGATTTAAGGAGACACTTCCTGTCCAGAAGACTGCATTCAGCCAGCGGTTACAGTGTGATCCTCTGTGCTCGTAGTCTGGAGTATTTTGGTCCCGCACAAGTTTTAGATGGAGGCAGGGAGTCCTGAATTTTAAAAGAAGTGTGTCAGCACTGCCTTGATCCCTGTAAGATAATGGCTTTTGGGGTACATAAAGTTGCGCAGCGTCTGTGCAGTACAGAAAGCCTCCTCACTGTTTAGACGGCTCGCCCCGACAGCCACCAGTCATGCATAATTGAGGGACCAATGGAAAGCGAGCGTCAGGGGACAGGCTGCAGCTGCTGCCCACTCTGACTCGCAAACTAGCCTGGGATGAAAAACTCATTCCCTTATATGTAGGAAGAGCAGAATAAAAAAGAGACCATCGTAACTAAACATCACACCACAGTACTTAACAACTGAAACAGCTCCACCCCCTGTGGTCTCTGCCACAATTAATTGACTTGCTGTTAGCACGTGACCACAATAATTTGTAGTAGTTTTGGTGGCCTTTGGATGGCAGTTTCTCAGATACTCAAACCCACGGTGTACCTTAAACCAGCCTTTCCTATTTGGCTGAGTAAAAAGGCCCAGTAATAAAGGGTTTTGGCAAGCAGAGCTGGCTTTATGATAAGTATGAAAAGTGAGCTTAGAGGCTGCAGTCTCAGGCCTGCTTTGTGGATTGCCATCTGCTGTCACATGTGGAAGACTCTGAGGTCAGTCTCTCCGTGGGGGGTGTTATTGGTGGAGTGTGCCTGACCAACGTACTGCAACTCCAGCGCCCTGCCAGTCCAGCTCTGAAATAGGTGTCAGAAATATCAGACACCTAATAAATTCACAGTAACTGACACATCGGAAGGGCTTCATGGCTGTCCAGAATTTATCAAAAATGCATCTGTCTGAATTCTTTGGTATCAGCAGTGATACAGATGCTGTTCTTTGTGGTTTCACTTACAGCTCAGTTCTCTGCCATCTCTGAGCCCAAAGGGAGCAAACACAGGTGTTCTGTCACCTGTAACCGCATGCGATCTCATGCCTCTGTGTGTCACATGCCAGGTGTGCTGGTATTTTAACTGAAAATGAAGCCTGGACGTACTTTGTTTAGATGTCGTTTCTCTCTCCCCCCCAGGGAATGCCATTTGTGCTCAGCACAATGACAACGTGTATGTGTCAGGCATTTCCAGTGGTAAGTGAGACTCACAGTGTCTGTCAGGCTAATCGAGTGTTAGATGACAAAACACCAGTCCCAACAGGCATGAGGACATGATTCCATGTTTTGGCTGATGTGTACAGGCATTTTCATGATGTGGACTAATACAATTTTGCACAATTTAGTTTGCAATCAAAAGCAACCCCAAACTTTTTCCTCTGGTGCTGCTAGCTGAATCAGGCCCAGCCTAGTTCACCTTGTAACCTAGGCTTAAGTACAGCAGTAGCTCACTCGAGATGGAGGTACCCCTTGAGCCTTATGAGTCGCCCTGGTGGTGTGTGCTTGTCTGCAGCCTGCGGAGAGGTGGCCGAGCAGATAAGGGCTTCAAGTGGGGTGATCACGAGTCCAGGCTGGCCTTTTGAATACCCATCCAGAATTAACTGCAGCTGGAACATCCGAGCCAACCCTGGGGAGATCATCACCATCAGGTATGCTATCGCTGGCCCGTCCCGGTCAGCCAGTCGTCTTGCCCGCTTGCTCAGCGTCTGGTGTCCTCACAATGTCCTCTGGAAACTGCACTGTGGCCAAGGCGTCTGTTACATATCATCTGGGCTGCGCATCGACGCTACCCATCACTGATATGCCTCGTTATCCCTATGTGGTGTCCATGGTTACCGCCACAGAAATAGTGCCTTTGCGTCGCAGGATGTGATTTTTTTCTTTTTGGCATTGAAAGTGTAATTGAAAGCATGATGTAAGTGCAGCAGTAGAGGATAGATTTATTTAATAAAGTCATCTGCTACGTGCACTTTTTCGTGCCGTTGAGCGTAATATGAGTATGACGTGTATCTGGCTGCTATACTCCAGGACAGAACATGCGTCACCATCTGCCGGACATGCTCAAGCTTGCATTTTGGTTCCTTCCACAGCTTCCAGGACTTCGAGGTCCAGAGTTCTCGCCGCTGTGGGTCTGACTGGGTCTCCATCGGCACATACAAGAACCTGGATGGCTACCGAGCTTGTGGCTCCTCCATCCCAGCCCCATACATCTCCTCCCAAGACCACGTGTGGATCAAGTTCCACTCAGATGACAGCCTGACCGGGAAGGGTTTCCGGCTGGCTTACGTAACAGGTGTGTGTGTGTGTGTGTGTGTGTGGGGTGGGGTGGGGTTGGCGTCAACGGGGTTGGCATCGTCCGTTGACAAGTGGATGATAGTCATGTCCTCCGTACTCCTGTACTCAGACTAGGCCTCATGGTTACAGGACAGCAACACATTATTTCTTACAGCATTCGTGGGAAGTTTACTTCATTTGTGAGTCAGACAAGAGAAAAGGCCATTATTCTTCTGAGGTGGGAAAAGTAAGACGGAGATTTTTACAGCTGCAAGGCCGTTTAATCTATTCCTGGCCTGAGCTGCTGAGAAGGCAGAGAATCCTTCATCTGCCTGGCAGTTTGTGGCCCCTTTTGCTGCTGAAATATCATTAGCACCACAGATTTACTGTTGGTGTCATTCTCTGTTTCTTTGTGCATTTATTAGGCTTAAATAAGGGCATTTTTCTTCCTTGTTTGATAATACTGTGCTAATGGTCCCCCCCCTTCTCACAGCTCCACTTGAGAGCAGAGTAAATATCTCCCCACTCCTGTAGCCTCAGCCAGATGTGAGCTGTGCTCTGACCCGTCCTTACGCAGGAGCTCGCTTACCAGTCATCCGGGGAGAACCGGCTCTGTCAGCACACGTGGTTCTCCTGCTCGTGTACAGTAACACACTCGCTGTCCTTCCAGGCCGCCCGGAGGAGGTCAGCTGTGACTCGGATCAGTTCCACTGCGCCAACGGGAAGTGCATCCCGCAGAGCTGGAAGTGTAACACCATGGATGAGTGCGGCGACGACTCCGACGAAGAGCTCTGCGCCCCCACCGACCCGTCGGCCACCTTCTCCTTCCAGCCCTGCGCCTACAACCAGTTCCCGTGCCTGTCGCGCTACACCCGCGTGTACACCTGCCTGCCCGAGTCGCTGAAGTGCGACGGCAGCATCGACTGCCAGGACCTGGGCGACGAGATCGACTGCGACGTGCCCACATGCGGGGAGTGGCTGCGTAACTTCTACGGCACCTTCAGCTCGCCCAACTACCCGGACTTTTACCCGCCGGGCAGCAACTGCACCTGGCTCATCGACACGGGCGATCACCGCAAGGTCCTGCTGCGCTTCACCGACTTCAAACTGGACGGGACGGGCTACGGCGACTTTGTCAAGATCTACGACGGGCTGGAGGACAACCCGCGTCGGCTTCTGCGGGTGCTGACCGCCTTCGATTCCCGCGCGCCTGTCGCCGTGGTCTCATCCTCCGGACAGCTACGCATCCACTTCTACGCGGACAAGATCAATGCAGCGCGGGGCTTCAACGTCACCTACCAGGTGGACGGCTTTTGCCTGCCCTGGGAGATTCCCTGTGGGGGCGACTGGGGGTGCTACACGGAGCAGCAGCGCTGCGACGGCTTCTGGCACTGCCCCAACGGGCGCGACGAGCTCAACTGCAGCTCCTGCCGGGAGGACGAGTTCCCCTGCTCGCGCAACGGCGCCTGCTACCCCCGCTCCGACCGCTGCAACTATCAGAACCGCTGCCCCAACGGCTCGGATGAGAAGAACTGCTTCTTTTGCCAGCCGGGCAACTTCCACTGCAAAAACCATCGGTGCGTGTTCGAGAGCTGGGTGTGCGACGCGCAGGATGACTGCGGCGACGGCAGCGACGAGGAGAGCTGCCCTGTCATCGTACCCACGCGCGTCATCACCGCCGCTGTTATCGGGAGCCTCATCTGTGGCCTGTTGCTGGTCATCGCCCTGGGCTGCACCTGCAAGCTCTACTCACTCCGTATGTTTGAGAGAAGGTATGCGCAGGCGTGCACATGCACACGGGGCCCGCCAAGTGCCTCTCTACTCAATGCATCTGCACCATAGACAAGCCCCTGAAATAGAAATATGGGGTTTATGTAACGCGTCACTCCGGGTTAAATGATCCCTGCCATCCTCCGCACGTCTGTCCTGGGGGTTCATTGTTTGTTTCCATGCTCCACTCTAAGATGCATCAAGCCTTCAGCCTGCTGCTCATCTCTTTATTTATCTGGATGGAGCCCATTGTATTTTTCTTGCCTGGTTTCAATTTAATGGATGCTAGCTGTAGAGCCAGTCAGCTGACTCTGTGACTGTCTGCTCAGGTCTTTTGAGACCCAGCTGTCTCGGGTGGAGGCGGAACTTCTGAGAAGGGAGGCTCCACCGTCTTACGGCCAGCTGATCGCCCAGGGTCTCATCCCTCCTGTGGAGGACTTCCCGGTGTGCTCTGGTAACCAGGTGAGCCGTCTGCGTAGACCTTCTTCCCTCTGCCGAGAGTGTGTCTGGGGCTGCCCATGAATTTCTCATCTTTTCCAGGCTTCTGTCTTGGAGAACCTGAGGCTGGCTGTTCGCTCTCAGCTGGGCTTCACCTCCATCAGACTCCCCACCTCTGGTCGCCATGGCAACCTCTGGAGGCGTCTGTTCAACTTCACCCGTTCGCCTCGCTCCGGCTCTCTGGCGCTGGTTTCAGCTGACGCAGAGGAGGCCACTGGGAGCTCGGCCCGTGAGCCGGAGCGGACCGGGCCCCTGCGGAGTCTGCTGCCCCTTGACTCCGATGACACAGACACAGAGAGCGAGCGGCGGGACACTCCCGGCGCTGTGGGCGGCCTCGTGGCTCCTCTGCCCCATAAGACGCCACCCGTGTCTGCTGTGGAAGCCATTGTGTCTGTGTCGGCGAGCACTGCTGACCCCCCGAGGGTGGCCGGCCCACGGGAGGCTGCAATGGAGAGCGGGTCCGCAGAGCCCCCTTCTGGCATCCCTGGGAGGAGCCAGCTCAGCAGTGCGTTAAGCCGGGTCACGCGCAGCTTGCGCTGGGTCCGCTTCTCCTTGGGTCGTTCCGGAGGTGGTGGCCAGAACCGCAGCCCACTGCGGCACCTGGACCACGCCAGTGGGGTTGGCGCTGGCCACGAAGAGGAGGACGACGTGGAGATGCTCATCCCCGTGTCAGACGGCACCTCTGACAGTGACTTGAGCGAGAGCTCCCGGCCGCTGCTGGAGCCCGGGGTCCTATCGGCCCCTCTGGTGCCCCCCGCTGCCGCTGGCATGCAGAGGGTAAGGGCGCCCGGACGTGACGGGCCCTGCGAACACTGTGGCATGGTCCACACCGCACGTATCCCGGATGCCTGCCTGCAGGCCCTCCCCAAGACTGAGACAAGCGATGATGAGGCGCTGCTGCTGTGCTAGAGCCCCCCCCGTCGCCCCCAAAGTCCCCCCCCCCGTCAGGGAGGCATCACGGTTTCTGCCTTTTGAAATTTTACGCGCGATGTTCTTCACGAAAAAAGCCCCAACGCAAACGGTACAAATCACACGGCGGTACGTTCCTGTCCTGAGATGCCTCACCCCCGCAGAGGGTCCACTGCCTGTGTGGTCACGCACAGCCGGTCACTAAGCGGTCATCGACCAGCAGAGAAATGTGCCGCACAGAAGATGTCAGATGAGAGCAGATCCCGCAGTTTCTCCCCTTTTTCAGTTGATTCATGCCTTTTATTTATTCCCCGTTATTGTTTGGAGAGTTGCCAGCGAAAGGGGTCCGAGGGATAATTGGGGAAACCCTTGCAACGTGTGACGTTCACTGACCTTCATTGTATTTATTGTTTGGTTACTGAAAGCTTCGGTAACCTTGATGTTTTGGTACGGAAATGATTTGTGTGTGTATTTATTTGTTTTCATTTTGGTAGCTGTTATTTGGGAAGCATGTTAAATTGTCTTGTGCATTTTCGTTAAGTGATATATTGAACAAATATATATGTGACTGTTTACTGCACTAAAAACAGCTATAATAAAACGTACTCTGCCCATGTGCCTCACGGCGCCTTTCTTTACTCGCGCGTGACATTACCAGGCCGGATGTACGCGTGCGTCACTGCGAGCATAACCCACCTCATTGCTGCGTCTATTTTTTTTCCTGATTTTCTCAATCTGCGTATTCCCACCGTTCGTTCTTTACGAGAAGGCAACCTTTTGCCCTCTGGAGGTGGAAGAAGGAACTGCAGCGTTTAACTGTAGTGGTAGTGGTGTGTGCTGAAGCAGGGGGGTGGTCACTCTGGGACAGCATCCACCTCCCCCCCCCCCAGCTCTTCCTCCGCTATGTAAAGACCTGAATGCATCAGATTGCAGGTTTCTGCCCCTGACTTTTAATAAGCACTGTCTTGCGTCAGAGGTACAGATGGTCCGTTTAATTTCCAGTTGAGTAGCTGGGCCATAGACGAGCAGTAAGAAACGGGGTTTTACACTCGCTGCACTATGGTATTTTCTGAGCTCAAGTGCTTCGGACAGCAGTCTTCGACTTGGACTTGGACCAGCACTTGTCACATCCAGTCTGTATGATGGGTACATTTTGATCTCATCCAGGAAAACATCCAGCAAGGTGTACTAATCGGATTAAGAGCTTATGAAATGTTATGTGGGATGTCAGGTGTGCTGGGGACTGACCAGTGCGGCCAGGGTTTGCTCACAGGTACCAGAGACTCCCTTTACGCTCGTGAAACACCTGAACCTACACGTGAAGTCTATAAACAGTGTGTGTATTTATATATATATATGAGTAAACGTAACTAAATTCCAGAAATCAAGCTTCGCTGTAAGGTGGCTGATAACGTCTTAGCCAATGAGGCAAAGAGTTTACAACAATGATTTATTTCCTTTAGCAGTAAACATCATGAGAGCATATTCTACACTGTTCTGGGTCTTTTCTGGATTCTCTCCCCCTCTCTCTCTCATGCCGTGGCGAGTCCCTCGTGATACGTGTCTCTGCCCGGTCACATGGCTGCAGGATAGGTGTGCAGGGCACCACGTGTTACAGGCCATGTGCTGGGCTGTGGGCGGGCACGCTGCACCGCTCGTCTGCAGTAGCGCAGACACAGGTAGGTCAAGGCTGCTGCATGGACACATCTTTATACTTCATTAATAAGCGCAGAAAGGGCTCAGCAGATAGGGGAACAATAAGACTTTGAACAGTGTTGTACCTCTTTGCTGAGGCCTTGCCCACCTTGCAAGTAAAGTCCTGCCTCGAGTCCAGGCTTCCAGATATTCATCAGTATCTTATTACTGTCTTTGTGAATGAGAGTATTAAAACATCCATTCATCCATCTTCTAAAAGCCTCTCCTGGACAGGGTCTTGACCTGGATCCTATCCCAAGCAACACAGAGAACGGAGTCCATTGCTGGGCACATAGATCTAAACACAATATTTTATGCTGCAAGCAGTTTTTTTAATTCAGATTAGCCATACTGCATGTCTTTGGACTACAGGAGGAAACCCACAAAACAAAGGCTGAACAAGCAAGCTCACAACACAGAACGGAGGCAGGATTTGAACTACGAAGCCTTGAGGTCTGAAGCCAGAGTGCCAGCCTCCCATTAAAGCAACTGATCATTACTGAGACAGAGAGCCATGGTCTCCATGGTTACAATAGCCCAGCACAGGAAGCAGGTGGAGAGCAAAGTGATGGATGTGGTCTCCTAGCACTCTCAAACGACTCACCCCATCAGCAGAAGACAGACAAGCATATTTTTATGGCCTGTTTGTCCCAACACGTCCTTCCTACTGAACACATAAATGTGTATAAATGTACAGATATTTACTATCAGTCGGGCTGCTTTATATCATTATTATATACACATCTGTGATAATTGGGGCAATGATCGTTTCCCCAGTGGAAATCGTTCTGACTGAATGGCATTGTGGCTGCCAGACCCTTCAGCCGGACTTTAACAAGACCTGTTTTACAGCTCAGTGTGTCTCACCTTATCTATCCAGAACACAGCCTATCACAGCCTTACTTATAATTCTTGTTTACAGAATTATAAACTAGTTTAATGGCAGATGATCTGAGACAGAATCCATTTATTTGCCATAACTGGCTGTTCTCTCTCCAGTAGGGGACACTGAGTGCCTTAGTGTGGCTTGGCTCTGAGCATGCTCAGTGCTGCGGCACGTTGGGTGTTTAGCTCAGTGCTGCCCTCTAGGGCAACCACTGAGTAACTTCTCTGCAGTGCCAAGCAGCCTGTCTGTGAACTGAATTGAAATAAATGGTATGTAACTGGGAACACCTGTCCATTGCAGGGCACACACTAATAGACTCCCTACTCTCCCTAAGCATGTGTTTGCACTGGTACAGTAAAAAAGTGGCAGCTCATGGTTCTATGACCCAAACCACACCTGCAGTCAGGAGCTGTGGGCAATGAACAAGGTCGCAATTACAAGTGGCCAATATGAGGTTTTTTGGTGTTGTGTCAGGTTCCCGAGGCACGGAGGCACCTCAGAAAGGAGCCTCTGCTCCTTCAGATCAGCTCGGAGCTCGCAGGGATTCCACTTGGTCAGCGTCCAAGGCAGCTGCTCCTGGCTTAGCCCACTGGGTGGAGGCCCCGGGGCAGACCCAGCACATAATGGAAGGATTATATCTCCCAGCTGGCCTGGAAGCCCATGAAGGAGTTAGAGTGTGGGGCCTTGGAAAAAATGGTCTGCTCTGACCTCCTCAGCATGATACTGACCAGGAGGGATGTAGGGATGGATAACGGCATGGCAGTTCCCTCTATTGCTTCACGATGTATATAGCTAGTGGTGAGCATGAATTTGTATTGATTTCTGTATACAAAAGATAAGACAAAAGTAAACTTGTCTTTAAGGAAGCTCACACTAGATGGCAGCACTTGCACGCATAATGCAAATGTCCACAAGCTATAACGCTTGACATTGAAAGTCTTTCCCAATTTAATGTGAATATATGGCTTCAGTACCTGGCGATATTTATATCGTAGTTATGTAGTAATTATGCATTACGTGTATCTAACACACATACACACATAGTCTCTAGTTATTTTTTTATTCCTTATTAATGTTTATGTACGACGGCATCTGGGCGTGGTCCTTCAGGCAACGAGAAGCTGTCGGCATGTGGTCACCGAGGTAAACGGATTCACCTGTAGATTAATCCAGCCCAAGCTATCAGATGTGTGTTTCGAGCCTCTTTTTCGTCTGATTTGTGTGTCACCATAGAAGGGCAAAATAAATCGTACTTACGCTTGACGATATCAGTTTTGCCACCTGTCGCGCATCTGCCGTGACACACATCCTTTCAGATTCTCAAACAAGAAATACGGCAAATCTGCATTGTTCCATTATAAGCCTATAATTACATCAAAAGTGATGGGGTAGATTGCAAACCCTACACACTATTTTCAAGGTAATTAAACTGTTCCATACACATAAACGAATGCTCAGACTTATCTAGAATTTAAAATCGCACGCCAGCCAGCCGACCAAGGTTGGCAAGCCTGACAATATTAACAATTGTTTATCCAGTACAGAGTGGTAGGGGGAGGTAGCCTGGGACAGAAGGCAGTTTCTGTTATATTTCGATTTTTATTTGAATTTGAAAAATAACGTACATGAATATTTTTTTTATTCAGACATACTGTAGGACATGGCCTTGGCGGGAACACATTTGTGCTACAAAAAGACGTTTGAAATGGCAAATAACACTTCCATTTTCTCTTTAGTCATGATTCATATCCCAACAGGGAAAAATGCAGTTCATCACCAAATCACACTGAGAACGTCAGTTGATGTGTACAGTTCCAGACAACAACATTATTTTTTAGAAGAACAAAGTTTGCAGTGTGCTTCCCTAAGCCATAACTGATTTTCTTTTTCAATAAAGTAAAACAATGTCTCTGTTTTATTTAAAATGCTTTATCTTTTTCGGTGTTTGTATTTCCCGTTTAAGGAAAGCTTTAATAAATACATTTTATCATGTAGTGGTCTTTCTGTAAAATAACTAAATAGAGCAAATAATTTAAAAATAAATAAATAAAGAACTTGCAGTAAATGTTTTGTAGCAGTTTCCTGTTTTGAAGTCAGATGTATGGCGTCAGTCTGAGCTGCACAAGACACTGCATTGCCTCCTGTTATGGAGGGTTTCACCTCAACCTGCCACCAGATGGAGCTGATGTCTCTTGAGAGACCTGTTTGAGCATAACTGCAAGCCACAGCTCTTCAGGCTGACTTGGGTAAAAGGACAAAACGCTTCTCCTTTACTTATCCATTTTAGATCAGAATGATATCATGATACCTGGAGGTGAAATTAAATCATGATGCAATAAAAGTAATTAAGATGAAATCATGATTCATTATGGGGAAATCATTAAACGTGCAGGTGAAATGAAATCATAATGCATTGTGGAGAAATCAGATGTGCAAGTGAAATTAAATCATGAAGCATGGTAAAACCATGATACATGCAGATAAAATTAAATTGTGATGCATTATTGTATATCATGCTCATACATGTGAAATGAAATCATCATGCCTTTTTGTAAAATTATGATACATGCAAGTGAAATGAAATCCTTTTGCATTAAGAAAAAATAGTTATACATGGAACTGAGTTGAAATCATAATGCATTATGGTAAAATTAAATCATGATACATGTATGAAATCATGATGCATGTTTGTAAAGTCATGATACATGGGGGTGAAATGAAATTATGATGTATAATTGTCAAATAAAATCATGACATGTCACATTCTAAATATCATGATATCAATCATACAGTTAAAACATTTCCTTGGGTGTCTGAACTGTTTGCCCACAAATCATGAGCCACTGATTTTCTGCAGAATTTAATTCAAGGTGAAGGAGAGACGTAGTTTACATGCACTGTACACCAAACTGTAACAATGCAGAATATTCCCTCTGTCAAAACATGCGGGTTTACTCTTAGGGAGCCCAAGGCGCATTTTAAAGAAAAGAACAGAAGACATTTCAACATGCTTGTTAAACGAAACAAAGCCCATTTAAAGAAAGTCATATAACAGAGAAGTGTGATACAGCCCTGACAGATCTCTGCGCATCTGGGGGAAATTGATAGGGGGAGCCAGAGAGTCTGGGGGGGACACCCAGGGTTGGGGCAGGGTGTACAATTTGCACAATAATGTTTGTGGTCATAAGGCTTGCACCTTTACAATGAAATAAATACGTTACATTTATTTTCATCTTCTCTTTGTCACATGAATAAGTACTTTTTTTCTTGAACTTAACCTAAAGTTTTCCTGCAGATTCCCTTAGAGGTTCGCCTGTAAAAATACAGACTAACAAACGGCCCCAAGGGCGACTGACACTGCCCCTCATCCCGTCGCTGCATTCGCTCGCTGTGAAAACCATGCACTAGTCAAATTCATCTTTAAAAACAATATAAACGGTTGAAAATGGCTGATCTCTTTGTTTCCTTTTTCTGCAAGTTGCAGCATCAAGAAAATATTTTTTTTTTCAGCTTCAGTAAATTTGTGTCCATGCAAAAAAAGGGTCCCTTTCGAACACAGAGACAGAGATCAGAGGGTCCCTTCAGCGCCGGGTCCGAGGCCCTAGCAGCGCTCCTGATTGAGCTTGTGTGCGTGTGTCTGGAGGTAATGGGGCCTCTGCCTCTCCTTCCTAACTTGGCAGTCTGCCGTTGGCCCGCTGTTGGTCGTTTATTGGCATGGCATCACCAAGCATCTGGTAAGAAACACAATCACCCCCCCCCCTCCCCCCGCTGGGTATAGCGTGGACGCGGACAAAAAGGAAACAGACAAAAAAAAAATGAAAAACACAAACAACTGCTTGCTTTTGTTCAAAAAAGATCATCTGTAGAGTCACTTCTCAGCAGTATTTTATGCTATTTTCTCCATGGCTTGAGATTTTGATGAAACTTCACCCTGGGCCGCGCCCCCTGCAGCCTGCTACTCGCTGTAAGGACGCTCAGAGCTCCATGTTCACCGAAAACACCTCGGTGTCCCTAGAAACAAGCTCAGAAGAGACATGACGTGGAGCATGCAGTGTGACACAGCGGCGGGCCGCCCGCTCCCATGCTGCTAGCCGCTAACGCGCTACCCTTCCTCGCACTGCTATGACCTGGCAACTGGCGCCAACGAGCTGTCCAGGGACGTCTGGGAGGCACCCCGAGTTAAAGGCGCCAGCGTCGAATCCACCAAAGACGACGGGGGAAAGAGTTTGAACCAGCCAATCACCATGTTGGACAGGTCTAAATCATCTAAAAGTATCTGGACGGCTCCCATGAATGATTTATGGTCCATGCGTCCATAGTCTCCCCACACAATTATCTGTCAAGAAAAACAGAGGAAGGTGTTGTATTTAACTATATAACACATACAGCATGGAGTGTTCATCATATTCAGGTGATTGATTATTTATTGATTTATATAAATAGTTATATTAGCAGCTCTCTTAGGTTCTGATCAGGCCCGTTGGATGTACCTGCAGGACCTTCCCTGATGGGCCTTCTTGAAAGGACAGCTGCTGCTGGTACAGCGGCTCCAGGGTCTTTCTTGCCGTCTTCGTCTTCTTTTTGGCAATACAGGCTCCATTTAGCATCAGGTACACTTTAACGTAGGGTGCTGTGTGAGGAAAGGGACCACAGAGACGGTGGGTGGGTGGGTGAGATACATGTGAGGGGCGGGGAAGAGATGTGTGAGGGGTC